>OY821522.1:10046936-10429852 GCA_963682025.1 Cordilura impudica
AATATAATATAATATAATATAATATAATATAATATAATATAATATAATATAATATAATATAATATAATATAATATAATATAATATAATATAATATAATATAATATAATATAATATAATATAATATAATATAATATAATATAATATAATATAATATAATATAATATAATATAATATAATATAATATAATATAATATAATATAATATAATATAATATAATATAATATAATATAATATAATATAATATAATATAATATAATATAATATAATATAATATAATATAATATAATATAATATAATATAATATAATATAATATAATATAATATAATATAATATAATATAATATAATATAATATAATATAATATAATATAATATAATATAATATAATATAATATAATATAATATAATATAATATAATATAATATAATATAATATAATATAATATAATATAATATAATATAATATAATATAATATAATATAATATAATATAATATAATATAATATAATATAATATAATATAATATAATATAATATAATATAATATAATATAATATAATATAATATAATATAATATAATATAATATAATATAATATAATATAATATAATATAATATAATATAATATAATATAATATAATATAATATAATATAATATAATATAATATAATATAATATAATATAATATAATATAATATAATATAATATAATATAATATAATATAATATAATATAATATAATATAATATAATATAATATAATATAATATAATATAATATAATATAATATAATATAATATAATATAATATAATATAATATAATATAATATAATATAATATAATATAATATAATATAATATAATATAATATAATATAATATAATATAATATAATATAATATAATATAATATAATATAATATAATATAATATAATATAATATAATATAATATAATATAATATAATATAATATAATATAATATAATATAATATAATATAATATAATATAATATAATATAATAAATATAATATAATATAATATAATATAATATAATATAATATAATATAATATAATATAATATAAATAATATAATATAATATAATATAATATAATATAATATAATATAATATAATATAATATAATATAATATAATATAATATAATATAATATAATATAATATAATATAATATAATATAATATAATATAATATAATATAATATAATATAATATAATATAATATAATATAATATAATATAATATAATATAATATAATATAATATAATATAATATAATATAATATAATATAATATAATATAATATAATATAATATAATATAATATAATATAATATAATATAATATAATATAATATAATATAATATAATATAATATAATATAATATAATATAATATAATATAATATAATATAATATAATATAATATAATATAATATAATATAATATAATATAATATAATATAATATAATATAATATAATATAATATAATATAATATAATATAATATAATATAATATAATATAATATAATATAATATAATATAATATAATATAATATAATATAATATAATATAATATAATATAATATAATATAATATATATAATATAATATAATATAATATAATATAATATAATATAATATAATATAATATAATATAATATAATATAATATAATATAATATAATATAATATAATATAATATAATATAATATAATATAATATAATATAATATAATATAATATAATATAATATAATATAATATAATATAATATAATATAATATAATATAATATAATATAATATAATATAATATAATATAATATAATATAATATAATATAATATAATATAATATAATATAATATAATATAATATAATATAATATAATATAATATAATATAATATAATATAATATAATATAATATAATATAATATAATATAATATAATATAATATAATATAATATAATATAATATAATATAATATATAATATAATATAATATAATATAATATAATATAATATAATATAATATAATATAATATAATATAATATAATATAATATAATATAATATAATATAATATAATATAATATAATATAATATAATATAATATAATATAATATAATATAATATAATATAATATAATATAATATAATATAATATAATATAATATAATATAATATAATATAATATAATATAATATAATATAATATAATATAATATAATAATGTTAACAACAGCAACCACAACTACAATCACTAACGGAAACCATGTTAACAACAACAACTAAATTAATAACAAAGAGGTCATCAACAACCAATAAATGCAACAACAACAATAACTTCTCGAACAATAATTAGCGTCATCAAATTACCAATGAATACACCAAATTACAACACCACCCACAATGTTAACACCTGCATTCATCAACATACTTACTAAATGGGGGCAGACATGAATAAGCATTTTACCATTTTATTAATTTCACTTTACTTTTATTCTTTAGTTATTTCCTATAATTATTCTTAGAATTAGTTGAATTTATTGAGTTTATTAAAATTGCATTCTAGACACTTAATTGGTATAAAATAGTTGTGACAATAAAATATAGATCATTATTAATCATCCAGTGAAACTAATCGTTTTTAATTTCTTACGTTAACATACTTACTAAATGGGGGCAGATATGAATAAGCATTTTACCATTTTATTAATTTCACTTTACTTTTATTCTTTAGTTATTTCCTACAATTATTCTTAGAATTAGTTGAATTTATTGAGTTTATTAAAATTACATTCTAGACACTTAATTGGTATAAAATAGTTGTGACAATAAAATATAGATCATTATTAATAATCCAGTGAAACTAATCGTTTTTAATTTTTACGTTAACTAGCTGGAAAGGATGTGGTCCAAAGCCCCAAATAAATATACGTAAAGAGCGTATAATTATCACGTGAACGTTTTACAACGCACCAACTACTGGGACGCCCCAAATAGCGTGTTTTCTTTAAAAAAAATCCGTTTCTAATTCAAGAATCTTTTCTAAATAAAATAGTTTTTCGCAAAAATTAAATCTTTTCTTAAACATTGCCCTTCTCTTTAAAAGGTACATTATCGCAAACGTGCCTTTTCTTGAAACATGTTTTTCCTTTAAATTAAATTTTCTTAAAAAAGTACATTAAAAAAGTACCGTTTCTTAATATGTACTTTTTCTTAAAAACTTACCTTTTCTTAAACAACAACCTTCCCTTAAAAAGGTAAGTTATCTAACAAGAACCTTTTCTTAAGTTAATGCAATATTTATAATTGTTGTGCCAATAAGAGGTAAAAAAGGATTTTCGGAAAAGCGCAAGTAAAAACCTTAGTAAACAAAAAAAATCATGTGAGTCCGATCACAGGGGAGATGTGTAAACATTTAGTAATTAAAGATTTTTTATAGCACTTTTTTAAAATCAAACAGAAAGCGTCATCTATGTATCACTAATAGGAAATAACTGCAGGGGCTCTGCTAATATCAAAATATTTATTATTTATTATTTCAACTGGTTAATTTCTCATTTTTTATTTTTCATTTTTTATTTTTCATTTCTTATTTTGTGAGTGCGTTATTTTAATATAGCGCAGCGCACTTTGCAATTAAAAAAAAAGTAGGCAAGAAAAATTTGTAGAATATATTTTAATATTTTCATAAAATTTTTCATTCCACATTTTAATTTGTTTGAACTCGTTTGCATTATTTTTTTTCTATAAATAAAACGTGGTACTATTTTTTTTCTATAACTAAAACGTGGTACTATTTTCTTTTAATCTTAATTTTATTTATTTATTTATTTTTTTTCAAATTATTAAGTATAAACATTTTATAATAAAAGTAGAGTAAATAACAATGACATATGGTCGTCTGTTATAAAAAATTTAGTCTAAAAATAAGATGTATAAACGTGTTCAAAATATATATTTGTTGTTGTAGTTAGTAATGAACCTATAAAAATTCTTCAATTATCATCTTTCTATATTTAAAGGCATTTTTAACATAGTTATAAAGTCTGCTCCACCCGTTGAGCATTCTATCATTTAGTATGTTCATAAGTTCGATTTCACTAAGATATGGTTTCTGAAAGTATGTATCTGTTTCTGAATTCTTTAAGTATAGGACATTTTGCAAGAAAATGTTATAATGTTTTGTCTTATCCAGTATTACATAACGTGCATCTCTTATCATCTGTGTTATTAAACGTGTTTGAATTTATTGGCAATATATCGCACCTTGCTTTGAAAATGGTTCTGACTTGAATCTGATTATATGAATTATCGATATAACTGATTGGTAAACTATAAGCTTAATATTTGTAGAAGCAAGATCTACTGTTTACTGCTTGTTGTTGCATTTTCACAAGAGTTTTTGATTTTAATTCTTGCTACTCCATTCTTGCGCTGAAACGTTTCAAAATTGAATTCCAAATTCACTACCCATTTCATTCAATTCTTTTACCCAAAAGATATTGTTAACAATTAACTTTATGATCAATTTGTGTGGTAGTCTGTTCTGATTATACTGAAATAAAGTTCCATAAATGTGATTCATATGTAATTCGAGTGTATAAAAATAGCTGCGTTTGTTTCTAACATTAGAGCGTAGTTTGGTGTGAAGTCTCGAAGTTTTAAAATTCATTTCAAAAAGTAACGTTGTAGCTTGTCTACTTCATCATATAACCTGAATCCCCAAATCTGATCTGCGTACGCTTGTATAGACCTACAAACTGATTGGAATAGATTCCACTTCATTTTAAGGGTTACATTTGGTTTATTCATGAAAGAAAGCCACGTTGCATTAATGCTATTTTTTGTTGAAATATTTTTTCTCTCAACATGTTTTTTAAAATTACTTTTTGGTGTCATATTTACACCAAGATAGTTGTATTCATTAACTATTCTTACTGTTTGATTTTTATATTAAATTTTTTTCCTTTCTGCAATTCAGCCTCCCATACGAAAAACCGTTATTTCCGATTGAAGCATGTTGAGTTCCTTATTCCATTGATCAGAGTAATTTTCCAATTATTTATGTGTAAACATCTATACGCGCAGGGGGGTAAATTTAAAAAACAGCGTAACATGTGAGCGTAACATGTGAGCCATAAGACAAAATCGGATTGGCGAAAGAATTATGATATGTAATAACCTGTATGAAAATGAAAAATAAAGAATGAAAACTGAAAAATAAAAAATAAAAATAAAAAATGAAAATGAAGATGAAAAATAAAAAATTAAAAATAAAAAATGGAAAGAAAATGAAAAACAAAAATGAAAAATTCAAATAAAAAATGAAAAATAAAAATTTTAAAAAATGAAAAATAAAAAATTAAAAACGAAAAACAAAAAATAAAAATTGAAAAATATAAAATGAAAAATAAATATATCTATATGGGCACTAGGCCTAAAATTGGACCGATCCTGATCATGTTTGGTAAAGTCTCTTGTATTTTGCAAAAAGATATACAAACAAAATTTGAAAAGAATCAGTGCAATATTTTTGTTTTTTGATAGATTTAAGTGCAGATCGGGAAGCAGCTCTACATGGGGCCTATGAGTAAGGGTTGTCCCATAGGGATAATTTTTGGACTACTCATTAATCGATGTAATAAACGCATACAAACCCAATTTGAGTAAGATCTATATGATAATTTGGATCTTATGGCAATTTATGTCGATTTCATAGGGGTCATTTGTATGGTGGCTAGGTCTGAACATGGACCGATTTTCCCCAATTCCCCAATAGCGTTCATCCTATGGCCGATAAAAGCTTATATACCAAATTTCATCAAAATATACTCATATTTGCGACCTGCAGTTTGATTACAAGGTTTACATGGACACACAGACGGACGGACGGACGGACGGACGGACATCGTTAAATCGAATCAGATAGTGCTTCTGATTCGATCGGTATAATTAAAGATGGGTCTAGGTCAAATATTTTTGGTAGTTACAAACAGCAGCACAAAGTCATTATACCCAAACCAAATAGTGGTATAGGGTATAAAAATGAAAAATAAAAAATTAACGAGAAATGAAAAATTAAAAAATAAAAAATGAAAATTGAAAAATGAAAAATTAAAAAAGAAAAATAAAAAACGGAAAACGAAAATTGCAAAATAAAAAATGAAAAATAAACAAGTAAGAAAATTATAGTCGGTCTAGACCGACTATACGATACCCTATACCATGCGTTTAGAGACCCTATCACTCAGGCCCAACTAACTGAATATAGAAAATAAGCATAAACCAAATTTGAGTGGGATTTTTATTAATTTTTTCAGCTTGTAATGTTTATTGCCTTTGACTTGGCTTATTTTAATCGTAAGTTAAACTGCATGGTAAACCGTAGATTAAGGTGTTCAAAAGAATCTTTTGGAGGAGGACTGCGGGAGCCATTGAGCTACTAGCTTCAGTCGGTTGGGGGGTTCGGGTCCTGTTCCATAAAGAATTTATATCTCACTACAAAAATTATTGTCGACTCCCTTTTTTTTTTTTTTTTTTTTTTATATATAAAATGAGTATTAAATGGACCAGATGACTACAACATTACTTCCTAAAGTAAACCCCATTGTAGCCTGTTTAATTTAATATGAAATAATTCAAAGGTAACAATCGAATTTGCATTAGTTTTGGATCTACTCATAGATATCTTTTAGAGTTTGGCGCCTCTTTACCCTCCCTTACAAATGTCCTACAAGCGCGAGATTATTGTAAGTAGGACCCCAGAACATATATCACCCTATCACAACATTAATACATTGTTCGTAAGAAAACACTTCTATTGATTTAGAGATTCATATTCGAAAAATTCATGATTTATTCAACCCATAGATTACTACACTAAGCAATGATATCTTATATTTTCATAAAATTTTAAATTGTTATATAAAACATAGTTAAATCATATTTAGAACAAAGATAGAAAAGTTTTTAAATCAAGCAATAGCACACATGTGCTATTATTATACAAAAATATTTAATATTTAATTATTGGGAAATGAAAATGCATTATCATATTACGATTCCGAATGTTTATACGGTTTCAAAACGGAAAACGATTTCGGTTTACAGAATTTTTGAATTACGGAAGTTTACTGAACTTTATAGAAACAAGCAAAAACTAACAGAAACTACATGATCAAAGAAGAAATCAAAAAAAAATATTTTATTCCTAAAAAAAACGTAATTATGAGGTAAATGAGACTTATCTCTCAATTGCCATCATGTAGTGGAATAATTTTTGCTTGTTTATCCAAAAATGCAATTTATACAATGACTAATTAAATGCAAGAGACAATATTAAATGTTAATGTTGTAAATCATTTGAACTCACCCAAATAACGAAGTTCGATGAAGGCCTCCAAGAAGTTCGATGCTTTGGTTGCAATGCTGATGATGTTGCTGTTTAAATGGTAATTAATAGTGTTCTTGCATGATTATGACTAAGGTGATGCTTTAGGTACAGTCGGGTCACAAGTAAAGAACCAAAATTTGTAATAACATTTTAAGTATTTAAATTTTCTTTAAGTTGTTGATATAGATTTCTAGGTTACTTTAGGCGATCGTTATTTTATTTTATGAAATTTAAATGCATATTAAATTATTTTTAATAGTAGTTTATAAGTAGTTACTTAATTTATATTATTTAAGTAAACCGTTTTGAAAAATGTAATGCACTTTCTTTTAAATTGTTTTAGTATATTAGAGATTTTAAGAAATTTATTCTAAGGAGCTTACACTGTAATATTAATTTCATTCTAGAAATGTGGTACTAAGTAATTTAAGTAGATGACATAGGTGACTTTAGCTAATGATATTCTTTTACCATGACAAGTAAAATTATAAAAGTTTGTTTAATTTTTTTACATAAAACTATTCACTTTTATACACAATTTTCCGGAATTTTGCAGATTGAACCACTTAATCCTATTTTGTATTGTTTACGAATTTTAATGTTTTTTAACTATTAAGAAAAATTTTTGTATTTTAGGAGGTAAATATTTTAACTGTTCTCTGTTAGAATTCTGTAATTTTATGATCAATTCCGTTGCCTTCATTAAGACTCTATTTTGTGTGTTACTTTCTTTTCTGTCTTTTTCTTGTATGATTACGGAGTATTTTTTTTGATATGATATTGTTTTTGCAGTTCGATATGAAAGCAACACCAGGTTGCCTATACGAATGATGAAGAGGTTATGTGGAGAGTCATAACAAGTATTTTTTTTCTGGTTTCTTTCGTTTCGGGGAAAGGTAACTAAGGTAAGACACTTTACCATCAAATTGGAGTTGATTCCTTTTGTGTCTTTGACCACAGACAAATCTTTGATTAGATAAAATTATTTATACCCATAAATGAATTAGAATATTTCTCAAAAATTGCTTGCTTAAGAAAACTTTACCTGATGTTAGTATTATATATATATCTTATGTTATCCAATATTCATATCTGCTTTGTGGATAATACCATAGGAATACGAGTTTAATAAAATTTTGTCTTGGGGACTTCAGAGGTCTGCACTTTCCAACGTGTTGAACAAAAAGGAAGTAAAATATAGATTGTCATCTTAAGGTTACCTTCGTACGTCGCAAAAACGTTGTTAACTCATGCAAAAAGGTATAATAACATTGAAACGAGGTAACATTGGTAAGAAGAAGTTATCGTTTGGGTATCGATTTCTTCAAGCACAAATAAAAAAAAATTATGTAAATGTTAATTGGAACATTTTACTACTTTAGTATGAAGTATAGATTCGTTACCGATATTTATACCGCACAATCTATTTTATTCCATGTTTTATTTATAATTTACTTGTGGGTTTTTTATAAGCAAGAACATGTTACCAACATTAGATTTAGCAAAGACGTAAACCTGCATTACATGTAAAACGTAAATATAATCCAATATGAAGTTAACCCACAAACAATTAAACAAAAATTACAAAAAAAAAAACAAAATTGGAATTTAAGATACAAATTATTATTTTGTTAAAAAAAAAAAAGAAAATATTTAAAAAAAATGGTATCTTTGAAAATACTTCATTACAAAACCGAGTAATATTAACCCTTTTGGTAATAATATTAATTGGAAAAACTATCAAGGCCGGATATCTTTGGCATGGTACGTGCCAACTACTTTGCTATTCATATCCTCAAGGATATAGTAATTATTGCCGACTTTTTCTTTTACTTTGGATTTTATAAAAAGAGGGGATAATTTTGCGTTGTAATGTTTTAATTTTGAACTTTGAGAAAAATTTCTCCTAAATAGTTCTTGACCGATATCAAACGACACGGGGCGAGCCCTGAGGTTGTATTGGTTTTGATTACGAGTGTACGCATCTTATATATGTTTACGAAGGTCACTACGAAGTAACTTTAAGTTATCGTCACGAGAAAGACCATAAGATGGTTCGTCTAAAAGTTTAATTTTTCTAAGAAGGTCATATGATTCACCATGTGTAATCATATCAAATCCGAATAGCGCGCGATATGGGGAGCAATTAATGGCTTGATGGGTTGAATTCCTAAGAGCACAGCTGATGTACGTGAGATTTTCGTCCCACAATCGTTGATCGTCTTTCAAAAATGAGCGGATGCCACTAATAATTGAACGATTAACACGTTCGGAAGCGTTAGATTGTGGGGAGTAGATCGCGGTATAAGTATGAGAAATTCCTAAGGATGTCAAAAATGCGTTAAATTCATTAGCTCGAAATTGTGATCCATTGTCGCTTACGAGCGTTTCAGGTACTCCATAGACGTGAAATATTTGTTTTAACAAAAATTCTTGTATCACCGATGAAGTAAATTTACGAAGGGGGCATAACCAATGAAATTTTGATAAGTGATCCAGTACTACTAAAAGCCCAATGTTTCCGTGTTTACTTCTTGGGTATGGACCTAGTATATCAATATACAAACGTTGAAAAGGGCGTACAGATATAGCAGGTTTACCCATTTCGGGTTTCATAATAAAATTAGGTGATTTTGTGGTCTTACAAGTTTCACAGATCCTAATATAATCTCTTACATCCCTAATCATTCCTGGCCAAAAGAAATTTCTTCGTATAAGGTCTAAAGTTTTCAACATACCACCGTGGCAAACGACTTTGGAGTCATGAAAACGAGAAATTAAAGTTTTACGAAGCTGGAGTGGAATCCATAGTTTCCAAGTTTGTTCATCTTCGTCTGGATTGCCACTATAATGTTCGGTTCTTATGTAAACGAAATCATCTAAAATTTTGACATCCGGATATTTTTCAGGGTGATTTGTTATTTGTTCTTTAAGGTTTGTATAATCAGAATCAAAAAAATGTGGTGAATTAAGGTCTACCTCTGGTTCTGCCAATTCTATAGATGAAATTTTCTCAGCGTGAATTGTAGATAAAGCATCAGGCACTGTATGGTTTTTACCCTTACGGTGGCTTATCGTAAATTTGTATGCCTGAAGTTTAAAGACCCAACGAGCAAGTCTTCCACTTAAATCAGGTTGCCTCATCAACCAAACCAAACTCGAATGGTCGGTGATAACTTCAAATTCTTGAAGCTCTAAGTAACAACGAAACTTTTTTATTCCTTCTAATGCCGCTAAGCACTCCCTCTCCGTTACACTGCAATTCCGTTGGGCGGAATTCAGCTTCCTCGACATATACGCTATTGGTTTTTCCGCGCCATCGTCATCCATCTGCACTAACACCGCTCCAATTCCATAGTCACTGGCATCACAGTGGAGGTAGAATTTTTTGGAAAAATCTGGGTTGCTAAGAATAGGGGCAGATGTGAGAAGTTGTTTAACCTTTTCGAATGATTGTTGTGCATCTGATGTCCAATTAAATTTTCTTTTCGTAGATATACACTCAGTAATGGGAAAAACGACGGACGAAAAATTTTCAATAAAGCGACGATACCAACCTGCTAAGCCCAAGAATCCTCGAACTTGTTTAATGTTTTTAGGAACTGGCCAAGATAGGATTGCATCTATCTTTTCGGGATCGGTTTTTATTCCGCCATGTCCTATCACGTATCCTAAATATCTAACTTCGGTTACACAAAATTTACTTTTTGATATGTTGAGGGTTAAATTAGCTCTTTTAAACTGTTCAGCAATTCTAACCAAAATAGTCAAATGGGTAGCAAAATCTTCTGAGACAATTACGAGATCATCAAGATAACCGAAAACACAGTGTCTGAGCTCCGCAGGAATTAATTCGTCCATTAATCTACACATAGTTTGCGGAGCGTTGCACAGTCCGAATGGCATGACTACAAATTGGTATAATGGCCTTCCCGGGACTGTAAACGCTGTGAGAGGTTTTGCCTCATCGGCTAGGCCGATCTGCCAATATGCATCTTTCAAATCAAGTTTTGATATTAGGTTAGCTTTGGGGAGTCGTGAAAAAATACCCTCGATACTAGGTAGCGGGTAAGCATCTTTTTTGGTCACCAAATTAACCTTTCTGGCATCCAGGCACAGGCGGACCTTATTTGGTTTAATTACCAAACGCATGGGAGAGCTCCATGGGGAAGTCGAAGGTTCTATTACACCTAATGTCAACATTCGATCTATTCTTCAAACATCAATTTCTCCACAGCCGGAGAAACTGGATAAAACCTTTGTTTTATTGGCTTGGTTTCACCAACGTCAATTTCATGATGAATCATGGCGGTTTTCCCCAACCCATGTTTTTCGAAATTTGGGAATAAAGCTACAATAGCTTCTAATTGTTGAAGTTGACATGATGTTAAGGGATATTTTTTATTATCTAAATCAAGAGCTTTAGATTGTTCATTATTATCAGACAGGGCATCGGAATTTTTAAATTCGGACAGTTCACAAAGGGCATTTGTGCTTTTGTTAGACACAATTACTGACTCAAAAATATCAGGAGCTAACTTGAATTCTTTCCAGAAATCCAAGCCTAAGATCAACCTTTGAGACAAAGATGGGACAATTAATACTCTTAGACGTTTAACCTGATTCTTAAAAGCTAACTCAACATCTAAATAACCTAAAACTTTTTGAAGCCTGCCGTCAGCTGTTTTGACACCAGCCTTTAATTCACAAAACTCTTTAAAATTTGAAAAATCATACATCGCTAAATCAGAACCAATACATGTCACGTTCGCTCCGGTATCTAAGAGACCGAGTTCTTTAAAATTTAAAAATGACACTTTTGCATAGTACCTACTATCGAGTGAATGAGAAACTATTGAAGAAATAATATATTTGGAAGCAAGCTTACGTGATTTATAAAAACGACGAAGTCGTATAGTAGACCTTTTAGTTTTTTTATGTTTATTAAAAGACACCGATGCAATATCAAAAATTTCAGCTCTTTTAGAGCGATATTCAGCCCATCGTTGATGGTAAGGACGAATAGGAAGTATAATTTTCTTGTCGTTTTCTTTTCGAGAAATAGGATTATTATATCGCTTTAAAATTGTTATTGGTTTTACTTTCTGGTTTTTAATCATTGTCAAATCTGGTTTTGTTGAAATATCATCTAGCATAATTTTAGAATCTACGGACGGTCCTTTGAAGGATTCGCAAGGTAGTTTTTTGAATGATTACAACGCTTTTCCTGACATTTTTTGCAATTAGGTTTGTAAAGATTTTTGGCTCCACAGCCGTAGCAAAATATGGTTTTAGCATTCAAACAATCTTCCCAGTGATGACCGGATTCATCACAGTTCCAACATATAGCTACATAGGGGGCTTTTTGAATAGCATCAACAGCAAAATCAGTACAAACAGGAACTTCTGGTTTGTCATTTTCATTGAAATCAAGTTCTGCTACATTCCTTCGAGGAACAAATTGGTTAAGAGGCTTGGACTGAACTGAACGACGGAAATAATCTTCCATGAACAATTGTTCTCTTTTCTGTATAAGTTTACGAAGATGTGCTAAAGATACGATCGGGACATATAATAACTCACGTCTAATATCGGGATGAAGGTTTCTGGTTAAAATTTCGATAAGTTCTTGTTCTGGCATGGGTGTACCTAACCGTTCATGTATATTAGAGATTGAATCGAAAAATAACTCAAAGTTTTCACCTGGTTTTTGTTTCCTGTTGCGAATTTCCTCCCGAATATTATAATCCGATTTAAAATCTTTATACTGGTAGCGAATGGCATCACAAAAATCGGACCAAACCACTGTTGGGACTTTCTTATGATAACTCCAAAACCAGTTTCGAGCTTTACCAGTTAGGAGTATGTGTAAATTACTACATACAAGGTTAAAATCATTGCCGAAATTGTCAGCTGTTAAAGATCTAACTCGATATAAAAATTCATCCACATTGAGACCATTTATGGACCCATCAAATTTCAAATTCCAATTTTGAATAATGGAAGTAATTTTATCAGTTCTAAGAACTGAAGAATTGTCAAAGCTACGTGGAGAATTATTTTGTGGAATTTGTTGTTGATAATTATTGTTTATCAGTAGTGGTGGCCTTTGTGGCTGTTGCGGTGGTGGTAAATGAGATACGTTATTTGTATTTCTATTTAAATTCGGATTTGTATTTAAATTCAAACTTCTTAAAAATCTAGATAGATGAGACTCGATCATTTGATTGATTTGGACATAATCAATAATGGTTGTAGTTTCAGCCCTTTGTGGTGAATTAGCATAAGGAGAATTTGGAAACGTATTTACCTTCGTAGACGCCTGGATAATTGGAGTTGGCAGTCCTTGTGATTCTTGTGGTAAACCAATTTGATTATGAGTACTTACATCGACTAATTGAGTTTGATTATTATCATTAAATAAATTCCTACTTGTACTTCTAGTATTATACTGCTTAGATAATGCTCCTCGTCCTCGACCTCGATTTAATTTGGCTCCCTGTGCCGACTTTTGTTGCTGGTGCAGTGGACCTAGAGGATTATCTGCCTGCTCGTATTGGGTTTGAGCACTCGGTATATGGCTTGCTTCAAATTGACATTGCCAATTTACTTTACGTAACTGAGATAACTCACAGGGACGTTTGCATGTCGGACATTCAGAAGATTGTGACAAATAATGTTCAATACAGTTTCTGTGAAAAGAATGACTGCATTGAGAAATAATCAGACAATTATCATTTTCGCTTAGGTTTTCATTACACAGAGTACAATTATTAATGGAGTCACGACAAGCCTCATCATTTCTATCGGCTGTAGCCATTTTATAAGAGTTTGCGAATAATTCAGAAATTTAGAATTCAGAAATAAATTCAGACAAACGATTTGAATTTGATTGCATACAAGTAAATAATATAAACCCTTAAAACTGTTTTCAGGAATAAGACAAAACTTAAACTGCTAACGTATTTATGTTATATTATATTGTAGGAAAATTATAAAAAAAAATTTAATCCAGAAAAAAAAATCTTGTAGTTGCAAACAAAAGTATTAACTACTCTGGTATAGGAGATGCCAATTGGGAAAAAAATTTTAATATTTAAATTTTATTTAACAAACTTTTATTAAATTTGAAAATGTTATGCTCTGAAGCAAAAAAAAAAAAAAATGTTATATTTTTAAACAAAATTTTAATTAGTGTTTTCTTACAAAATGTTCATTGTTGTGTAGGATTGGAAAATAATGCTTGTATTCGATTGCTACTGTTTTTCAAAACCAGGTTATGAAAATTCTTAATTGTAAAGAATAGAAAAATTTTTATTAATTAACCAATTCATCTTGAACCTTACTGGATATTTAAATGCATTTAGCAGCTTAAATATTTTCCTAGAAAAAATCCAATGCTGAAACCAAAGTTTAGAAATATGTTAACTTTTATATTCTTACAAAAAAAAATTGCAGTTATATATGGACAAATTTTAAACTCTAAACGATCATAACGAAAGTCACACCAGATGACAAAACGGTCAAATTACCCGAACCTTTAGACGTCAGGTAATTGAAATATCCAGAAAAGCTCTGACATGTATTCATTATAAATGTTTCAAAATTAAAACAACCCCTAATTAACAGCAGTATATGAAATCTATAAAAATATCAAAATTTGAGCAATAATAAGAGCCGAAAAAAAAATACAACACAGTTGTACTCCTTCGTGCCCCACGTTGGGCGCCATTTTGTAATGTTTATTGCCTTTGACTTGGCTTATTTTAATCGTAAGTTAAACTGCATGGTAAACCGTAGATTAAGGTGTTCAAAAGAATCTTTTGGAGGAGGACTGCGGGAGCCATTGAGCTACTAGCTTCAGTCGGTTGGGGGGTTCGGGTCCTGTTCCATAAAGAATTTATATCTCACTACAAAAATTATTGTAGACTCCCTATTTTTTTTTTTTTTTTTTTATATATAAAATGAGTATTAAATGGACCAGATGACTACAACATTACTTCCTAAAGTAAACCCCATTGTAGCCTGTTTAATTTAATATGAAATAATTCAAAGGTAACAATCGAATTTGCATTAGTTTTGGATCTACTCATAGATATATTTTAGAGTTTGGCGCCTCTTTACCCTCCCTTACAAATGTCCTACAAGCGCGAGATTATTGTAAGTAGGACCCCAGAACATATATCACCCTATCACAACATTAATACATTGTTCGTAAGAAAACACTTCTATTGATTTAGAGATTCATATTCGAAAAATTCATGATTTATTCAACCCATAGATTACTACACTAAGCAATGATATCTTATATTTTCATAAAATTTTAAATTGTTATATAAAACATAGTTAAATCATATTTAGAACAAAGATAGAAAAGTTTTTAAATCAAGCAATAGCACACATGTGCTATTATTATACAAAAATATTTAATATTTAATTATTGGGAAATGAAAATGCATTATCATATTACGATTCCGAATGTTTATACGGTTTCAAAACGGAAAACGATTTCGGTTTACAGAATTTTTGAATTACGGAAGTTTACTGAACTTTATAGAAACAAGCAAAGACTAACAGAAACTACATGATCAAAGAAGAAATCAAAAAAAATATTTTATTCCTAAAAAAAAACGTAATTATGAGGTAAATGAGACTTATCTCTCAATTGCCATCATGTAGTGGAATAATTTTTGCTTGTTTATCCAAAAATGCAATTTATACAATGACTAATTAAATGCAAGAGACAATATTAAATGTTAATGTTGTAAATCATTTGAACTCACCCAAATAACGAAGTTCGATGAAGGCCTCCAAGAAGTTCGATGCTTTGGTTGCAATGCTGATGATGTTGCTGTTTAAATGGTAATTAATAGTGTTCTTGCATGATTATGACTAAGGTGATGCTTTAGGTACAGTCGGGTCACAAGTAAAGAACCAAAATTTGTAATAACATTTTAAGTATTTAAATTTTCTTTAAGTTGTTGATATAGATTTCTAGGTTACTTTACGCGATCGTTATTTTATTTTATGAAATTTAAATGCATATTAAATTATTTTTAATAGTAGTTTATAAGTAGTTACTTAATTTATATTATTTAAGTAAACCGTTTTGAAAAATGTAATGCACTTTCTTTTAAATTGTTTTAGTATATGAGAGATTTTAAGAAATTTATTCTAAGGAGCTTACACTGTAATATTAATTTCATTCTAGAAATGTGGTACTAAGTAATTTAAGTAGATGACATAGTTGACTTTAGCTAATGATATTCTTTTACCATGACAAGTAAAATTATAAAAGTTTGTTTAATTTTTTTACATAAAACTATTCACTTTTATACACAATTTTCCGGAATTTTGCAGATTGAACCACTTAATCCTATTTTGTATTGTTTACGAATTTTAATGTTTTTTAACTATTAAGAAAAATTTTTGTATTTTAGGAGGTAAATATTTTAACTGTTCTGTGTTAGAATTCTGTAATTTTATGATCAATTCCGTTGCCTTCATTAAGACTCTATTTTGTGTGTTACTTTCTTTTCTGTCTTTTTCTTGTATGATTGCGGAGTATTTTTTTGATATGATATTGTTTTTGCAGTTCGATATGAAAGCAACACCAGGTTGCCTATACGAATGATGAAGAGGTTATGTGGAGAGTCATAACAAGTATTTTTTTTTCTGGTTTCTTTCGTTTCGGGGAAAGGTAACTAAGGTAAGACACTTTACCATCAAATTGGAGTTGATTCCTTTTGTGTCTTTGACCACAGACAAATCTTTGATTAGATAAAATTATTTATACCCATAAATGAATTAGAATATTTCTCAAAAATTGCTTGCTTAAGAAAACTTTACCTGATGTTAGTATTATATATATATATCTTATGTTATCCAATATTCCTATCTGCTTTGTGGATAATACCATAGGAATACGAGTTTAATAAAATTTTGTCTTGGGGACTTCAGAGGTCTGCACTTTCCAACGTGTTGAACAAAAAGGAAGTAAAATATAGATTGTCATCTTAAGGTTACCTTCGTACGTCGCAAAAACGTTGTTAACTCATGCAAAAAGGTATAATAACATTGAAACGAGGTAACATTGGTAAGAAGAAGTTATCGTTTGGGTATCGATTTCTTCAAGCACAAATAAAAAAAAATTAAGTAAATGTTAATTGGAACATTTTACTACTTTAGTATGAAGTATAGATTCGTTACCGATATTTATACCGCACAATCTATTTTATTCCATGTTTTATTTATAATTTACTTGTGGGTTTTTTATAAGCAAGAACATGTTACCAACATTAGATTTAGCAAAGACGTAAACCGGCATTACATGTAAAACGTAAATATAATCCAATATGAAGTTAACCCACAAACAATTAAACAAAAATTACAAAAAAAAAAACAAAATTGGAATTTAAGATACAAATTATTATTTTGTTAAAAAAAAAAAGAAAATATTTAAAAAAATGGTATCTTTGAAAATACTTCATTACAAGCTGCAGATATGAAAAAGTTCATATCGGAAAGCTTTACATGGACACACAGACGGACGGACGGACGGACGGACATCGTTAAATCGAATCAGATAGTGATTCTGATTCTGATTCGAATCAGATAGTGATTCTGATTCGATCGGTATAATTAAAGATGGGTGTATGTCAAATATTTTTGGTTGTTACAAACAGCAGCACAAAGTCATTATACCCAAACCACATAGTGGTATAGGGTATAAAAATTAAAAATGAAAAATAAAAAATAAAAATTAAAAATAAAAAATGAAAAATTAATAAAGAAAAACCAAAAATTAAAAGTGAAAAAAAAAATTAAAAATGGAAAATAAAAAATGAAAAATAAAAAATTAAAAATCTTATATATTAAAAAAATTTATGAAAACTCAGCTGAGTTTTTCCAATTTTTAGCTTTCTCTACATCCATCTGGAGAACAATGGCAAAAACAAAGAGCTGTTCACATTACAAGACTTGTAATTGATCTGGCTATGTTAATGTAGAGAAAGCTAAAAATTGGAAAAAATCAGCTTGTTCGTACAAACTCTCGTATATAAAAAGAAAAAACATTTTTCATGTTCTTTTCTTTCAAATGTTGAGTTAAATGTTGAGTTAAGCATGAATTGAAGTAATAGGCAGAAAGATGCTGAAGATCAACAAGCCCCTTTGTTCGAAAGTAGCTACTCCATCTAGCGCTTTCTTCAATTTTTGTTCCAATATTTCTCTTATATTACAAAAATTACTATCTTTCTTTCATTAGAAAAATATATACATGGTCTTAAACCGAACAATAAATAACACAGGTATACACACATTTTGGTGCCGATACTTTTAGAACTGATCTTTAGTAAATTCGACCACCTGAATACGAATATGCAATCGGTTTTTGCCTAGCAGCTCGACTTTTCGCGATATACCGTTATTTCCAAAATTAAGGCACTTCCAATACATATATTGGAATAACTTGAAACGGTTCACCATATTCAGTTAAAAAAAATTTAAATTCGTCAACAAAATTATCTTTAATCCGTGCCTACATTGTTTTTAATTTGGCCCAGTAGTTTCAGATATATCGTTAAAGTTTTGTAAAAAAAACAACAATTTTATCAAAAAAAAAATAAAAATATTGTTCTTCAGTGTTGGTCTAAAAGCATTTAGTTTAATATATTTATAATAATAATATATAATATATAATTAATATATTTGTGAAAATAAGAAATATATTTTTCACTACTTATTTGATGTACTGGGACCCAAAAAGCTTCGTTTTTTGGTTAATCTGCAATGTGGTTTTTTAGGACAATCTCTTTGCAGATTCCAACAGTAATCTGCCATCATATGAATATCCCACTTGCCCTGGTATCGTTCTTCCATTGTCCTTATATCCTGGTGAAATCGTTCACCTTGCTCTTCACTCAAGTCTCCCAAGTTTGCAGGGAACCGGTCCAAATGGTTTTGCAAGTAATGCACCTTGATGCTCATGTTGCATCCAAGCTCACGAAAAGCAGTCAGCATGCTCTGAACTAAATCCTTATAGTTTGAAGCCTTCTTGTTGGCTAGAAAGTTTTCGACAGCTGACACATATGATGTCCATGCTTTTCGCTCGTTTTCATTCATAGATTCAACAAAATTGGTGTCCTTCATTAACTGTCTGATTTGAGGGCCATCGAATATGCCAGCTTTTATTTTTTCATTGCTTAAACCTTGCATCTTTGTAGATATGAATTTAAAACATGATGATCCTTTAACTAGAGCCTTAACAAATTGCTTCATTAAGCCAAGTTTTATATGAAGTGGAGGCAGGATTATTTTATTCCGATCAGCCAAAGGCTCATTAACAACATTTTTTCCTCCAACAACCATGTTCTCTCTTTCAGGCCAGTCTTTTTTTTACACAGTGATCTTGTTTAGCTCTGCTATCCCAAAGCCACAAGAAGCAAGGATATTTTGTGTATCCACCTCGCTGTCCAAGGAGGAAGTTAACCATTTTCAAGTCAACACAAATGACCCATCCATATTCGTGATACTTAATCTTTTCCAAGACTATGGCTATATTCTTGTACACTTCTTTCATTTGGGTAGAGTGAGCAATAGGTATTGATGCCAATTCGTTATCATTGTGGAAAAGCACACACTTCAAACTTCGCTTGGAACTGTCAATAAACAGACGCCAACGATCTGGATCATACTCGGGAAGGCCGATTTTTGTTAGTAGACCTTTAACATCGTGACAGAAAACGAGGTCTTCTTCCTGAGAATAGAACGTAACCAACTCTGCTTCCCTTCTACGATAGAACGTTATTTGTGTTCCTTTATCAAGTAGATTTTTTTCTTTTAGCCGGGATGCCAGTAACTCAGAAGATTGTTTTGAGAGGTTAAGATCCCTGATGAGATCACTTAACTCACTTTGGTTAAATCGTTGGGGACTTGATGTATTTTCCTCATATTCACTGTCTTCATTTGTGTAGCAGTGGGATATTTCATCCGCCGAAAAATCTGGTAGCTGATGAAATGTTTGCATTGGAACTTCATCGGAATGAGGGATGGGCCGTCGACCAGAGTCTAAATCAGGATACGTCCACTTCCTTCGGTTTTTACTATTGATACCTCTGATATTGACTAGACAGAAATAACAGTCGTCATAGTGATTTTTTGGTTCTCTCCAAACCATAGGCACACCAAATTTCAGACTCCTCTTTTCCCATCAGTCCACTGGCGTAGATGTTCAGTACATGTTTTGCAAACTACATGTGGTGCCCAAGATTTATCTTGCTGTTCAAGTTTGATACCAAAATAAGCATTGTATGCTTTCTTTATAAATTCAATAATGGATTTTCTGTTTTCAATTCTCGTGTATTAAAATTATCACAGTTATATCTTGATGTTCTATTGAAACCTTGAATGATTGCAACGCGTACTGGACGTAGGTTTCTTATCGATATATATTTAGCGAGTTTTAATTCAAGATTCAAGAATTGTAATAAGAAACAAGCTAGGGAATGACATTTATATAACTACAATGTTGCCAACATACTAAGAAACAAGCTATACAATGTTGCCAACATACTACATACGTTTGTTGCGTTTATATCAGAAGGGCATATGCATTTTTTAAATAAATAGTAGGGTAAATTGAATATTTTTGTAACTCGAGAACTAGAGCTGCTAGGGAAAAATGGTTTTCAGTTTTGAAATCAGCGTTAAAAGTACAAATAAAATCAGCTGCAAAACTCAAGGCACCAAAAATTTTTTTCGTTTTGTAGACCTGTGTAATTATTCCAATACAGATCAACAGTACATAACAATAACATTTTTTATTAAGAAAATGTTATATTTACCGCATAACACGCCAAACTACATACTTTATTTAGAAACTGGTCTTATTTCTTTGTATATGGATACTTTAAATTTACATTTTTCATACATTAATAGAGTTCCACAGTTACCTGTGCATAGATTACCACGATTATTAGCTGATGAGATTATTATTAAAAACAATTTTTGGGTTGAGGAGTGGGGAAACATATGTGAAAAATAACTTTTGTATCTGCTAATTCTGCTAAACCACTTTGTGAATACTGGATACCAATACTGCAACTTTTAAAAAATACGGTAAGAGATGGTCTTATATCTAACGCTAGAAGCTGGCAATTCCACGACTTATATTCACAGCTAGATTACGGTGCTAACCCTACCCATACTTCAGTATTTTCATCCTACGCTACGAGTCTCATTATAAGAGCTAGAGGCGGGCTATTTGACATCAATGGCAGATCTTTCAGACGTTCGTCTGTTGGTTTATGTACTCTTTGTAATTTGGATGAATGCGAAAATACATATCATTTTATAGGAGTTTGTCCTATCTTCAATGAGTTCCGGGTAAAATACTTCAGAAAAAAATCTTGAACATAAATGAAGTTATAAATATTACCATAGTTTATTTAAATATTTGGATATTTCTTCCAAGTACAGAAAGCTAATATTAAATGAATTCAATTAATAAAATTTGAAATCCTTGCTTTATATATGTGATATATTAAAAGCTTTAAATTTGCTTAAACAAAATAAAATTTAAATTTATAAATACATCGAAAATCAGCTTTATAATGTCAATCTGGCTCCCAACTCTTAAGTTAAGGCAATTTTAGATAATTATTATTACTAGCAGATAGCAGCTCTCGAAATTCGAGAGCAAATTCTAGCAAATTTTATTTTTTCATTCAATAAAGACCATAAAAGTATGCTAATAAATTATAGCCAATTCACAAATCAACACAAAAAATAAACTAATTTTTATTACAAACACATTAACAAATTCAATAAACCCACACACATAGCATTGTATAATTTTGTGTATGTGTTAGTAGCAACTTTAAATGTAATTTACTCAAAATAAAGGAAAAAATTTAAAAATCTGTATATCTGCAAATCGGCTAAAAGAAATACCTTTCAAATAATATACGTTTAGTCAAAATCGGGATAAAACGGTAGAACAAAACAGCAGTCACAAGAAATCGCCTAGCCTATTAATATTATAGATATGATCTCAAATATTATGATATTAATATTTTGATAGGATGGCGAATTGTTTTAAAGAAACGTGTTAATGTTTAGCAATTTGTATGTATTGGCAGTAATAAAAACTACAAACTGTGGAAGGCAGTGATCATCAAAATTTAGTTAATGAATTCAGCACAATAAAAAATCCGCTTGCGCTACCTGAATTATTTTTAAGCGACCCCAAAATTTAAAGTGTTCTAATTCTGTTAATGAATTCAATATAATAAGAAATTTACACTCAAAAATAAAAAGGTCAAAAATTTACAATGTATGTATTTTGCAACAATTAGAAACTTTTGACCTGATGCCAGGTCAAAAAATGAAGTTAACATAATAAAAAATGTTCACTTATAAATTTAATACAACGAAAATTCGCTAGCGTTACCTGTACTATTTCTTAGCTGTTACTGAATTCAGCATAATAAAATAATAAAAAAAAAGTAAATAGAAACTTTTATGCCTGGTATTATTGTGCTGATGACTGATATATATTGACCTACATTGCTTTCAATGCTTACCAATTGGAGAGTTGACAGAAGAAGCCCAGGAATGCAGAAACGAAGATTACAAAAAATTTAGATACACAAATACTTGCAAGATTTCACGGACAGAATGAGGGCCTATTCAATATGTTGGCGGCCTCTTCAGACCCAGTAATTTTATCACGAAGACCTGTAAAATCTCGAAAGGATTTGGAAGAACATATTTATAGCTCCGATATGTTAAGTCTATTAGAGATCGCTCCAAATGTTAATGACTTTTTTAACCCATTTTAGTCCAAAAAGTTAAAGTAGTAAAAAAATTCCTGCGTTGGCCTGATGAGAGATAATGACTGCAAGTTGCTTTTTTATTTAATACTAGAGATTGATTAATGTGGGAAAAATTTAAAAAAAAATATTATATTTTTACCTTTAGTTTGAGAATTGGAAAAACTGCGTTTTTTTTTTTGTTTGTCAAAAAATGATCAGAAGAAGGTTTGCCAAATAAAGGATAATGCGCACAATAAAAAACGCCTGCACATTCTAAATAGCCTTAGGTGCCGCATTTGTAATGTGAAAAAAAAATAAAAGCGATTTGTCAACACACTTGGCCGTCATACGCTAAAAACTGAAAATGGGTATTTAAATACCCAACCATCCATAATGAGTTCTAAAATTAACTATTTTCTCCATATTGAAATAATTCTTTTTGATTTAATAAAAGGCGAATTTATATTGAAGAAAATTAGAGGTTATTTACACTTTGCAATTTTAGATTTATCTGGTGTGACACTTCTATGGTATGACACTGCTTTTGTAAAGAATAAATAGATTTTAAAGATTTATTTTGTGACCAATGTTATTATTTATGAGATTTTATTTTTCGGGCTAATTATGGTCAATTAAATATTAAGATGATAATAAAAATAAAAATTCAAATTCAAAAATTCATCCTTTTCACTCGACGTTTCGTTGACGGTATTTTCAACTTCTTCTGGAGTGTGAACTTTATTGATTTCTAATGACAAAATATACAAAACAACAACATAACTTTATTTTAATATTAAAATCTTAAATACTAGTATAACAGGTTAACTTACGATTTTATTTTATTACATTGTCAAGTATTAAATTTGTATAAAAAACTGGACATCACGACACAAAATTTTAATAAATTTAATAAATAATTACAATTTAAAATAAATCACAGTTTAACCTAACAACTAGTATCACAGAATGTTTTTATTATACTTATGCTATAGAGTATTGCAGTTTAATATTATGCTGGTCTTCTTTGGTGTTTAATGTTTTTTGTATTTTTTGTTGTATACATAAACTTTCTGGTGTATATCGCTTTTGTTCGTTCTTCTCCTTATCTAATATGCGTACATCGTTAAAATTTGGTTTGTGTTTACTCTCTTTTATGTGTTGAGATAAAGCTGTGCTTTCTTTGTTTTTATTTACGTCCGATTCATGCTCAGCTATTGTTACACCTAACATTCTTTTTGTCGTTCCTATATATACTTTATTGCACTGTTCATTTTCATTACCGTCACACTTGATTTCATACACAACATTATCCGTTTTTAATTTGTCAATTTTCGATTTTTTGCTTGTAAAAATATGTCTTAGTGTTTGATTTGATTTATAAGCTATTATTTTTTCATCATTGATCTCCCTTTTCAGTGTTTTAATCTCTGTTAGTTTCGGTATGTAAGGTACACTGTAAAAATTTTCCGCTTTACTGTGTTCCCTCCCTTATAAATAATCACTGTTTTATTTCCTTTATCTACTGTAGTTTTCATAATTTTGTCCTCATGTTTCTTAATAAATTTTTTGGTTTCCTCGTAAATACTTAATATATATATTTCCTTTCCATTTGTTTTCTTATTTCTGTTATAATTAGCGATTCGGTTTGCAATTTTTCTTCTGGTAATCTCTTTTTCCGTCTCATCCTGTATGGTTTGAACCCATTGTTCCATGTCAGCTATTAGTGGAATTGGGGCAAAGTTTCTATTATTTATAGGTAAAGCGAACTTATTTCCTTATGATAAGAGCCATTTACTCTCCAATTCGAAGTCAATGTTCGTATAATTTACAAACCAGCTTTCGTTGAAGCTAAAATTAAACTTCCTGAATTTCTCGTATCTCAATCTTTTCATTTTAGAACAATGTGTATTTTGTATTTTAGATCTAATATTATTAAATTTTTCAAATTGATCTTTTTTAAATTTGTTTGCCTCTATTTCGTTCAGTGCATTCATAATTTTCCCCTCCATGGACTTTATTACATTTCTTATAGACTTTGTATTAATGTGTATTTCCCTAATCTCAACGTTAAGAAGTTTTATATGTAAATTCCTTTCTATTTTCTCCACTTCAATTAGCTCTTGTTGTTTTAAATAAAGTCTTTTAGTGCTGTTTAATATATTTTTGGGTATAATTACGTGTTCCCTGCATTTTTGTAAATATACTGCTCTCTCGGTTGCTTTTGCCAGCTTCTCCGTCTCCCTGCAATATTGTTTAAGTAAACTGCTTGTCTCTGCGTTGTATTTATTTTTTATGTGTTGAAAATAATTCTTCATGTTGCTGTTGTTGTTTATCTTTGTGTGTAGTTTTTTAATGCTGTTACTTCGTTCTACTTCTTCTTTTCGGCAGGCCCTCCGATGTGTTATTATTAGGATTTATTTGTTATTATTTATGGTCAATTAAATATTAAGATGATAACAAAAATAAAAATTCAAATTATTTCATCCTTTTCACTCGACGTTTCGTTGACGGTATTTCAACTTATTCTGGAGTGTGAACTTTATTTAGTTCTAATGACAAAATATACAAAACAACAACATAACTTTAATTTAATATTAAAATCTTAAATACTAGTATCACAGGTTAACTTACAATTTTATTTTATTGCATTGTCAAGTATTAAATTTGTATAAAAAACAGCTTTTTATTTATACTGAAATATTTAAAACAAAATTGTTCAAAAATATTTAAAAAAAAAGTATATCGTTAAATACAGTTGGCTATTTAAATGCCCATGTCCTATCACAGGAATGGGGAAGGTAAAAATTTTTTTTTACACCAAGCAACTTCTATGGACCCCCCCTTAAAATTCTGAAAGGTTCCTCAAAATCGTACGAGCGGTGTATGAGCCGTCTTTAATGGGTTAAAGAGAACTAACTAATGAAATAGTCTAACCCACAAAAACAAAGTTTTTATTTAAACTCCTTCTTTCCTTATGCATATGGGTTTTGAATATCTCCGTGACTGTGTGTGACTATCTTAAAATTAATCTTTGGCCACAATAAGTCTATGGACAAAGTTTCAGATCAATCGGATGAGGGGAAGTGAGGATTTAATCTCTCCGTGACTGTACGTGACTATGTATGACTGTGGGTGACTATGTCAAAGTTAATCTTTTTTCACAACAAGTCAATCGACCAAGTTTCAGATCGATCGGATAAGTGCAAATGTGTTTTAAATCACTCCGTGACTATGCATGACAACGCGTGACTGTGCGTGACTAAGACCAAGTTTCAGGTGGATTGGATGAGGGGAAATGACATTTAGATCACTCCGTGACTGTGCGTGACAATGGGTGACTGTGCGTGACTACCCCAAAATTAATCTTTTTTCACAACAAGACTATGGGCCAAGTTTCAAATCAATTGGATAAGTGGGAATGGGGTTGACCCACGACAGACAGATAGAGAGTATAAGTTAAAAGAAAGAATTTAAAAAAGTGTACAAGTTTTAAAAAAATATACTAAATAACTTAATATCTATACGATTAATATATTAATATAAAAAATATTTCAAATATGTGTATCTGTAACAATAAAAACTGTAATACATATTAGTTTAACATTTTATATTAAACAGTTTGTATTGTGAAATTATAAGTCCTTTGAGTGGTTAATTAATAAAATTATATTATGAAATTTTGTTTAAAATATCTTAATTAGTTTAAAAGTTATCATTTTTGCACCGAAAAAAGTCAAAAGGCTCCACTGTGCGTCGATTCTGGTTGAATGTGTTAATGTTGTTTAGTTTACGAATGCTGTTTCAGATCTTGTTAATTGGAGTAGTAGGGTTGATTTCACTTGTGAATATAATAAATGATTCTCCTTTTTTAGTTTTACTTCCAAGTTTAAAAATGGCGTTTAATTTCTTGTACGATATTCTGTTTTCTATGGTCGGATATTTTTATTGAAGAATTTCTGTTTAGAGTCACGTAAAGCTTGTTCAAACTACGTTTGAACACTACAAACTTTTGAATTAAAACTTTTTGACTGAATTTTAAACATAATTGTGTATCTCAAATCATGCAATTTAATTTACATAAGAAATTAAATTGTATACCCGAACCCTGAACTATGTTGTAAACTCTTAAATCAATCTTCAATGTAAATTTTTAATTACATCGGCTTTTAGCCGAAATAGTTAGTGTAGTGTATCCATCCCAATGGAACACCCCATAACATTTTGACGTAATTAAATTCTTAACATACTGACCTAATTAAATTAATAAACAACATTCTTTCACTTTAAAAGTACAATGCACTTATGAGTAATCATATAACATAAACAACATTCCTTTAACGTAACCCTAAACCTTTACGTTAAATACGCTTGTTAAAGTAATTAAAAGTGCAATGCACTTTTAAAAGAATTTCAAATATGCTATTAAATAATAGTAAATGAATAATGTAAACAAAAAAAAGAATTTTTTATTAGCCACCACAAACACAAATGTGTAAACAATTATTTAGTATAAATATAAGTGTAAAATTGTAAATAAAACCAGATACAAACTAGATTCAATTTAGACGTAACAAATTGTGCTATATTTGTTTCTCATTCTAACCAGGCACTTAACAGTGCTAGGAAGAATTAAAAATTGTTGCGAATCCTAACGCAACATTCATAAAAAATTGGAACCTTTTTTTGAATAAATAAATGTCAATTAAAAAATCTAATTGACAAATGAAAATAAAATTTCCTTATAAATTAAAATATTAAAATTCCTTTTATGAAAAATCCTTACCCTTACTGATTCATAATAGGAATAATTAAAGATATAGAGATTCATAATACGGCAATCCTGCCATCGTATAGAGATTCATAATACGGCGATCCTGCAACCGATTCTGCAACCGACCCTGCTTCTGAAAGTAACAACATAAGATCCTGCAACCCTGCATCTGAAACAGATCCTGCTTCTATCCTGCAAAATGAAGATATTGCGCCTATGACTGAAAATACGCCTTCACACGAAGATATTGCTAATATATTCCGAAAGTACGAGGAATACATCCCTGAAGGAAAAACCATGGATTACCCGGAGTATACACCAACACCAAAAAATTGTGGTCCAAGACCAATATCAATTGAGGAATATAAAAGAAGAACAAGTCGAAATAAACAAGAACAAATCAACACGATAGCAAAGAGGAAAAAACGAGGCGGAAAGAAAGTGCAACTAAGAGAGAAAAAGCTGAAATAACACGATTAATAGGACTCTCTTACTGAGAAGAAAAAAGAAAATTGTATGTAAAACTGAAAAATATGCAAGGAAAAAGGAACAATAAATGAAAAATTATAGAATAAAAATTTAATTTGAAAGATAACAATAGGAGGAAAATCTTTAAAAAAAAAAAAAAAATAACTATTAAATAACAATTTATTTAAGAAATTTAATTAAAAATTATATTGTATTTTGTAAACATATTTTATTGAAATGAAATAAAATAACTTATTTAAGAGAATTATAATTGAATGAAATTTACGGCAATGATAATGGTATGAGTAAAAATTTAAAAAAACAAATTAAATTAAATAAATGCTGGTATGTACTGACGTAAATGTAACAGCACCTGTTGAAATTGATCACTTCAAGATGTGTGCATGAACGTAGACAAAAGATGTTAGAAGATAAAATAAAGTATGGTGAGCACATAGAACATATGTAAATGTTAATATAAAAAATAAAATAAATAAATAAAAATGGCACTTTAGAATATTAATGAAGATCTAGCAAAATACGTTTTGACACTAGAGAAATTAGTAATTCTAATGCATGGGCAAAATATTGAAGATCTCGCTCTATAATGCGAAGATGAAATTTTAAGCTCCCATTAAAGAAGATTTATAATAAGGTATACCAAGGAAAGAAATATAAATGAATTGAATATAATAAATATAGCGCAAGATATAGTGATAATCCAACTATTAATCCGTTAAAGTCATGGAGAAACTATAAATAAAATAATGAAGAAATAAGTACATGAGAATAAAGGTATACAAAAGAAAGAAATATTGAAGAATTGAATATAGCGATAATCCAACTATTAATCCGTTAAAGTCATGGAGAAACTATAATCTAAATAATAAATGAAAATAAAGATGGACCCCAAACTCAGGAAATATTGAAATGAAATCAAACAAACAAACATACCATGCGACATAGGAAAAAGAAATGCCATATCATTGACCAGAATGAAATAATAATTTAACAATTTAAAAACTTTCCATGTAAACAAAGTTACATCAAAAATGAATGACCATATAAAATAATAAAAAGATTAGGAGTAAATTCTTTACTTAAAATAGATACAAAAGAGAAAATATATCATAACAATATACTTAAATTGTATAAAAGTAAACATATAAATTAATATTTAGCATTATATAAAAAGATTCAAAATATATCATAATAACATATATTTAAATTGTATAAAAGTAACCATTTAAACTAACATTAAGCATTATATATATAATAAGATCCAATTTACTTATTTTCAAACGTAAATTAAATCTTAAGGGCAATGGTGTAGTGTATCCATCCCAATGGAACACCCCATAACATTTTGACGTAATTAAATTCTTAACATACTGACCTAATTAAATTAATAAACAACATTCTTTCACTTTAAAAGTACAATGCACTTATGAGTAATCATATAACATAAACAACATTCCTTTAACGTGACCCTAAACCTTTACGTTAAATACGCTTGTTAAAGTAATTAAAAGTGCAATGCACTTTTAAAAGAATTTCAAATATGCTATTAAATAATAGTAAATTAATAATGTAAGATTTAAGTGAAGATCGGGCATTAGCTTCATGTGGGGGATATGACTTAGAATTGTCCTATAGGGTTAATGTATGGAATACTGATAAATGGATGTAATAAACATTCACAAACCCAATTTGACTGAGATATTTATGATAATTTGGATATTATGGCAATGTAAGTCGATCTCATAGGGGTCATTTGTATGGGGACTAGGTCTTGTTGGGGGGTATATTCCAGCAGCTTGATCACCGTGGCTATAACCCCAAAACACTACAATATATAGACTATAACCTATATGACATTAGCCTTTAGTCTCTAAGTCTTAAGACCGAATACCAAGGACTAACCTCACATAAATTTATTAACACAACAAATCCCTATCAGGCCCTATGATTGCCTATTGTGTTTTAGCGCTGGCAGGCGCTGTCAATCAACGCCCAAACGGCGTTAATGTTGCTGTAAAAGGAAAGAAAAAATGATAGATGAATAATAAATTTATGTGAGGTTAGTCCTTGGTATTCGGTCTTAAGACTAAGAGACTAAAGGCTAATGTCATATAGGTTATAGTCTTATATATCGTAGTGTTTTAGGGTTATAGCCACGGTGATCAAGCTGCTGGAATATAGCCCCAACATTAATGGCGCAGCCGGTCTTCGGACCAATAATCGTTCCGGCATTAGGCCGAATTTTGTTGAATTTTGTTGAATTTTTGGGTATGTGCATAGAGTTAGCGAATTTTTTAATATAACGTGTTATTTTGTTTGAGATATGACTAGTTACCGGGGGTATAGTTAGTCATTTGGATTGTTTTATAGGATATTGCATGCGTTTTAATTTTTGCGTGTATTTTAATTTAGTTTTTGATTTATCAGATAGTTAGTTTGCACTGTGAAATATTGTAAAGTGTTGGATATATTTTTGTTGTTTCTTTTACAAATTTGGGATCGTCCTATATTTGAATTTTGTTCATTTTTTTTTATGTTTGATTTTCAGGGTCTTAAAGTTTATTTTTATTTTTATTTATTGCGTAATTTCTATGTTTTCGAATTTTATCACATATATTAAATTAGTTGTGAGTAGGGTTTGAATATTTTTGATGATTAATTGTTTTTTTTTGCGTAATATATTTTAGTGGATTTTAATTTTATTGGGATTTTAATTTTAATTATGAATATGTTTGTTCGAAAGCGCATCATTTTTATATAAGTGGTCCGATTGTTTTTTTTTTTTTAATTGTTTGTGAAATTAGGTTATTGATGAATTTCCAGGAATTTTAAATTACAGGTGAATGTTTAATTATAGGTTGGTTTGTTACTCTCAGATTTTATTGTTTTTATATAGGGAGAAATTTTATTTTTTTTTTCAACATATAGTTTTACCAATCAAAGCGATATAATTTAGCTGTTTTTGTTTTTAGTTAGGACTATAGAGATCGTTTTTTTCACGGTTTAGAAGGGACTGGGTTGGTAAATTCGTATGGAGCAAACACTGGTCGAATTAGAACAAGCGAAACAGCTGCTAGCGGACTTCAGGGCGAAGACGGATTATTTCCTCGAAAGGCTTTGGGGTGAGGTCAGACGTCGGTGCCAGACCCAGGAGAATTTTCATCTCATAAAGGCTAAGGTTGACGGTACCTGGAAAATCACTAGATTGGAAGAGGCCGATCTAGTGCTAGAGGAGTTGTGCCGGTTGGTTGAAACTCAAGAGGAGTGTAATACCGGGAAGATCTTGGAGCTTAAGGAGGAATTGGAGGCTCTCCAAAATCAAAACAAGAGACTTAATAACGAAATTCAGGAGAATCTAAAGGAGCCCGAGATTTTAGACAAGGAGAACGAGGCCCTATGGAGGACAAAATCGGGTGCAGGCGCGTCCTCGGTCAGAAGATTAGAGTTCGAGGACCTCGAGGAAGCCAATAGGAGAATTTCCGAGTTTCAGGGTCAGCTACGTTTAGCACAACGAGAGCGCAGTATACAGACGGGGGATCTGTACCATAAGGAGCCTAAGGGGCAACAGCCAACACAGATGATGTCCTCGCAGGATATTCTGAAAACGGTCAAGGCGTTAGTGCCTACGTTCGGCGGCGAGCCATCGCCAAGCCTGCAAACGGAAGTGTATAAATTCATTGATGGATGTAGGTTGGCGGCGAAAGGGGTACTGCCGGAAAAGGTGGAGGAATATTTGGAAATTGTGAAACAGAGGCTTTACGGGGATGCGTACCAGTTGGTGAGGTTACGTACTTTTACGTCAGTGGATGAGTTGTTGGCAATTGTAAAGTCAACATATTTAAAGAGTAGGTTGCTTCACTCGGTGCTAAGGGAGCTATATGAAGCCTGCCAAAGGAGGGATGAGGATGTGAGACAGTTTGCTAGGCGTCTTCAGACATTAGCAGCAACAGCTCATGCCATACTAGATCAAAACTATAAAGGGAGATGACTATTGAGATAGAAAGAAAGGTAAAATCAGCGTTCACATCTGGCCAATGCTGCGTGGTAGGATGTTGGCAAGCAGCTCATGTAAGCTGGACGATCTCTTGATTGAAGCACTGGCGGCTCAAGCAACTCTTTGGCGGGGGGATGATCCTCCGTTAAGGGGTGTAAACTTTAACGAGGAGTACACCCGCGAGGATCCAGTCTCGGGTCTCGTGGCAGCCGTAGAACAGTTGTTGCGCAGGACGGAGGCAGATAAGGCAGCTCCGCTCAACAATGCTGGGCCAAGTGGTACGGCATACAATAATGCTGTGTCAAGTGGTACGGCATACAATAATGCTGGGTCAAGTGGCAATGCATACAATAATACTGGGTCAAGTGGCAATGCATACAAAGCACCGCCCTGTTCGTTCTGTCAACGGGCGGGACACACTCGTGATGTATGCTGGACGAGGAAAAATACCCCATATTGTGTTGAATGTAGAATATACGGCCATGAGCCAGGTAGGAGCTGTGGTAGGGGACCCTCGACGATGGAGAGAGGGCAACCTGGAGGTTCGAGATCAAAAGGGAAATGCTATAATTGCGGCAAGGAGGGACATTTTGGTAGGCAATGTACACAGGGGAGAAATGTGTCGGGAAACGGGCAGGGCCACCGACTCGATCACCCGAAAGTCTAATACCGTTGGTAACATCGGAATCTGCGAAGGCGGCTGAGGTAGGACCCGTTGCTTGGGCAAAGACGGGTTGTCTGAATTTATTAGTGGATACAGAGGCAGACACCAGCCTGGTAAAGGACAGCAGTCTTACGGGGGATATTAGTGTGGACGGGACGGTGGTGAAAGACCTGCAAGGAGCATTCGGAGGATTCTCCAGAACTATAGGGTTAGTCAGGATTGAGCATTCGGACATCGCGGAGTTGGGGTTCGATATGCATTGTGTGGATAAGCATGATAATTTGCCGGGAGATGGTATTTTAGGTCGCGATAATCTATGGGGACGCTCCGTCACTGATACGATTAATTTTTCTCTGAAACTACTCGAATGGAGGTGAGTGGAACTTACCTCTGGTTTCTTTGAGGGAGGCCACGGGTTCGGGGGCAGTAAATATCGTGGAAAAACCATAGTGGCGAAGGCGAGGACAGTGTCTATTGCAACCATGGGGATCAATACTAAACATACTACAGTGGTCGTGGAGAAGCAAGAATTGTCGCCAGGAGTATATCTAGGGGCCGCGCTAACGAACGTAAAGGATGGTGTGGTGAAAGCGCCCATTCTGAATTCGACTGAGGTTGACTACTACCTAAAGGATGGGTTTATGCAGGAGGTAGATGTCAAGGAGAGGGTCAGTAGGATAATGGCCACAATAAAGACCGACGTCGACTTGAATAGTGAGGAGATGTCGTCCATTCAGGCGATATGCGCAATGTACCGTGATATCTTTTGCATAGAGGGTGATAAACTATCTTGCACGAATATGGTAAAGCATAAAATTCCCGTGCAGTCTGGACAGCTGCCGATTAATCAGAAGCAGTACAGGTTACCTCAGATTCATCGTGAGGAAATTAGTCGGCAGGTCCAGAAGCTCCAGGACGGTGGCATAATTTCACATAGCGTGTCACCGTGGAATTCGCCATTACTATTGGTTCCAAAGAAGTCGTCTAAGGCAGGGACCAAGAGCTGGCGACTGGTGGTAGACTTTCGTAAACTGAATGAGGCAACGTGAAGCAGGTATTCCCCATTCCAAGGATGGATGAAATTTTGGACCAGCTGGGCAGCAGTAGATATTTTTCCACGTTGGATTTGGCCAGTGGTTATCATCAGGTGGAAATGGATAAACAGGACAAGGAAAAAGCAGCATTTAGTACGGCGTTGGGTCACTTTGAATTCAATAGAATGCCATTTGGATTAACAGGCGCACCGGCAACCTTCCAAAGATTAATGAGTCATGTGCTAACAGGTCTTCAGGGCATTGAATGTTTTGTATATTTGGACGATATTGTCATATATGGTAGTAGTCTGGCCGAACACGACTCAAGGCTATGTAAAGTGCTGCAGCTCTTGAAGGAAAATAATTTGAAAGTTAAAACGGAGAAATGTAATTTCCTAAGGCGGGAAATAGTGTATTTGGGCCATAAGTGTTCGGAGAATAGAGCGCTTCCCGACCCAGAAAAGGTGAAAAGCGTTAAAGATTTTCCGCCACCAAGGAACAAAAAGGAAGTGCAATCGTTTTTAGGACTGGTAAATTATTACCGTAAGTCCATTCCCGGGACGGCCAACATTGCCTTGCCAATAAATAAATTGCTTCGGAAGGATCATGCGTTCAATTGGACACGAGGCTGCCAGCGTGCCTTCGAGGAGCTTAAAAAGGCGATAATGTCGCCTCCAGTGTTGGCATACCCCGGACAGTGGCGGGGGTGATCGTCCCATTGCGTTTGCAAGTCTTGCGTTGAATGGGGCGGAAACTCGATACTCCACGATAGAGAAGGAGTTTCTGGCAATCGTATGGGCGGTGAAAAATTTCCGGCCATATATATATATTTTTTTTATTTTATTTTGGGTCGGCACTTTAAGATTTTTAGCGATCATCAACCGCTGAAAGGCATTGCGAACTTGAAGGATCAAACTTCAAGGTTGGCGCGCTTTAGACATAAGCTGTCAGAATATGATTTTGAAATCTGGTACAAGCCGGGCAAGAAGAATCAGAATGCGGATGCACTGAGCAGGAAACCATATTCGACGGAATAAATACTGATGGTTAAAACTAGGGCCATGTCGAAGGCCGAAGGGAAAAATCATGCGGGAAGCTCAGGTCACGGGAAGGACGAAGAGGTTCACAGCGGGAACAAAGAGAGTAGTGAAAAAGGACCAAGCGATGTTAATGACCCACCGGTCGAGGTGGTGGTCGATGGGGAACCAAGGTATGTGGTGTTAAAGGATCCTAAAGAGATCGTGACAGTGTTAAAGGATTTTCACGATAGTCTTTGGGTGGTCACGTGGGTGCGCAGGCGACCGTTAAAAGGATAAAGAGGCAATTTCGCTGGGTCGGCATGCACAGGGATATTAAACAATATGTGAAGAAGTGCGTTAAATGTCAGCAAAATAAGAGTGCCAAGAAAACGTTAATGCCGATGGTCCTCACGGATACTCCTAGTCGACCTTTTCAGAAGGTATATATGGATATGGTGGGACCTCTCCCTGAAAGCACTACGGGTAACAAATTGATACTGACTTTTCAAGATGATTTTTCGAAATTTATGTTGTGCGCAGCAACGCCGGATGGAGAGGCGAAAATTTTCTTTAACGAAATTATAGCCAAGTATGGGGTTCCAAGCATGCTGGTCACGGACAACGGGACAAATTTCATGTCAAACGTGTTTTCGGATACCTGTAGGATGCTGGGGGTCAAGAAATTGAACATCACTCCATATCACCCGCAGGCAAACGGTTCATTGGAAAGGAGTCACCGTCCTTTGGCAGAGTACCTGAGGAGGATGGCAGCAATTGGGACCAATGGTTGGCACCGGCTATGCATGTGCACAACAACACTGTACACTCATCTACGGGGCAGACCCCATTTAAGACATTATACGGTTTCGACATCGACTTACCGACCAACCTAAGTAGAAAATGTGCACCACTTTACAATACGGATGACCCAAACAAGATCCTTAAATATCAGATACAGCGCTCGCATGAACTAGTGCGAAAGAATCAGACGAGGGCTAAGTTGTTGTCGGAAAAGGCTTATGACAGGAAGGTAAATGCTGTGTCCTTTGCAGTAGGTGATAGGGTGATTGTTAGGAACAACACCAGGAAAAATAAGTTTTCACCCATTTGGACTGGACCCTATGAGATAGTTGTGGTAAACAGTCCGGTAACGTCCACGGTGCACATAAAGGGAAAGAATCGTAAGTGGCATAATAACCATTTACGGGCGTTCCACCAGTGATCACATTATTTGGTCTGAAATCATTCCATTTAATATACATGTCCATGATGAAGGTTTTGTTTTGTTGTTTATTTTAGTAATTGTGTATTTGAGGTGGTGAGGGGAAGGTTGGGGGTTTACGCGTAACCCGCCGACATGTGTCTCCCACCAGGAAGCCTCAGTTTTTTTATATGGAGGGTGACGCCATGTGTAGCGGGCACACCTCAGTGGTTGAGAATGGTTCAACGGATTGAATCTGGTATGGGGAGTCAGAAGCGAGTGTCGAAAAATTCGCGGCATACACTGTGGGGAGGGTTTTTGCCGAGAATAGCCTCACAGTGGCCCGGTTCCGGTTTGCGGAATGCAGCAGGAAACCGTTCTGCTCCGGAGAAGGATGACGCGTTGTATGCGGTCATGCCTTATATGGGTGGCAGTGTTTAGGAAGGACACGTGCCTTAATTTGTTGTTATTTATTTTGAAGTGTTTTGGAAATTTTAGGTTGGACATGCGTATACAAGGAGGGTTAGACATGGTTTCGGTAGGACCACCGATGGATCGGCTTGCTGGTGTCTTATTGCTGTAGAAATAGGAATAGCTCTGCTGTTGGGCAAAAGTGCTTTTTCGTACGGATCTGTATCCGAAGCAAATCGCAATTAAGTGAAGGTAATAGTTGATAGTTAGTTTATTGAATGTGGTTGTAGTTTTTATTTATTAGAGCAAAAGTAACCATTCATTAAAAAACAGTGATTTGAGTTGTTTTTCTGTCAAAGGTGTAAATGCGTATTGGTATAGTATTAGTATATTATATTAATGGCTGCGCCATTAATGTTGGGGCTATATTCCAGCAGCTTGATCACCGTGGCTATAACCCCGAAACACTACGATATATAAGACTATAACCTATATGACATTAGCCTTTAGTCTCTAAGTCTTAAGACCGAATACCAAGGACTAACCTCACATAAATTTATTAACACAACAAATCCCTATCAGGCCCTATGATTGCCTATTGTGTTTTAGCGCTGGCAGGCGCTGTCAATCAACGCCCAAACGGCGTTAATGTTGCTGTAAAAGGAAAGAAAAAATTATAGGCAAAAACAAGTAGGCTCTGTCACGGTTAAAGTCAGATCAGCGCACTTACTTGTCTTCATCTGCCACTGTTCTGACTCTTCCCCCTTTATTTATATTAAATCTTAAAACTAATTAAAGATAACTATAACAACAGTAAAAATACGGATATTGCATTACTATTGCAAGCAAAAAAAAATTAACAATAATAAAAAAAAGAAAAAACATTAACCATAACGCAATGCAGTTCATGGCATACTTAAATGGCTAACTTAACCAATAACAAAAAAAAAAAACAAATAAATAAAAATAACATAAACATACCAGCGGCTTTTTCAAGGCCACTACCTATATTAAATCATTGCGTTTGCAAGTGCTTGACAACGCACCCGGAACTTACTAATAGAAAAGAAGTAATCAAAACTAAATCAATGCATTGTTGTAACAACGACAAAAAAAAAACAGAACGCTATAAACAAAACACAATCGAGTTACTCTAATTACACAAGCGTTCATACAAGCCAAAAAAAAAAAGACTTAGCATATACAAATTAAATTAACAAAAGACAAAACTAAAATCGTTACCCTCCACGACATTTAGTTAGGGCAAATATTACTTTATATGAAATCAGGGTACATTGTCAAACACTTGAACATTATCTTAGATTATATTATACTATACATATTATGAATATTATGTTATATTATATTATATTATTATTATTATTATTATTATTATAATTATTATTTTTATACGCGTTGTTATATTGTATATATTAAATTTAACCTAATCTTATACTAGTTTTATACATGTGAAACTCTGTTTCACAACAGTCTGAACATGAACCAATTTCAATTTCAATAATAAAAGATGGGTCTAGGTCAAATATTTTTGTAGTTACAAACAGCAGCACAAAGTCGTTATACCCTGACCACATAGTGGTAAAGGGTAAAAATTTTAAATTTTTATATCATCTACCACTATTGAATAATAAAAAATTTAAAGTCTTTATACCCTATACCGCTATGTGGTAATGGTATAATGACTTTGTGCTGATGTTTGTAACTACCAAAAATATTTGACATGGACCCATCTTTTATTATACTGATCGACTCAGAATCACTTTTTGAGTCGATATAGCAATATCCGTCCGTCTGTCTATGTGTCCATGCAAGCCTAGTAATCAAACTACAGTTCGCAAATATAAATATATATTGAAGAAATTTAGTATGTAAGCTTCCACCAGTAATAGGATGAACCCTATTGAAATTGGTGAAAATCGGTTAATGTTCAGACCGAGTCCCGATACAAATGACCCCTTTGAGATCGACTTAAATGGTTTTAATATCCCAATTATCGTAAAGATCTCGGTCAAATTGGGTCTGTGTATGTTTATTGCACTCATGAATCAGTAGTCCAAAAATAAAAATTTACCACCACCTCCACAGTTAAAGGTTAGTTTGCACTAAATTTGAATTTTTTGTCTCAAACTGTTATTAGTAGTGGGTATAATTATAACAAATCAAACAAATATATGTTACTAGAGTAACCCTGCCCATGTTGCTGGACAATACAATATTATACGTTTACGTCTTTGTATTAAAAAGACGTGAAAAAAATAACATTTTCCTGAAAAAAAACTGCAGTGGTGGTAAACGTCATGTGTAGCATTGTCATTTTCAAATGAATAAAGACGACGGCCTCGCAACACGTGAACATGCATGCAACATGCAATATACAGTTGAAAATACAGGAACTTCTAAATTTATGCCGCAAACTTGCAACGGCTATCATTCAGCTTTATTAATAGTCACTGCAAAAGCAAAATGAACGGGAAACTGAAATCGTTGAAACTCAAATGGCATATCAGTGGGAATCATATTAAAACATCTTCGCCTATAAATTTCTTTTATAAATTGTTCCTTCAATTGCATAACTTATTAATTTTTAGTGATTTTGTAGCTTCAAATATGCAGTTATTTCATCAGCTAGTATTGATTTTGAGATAACAGGTACTGTTTGTCGAAAGTCTCCTGCTAACAATATCAAAGCACCACCAAATAAATTAAGATTTCCACAGAAATCCCTCATTGTTCGATCCAAAGCTTCAATTGATTTCTTGTGCATTAATCCCACAACAAAATATCAATTTCTTTTAAACTCTAGGAATGCCAGAGGTTTTTGATAAATTGCAAAAAACAGCATTTTCAAGAGATGGTAATTTATTTATATATACAAAAAACGAGCCTCATGCAAACAGATACCACAAGACGATCAGCTTACCAGATCTCTGCCCATTAGAGTGAACTTTCACCCACCGTTGAATGCCATAAAAGGTGTTGTGGTGATCTCAGCGAGGAAGAAATAAAAGAACGACTAACAGACCAAGGACGATAGACTGTAAAAACTAACACGATTTGTGGAAAATAGGTAATTAGTACACCACTACACATCCTTCATTTTAATCTCTATCAGTTACCAAAAAAAATTTCTAAACTGCAAAATCGATCCTTATATTTCAAACCCAATATAATGCAAACAATGTTTTAAACTCGGTCATACGCGAAATGTTGCAAAACCAATGTAATTGCACAAAAATTCAATGCATAAATTGCAATCATCCACACCGCTCCACTAACAAAAATTAACTCATAAGAAAAAAAAAAAAACAATATATATTAAAAATAAGATCAGTTAATAATTGCTCTTACAAATTAATTGCTTACTCCAATTAACAGATACAGAAACGTATGAAATTCCAATTAAAGACTTACAAACAGCTATAGAAGAGAGATATAAGAAATTAAAAGAAAACAACAAATATTACTCCAACGAATTCTAATAACAACTCAAAACACAATTCTACAATTACAACAATCTTACACTCAAAAGAAACATACATTACTCAACAAACACCTACTAAATCAAACGAAGCATTCTCAGCAACTTTTAACGATATTCTAACACCAATATTTACATAGAATTACAACATTAAATTCCACAACAAATGATAAACAAAGTTCTCTATGTACAAAAAAGTGAAACTTTTCTCTTTCTCTCGACAAATTATATAAAAAATCAAAACAATCGGAAGCACAGAAACAAAACCAACCAGGAAAAATTTAATACAGAAGAAACGAAATCAATTCACAAAACCCAAACATGGAACTTTAAATTAATAACATATACCTTATTCTTTACTTATCTATATATTAATACGTGAAGGTAAATTTTTAGTTCCTTTTTTAAGCAATATGCGGGCACGGAGGAATGTGAAAATTGGTATATTCGTAGTTATAGTTCATATGGAGGAGAAGATGAGAATGATAAAATTTATGCTTAATCTGTAAAAATATATTAAATAAAATATTTATAATAATTCGTTACACCCTGTTAATGCGAATTATTTAAATTATATATATCAGACGCTCTGTGTTGAATTGTGAATTACTAAAATTGAATAACATACCTTTATGTTCATTTAAATATTCATAAATTTTACATATATATAGATTAAAAAAAAATCATGTGTGTCCGATCACAGGGGATATGTGTAAACATCTGGTAATAAATAAAATGCAGAAAACAGCGACAAAAAGGTTATTTCATATAATAATTTTTTCACCAAACAATCATAAGTCATACCGATTTGTCTTAATGGTCACATCTTACGCGTAAGATGTGACTCTCACATGTACACTGTTTTTGTGATTGTATTGTGAAATATAAATTTACCCCCCTGCGCGTATAGATGTTTACACATCAAAACATTGGAAGACAAAAATTGAATGAAAAAATAATATTTCCTAGAATTTGCACTCGAATTTCAAGTGTTGGGCTAAACTAGTTTATATTTAATGTGAATAAAAAATTTTCAGTGGAACTAAAATGGTTTCTACAACAACCTATGAACTCATGTAAACTCATGAGATATCATGCACTTCAGGAAAGACACCACTCAAATAAATCAATACATCAAGTTTGTCACATACAAACGGATCCAGTAGAGGTGGTACTGCCCTATTGATAAAACATGTCATGACATCGTCATACAACTTTTCCGTTATAGCCGTTATAGCTGGTCTTAAATTAAAATTCATATCTTTGGCTTATTTCATCAGAACTATGACCAATAACTTAAATAATCAACGCACTATTATTCTTAACTATGGGGGTCACAAGCTACTTTAACTAAATGTACAATAATTGAAAACCTGCTAACGCAGTCAAATATGTTTTACTAAATAATTGGTCTGCAAACAAAGAATCTTCTTATACACAAAAAATTAAAAAAGCGGTTGCAAACACCGCTATCCTACATTACAAAAGAAATACACATACTGGTGGAATAACGAATTAAAAGCTTTGAACTAATTTGGTCTGAGAAATTAGTCTAAAGTTATGACCAACAGGGTGTGGAACTACCTATGGGCATATGGTTTATTATAATTACTCGATAGGTAATTATAATAAATATGGATCAAATATATAGAAGATACAGGGCATTAGTAGATTCATTTATTTGTCTGAGTTAGAGTTAGAGTTCCGATGTTTCTCACCTCTTTCCTTAGATTAAAAATCCAATGATAAGAGTTATCGTTTCATAAACATATATAATTTTTTATTCAAATTTTAGTTTAAATTTCAAGTTAATAAATATTTCGCCAGGTTATTAATTAAATTCGAATTTGGTTTAATGTAACCGGTTTAGAAAGATTGGTTATGCGCAAGACCAAGTTGATCGTTAAAATGACGATGCAATATTAATATTATGATTTTGCAAAAATGTTAGAGCGCTTGCTGTACTAATATTATGAATCTCTATATCTTTAATTATTCCTATTATGAATCTCTATACGATGGCAGGATTGCCGTATTATGAATCAGTAAGGGTAAGGATTTTTCATAAAAGGAATTTTAATATTTTAATTTATAAGGAAATTTTATTTTCATTTGTCAATTAGATTTTTTAATTGACATTTATTTATTCAAAAAAAGGTTCCAATTTTTTATGAATGTTGCGTTAGGATTCGCAACAATTTTTAATTCTTCCTAGCACTGTTAAGTGCCTGGTTAGAATGAGAAACAAATATAACACAATTTGTTACTTCTAAATTGAATCTAGTTTGTATCTGTTTTTATTTACAATTTTACACTTATATTTATACTAAACTAGCTTAACCCGGTGTACTTCGCTACCCCTCATCGTTATAAAATAAAACAAAATAAAAAAAAAATATTTATACATTAACAAAATATTATTTATTTAATTTAGAATTAATTATTGCAATGCTTTAGGATGTACAATATTTTTAGTTTGTCCATCTGGAGCATAAACATATAAGTCGGTGGGTTTCCCTACACGTGAGCATGCAACATAAAGCTGTCCATGCGAGAAACATGGATTTGCTAAATTTAAGCCGCAAACTTGAAGAGATTGACCTTGAGCTTTGTTAACAGTCATCGCAAACGCTAATCGAACAGGAAACTGTAATCGTTTGAAGTCGAATGGTAAATCAGTTGGGATCATTGGAAAGCGTGGCAAAAGTACATCTGTTCCTTTATATTTTCCTGTTATAATGGTCGCTTCTATTAAATTATTTAGCATTTTTTTACTGCAAGTCGAGTGCCATTGCAAAGCCGTGGTGAATCGATATTGCGCAGTAAAATAATGGGCACTCCAATTTTGTGGTGGAAAGCCTGGCATATCAATAATCGAATATAAAAAATTGGGTGTAGTGAGTGAAAGTTTCACACTGCGAAAGTTTAAGGAAGAATGGTGTACAGGTCTGGCTTCCTACAAATCGGAAACAAAGGGACGTGGCCCGCCGACTTTCGCATGGAATGTGTACCTATTTAAGAAAACACCTTATTAAGAAAACACCTTATTAAACACCTTATATGCCAAATATTGAGTTATATGGGCGGGGCCTCGCCCCTTTGTCCACTAACAACTTCATATAGTCAAGGGCTTAATAGAAGTTATTATGGATTTTAATTTTTCTAAAAAGGGCGTGGTCCCGCCCAGTTTTCTTGTAGTACTATTTCTATTAATTTCAATACGATATATACGAAATATCATCGCCGTAGGTTAAAAATGGCCGAGATATGACGATTTTAAATTTTGGGTTATATGGGCCGGACCACGTCCCTTTGCGCACTAACAACTTTATATAGTTAAGGACTTAGTATTTCGCAAAAATATCCTTTTGTGAAAATTTCATGACGATCCTTCCAGTGGTTTAGAAGATATTACGATTTTTTATTTTTCTAAAAAGGGGCGTGGTCCCGCCCACTTTTCTCCTGGTATGTATTTCTATTCATGCCAATACCATATGTACCAAATATGACCGCTGTAGGTCAAAAAATTCCCGAGATATGACGATTTAAAGTTTTGGGTTATGTGAGCGTGGCACCGCCCCTTTGTCCAATCAAAAATTTATATAGCCTATTATTCCTTCTAGAGTCTCAGTAACACGCTGTGAAAATTTCAGGAAGATCGGTTCAGGGGTTTGGCCTCCTATGAAGCCCAAACAAACACACATTCGTGTTATATATATAGATTTAAAGCAGATTAATTATAATTTAAGGTAAAATGGGGCGAAAAAGGGGGATTTGGTAATAAAAAAATGTATGGCTACCTTACCTGTAAATAAAAAGTGTATAAAACTTTAGGTAAATACATATTACAAAAAAAGTATTTTGTATAGCAAACATTTTTAGTGGTATAAGTAAGTATCTGAATTAAAAAAAAGGGGGCGGTGAAGTGGGCGTGGTTCATAGTTATATGGCGACTTTAACAGTATTAAGAGCACTATACTACCAAGTAAAAAAAAATCCGTTGGAAGGAACAAATTTGTACAGAGAACAAAAAGTTTAAAACTTTCAAACAAAATTGGCGTGAAAAGGGGCGTGAAAGGGGGCGTGGCGTAAGAAATGTTTATTTCTACCTCGCCTGGAGTATAATGTGTATACAATTTGAAGTAAATATGTTAAAAACTATATGGGAGCAATTACATAAAGTGGGCGTAAAAGTGGGCGTGGTCAAAAAAAAAGCACCCTATTAATCATGCCAGAGTCCCAGTTAAATGCTGTGAAAATTTCAGGAAGATCGGTCCAGAGGTTTGGTCTCCTATAAGGTACACACAAACAAACAAACAAACAAATAAACAAACACACATTCAATTTTATATATATAGATATAGATAATTGTTTACAAATTTGTGTTTGTGGTGACTAATAAAAAATTCTTTTTTTTGTTTACATTATTCATTTACTATTATTTAATAGCATATTTGAAATTCTTTTAAAAGTGCATTGCACTTGCATTGCATTGCACTAATGCCCTGTATCTTCTATATATTTGATCCATATTTATTATAATTACCTATCGAGTAATTATAATAAACCATATGCCCATAGGTAGTTCCACACCCTGTTGGTCATAACTTTAGACTAATTTCTCAGACCAAATTAGTTCAAAGCTTTTAATTCGTTATTCCACCAGTATGTGTATTTCTTTTGTAATGTAGGATAGCGGTATTTGCAACCGCTTTTTTAATTTTTTGTGTATAAGAAGATTCTTTGTTTGCAGACCAATTATTTAGTAAAAACATATTTGACTGCGTTAGCAGGTTTTCAATTATTGTACATTTAGTTAAAGTAGCTTGTGACCCCCATAGTTAAGAATAATAGTGCGTTGATTATTTAAGTTATTGGTCATAGTTCTGATGAAATAAGCCAAAGATATGAATTTTAATTTAAGACCAACTATAACGGCTATAACGGAAAAGTTGTATGACGATGTCATGACATTATGTTTTATCAATAGGGCAGTACCACCTCTACTGGATCCGTTTGTATGTGACAAACATGATGTATTGATTTATTTGAGTGGTGTGTTTCCTGAAGTGCATGATATCTCATGAGTTTACATGAGTTCATAGGTTGTTGTAGAAACCATTTTAGTTCCACTGAAAATTTTTTATTCACATTAAATATAAACTAGTTTAGCCCAGCACTTGAAATTCGAGTGCAAATTCTAGGAAATATTATTTTTTCATTCAATTTTTGTCTTCCAATGTTTTGATGTGTAAACATCTATACGCGCAGGGGGGTAAATTTATGTTTCACAATACAATCACAAAAACAGTGTACATATGAGAGTCACATCTTACGCGTAAGGTGTGACCATTAAGACAAATCGGTATGACTTATGATTGTTTGGTGAAAAAATTATTATATGAAATAACCTTTTTGTCGCTGTTTCCTGCATTTTATTTATTACCAGATGTTTACACATATCCCCTGTGATCGGACACACATGATTTTTTTTTTAATCTATATATATAAAATTTATGAATATTTAAATGAGCATAAAGGTATGTTATTCAATTTTAGCAATTCACAATTCAACACAGAGCGTCTGATATATATAATTTAAATAATTCGCATTAACAGGGTGTAACGAATTATTATAAATGTTTTATTTAATATATTTTTACAGATTAAGCATAAATTTTATCATTCTCATCTTCTCCTCCATATGAACTATAACTACGAATATACCAATTTTCACATTCCTCCGTGCCCGCATATTGCTTAAAAAAGGAACTAAAAATTTATCTTCACGTATTAATATATAGATAAGTAAAGAATAAGGTATATGTTATTAATTTAAAGTTCCATGTTTGGGCTTTGTGAATTGATTTCGTTTCTTCTGTATTAAATTTTTCCTGGTTGGTTTTGTTTCTGTGCTTCCGATTGTTTTGATTTTTTATATAATTTGTCGAGAGAAAGAGAAAAGTTTCACTTTTTTGTACATAGAGAACTTTGTTTATCATTTGTTGTGGAATTTAATGTTGTAATTCTATGTAAATATTGGTGTTAGAATATCGTTAAAAGTTGCTGAGAATGCTTCGTTTGATTTAGTAGGTGTTTGTTGAGTAATGTATGTTTCTTTTGAGTGTAAGATTGTTGCAATTGTAGAATTGTGTTTTGAGTTGTTATTAGAATTCGTTGGAGTAATATTTGTTGTTTTCTTTTTTAATTTCTTATATCTCTCTTCTATAGCTGTTTGTAAGTCTTTAATTGGAATTTCATACGTTTCTGTATCTGTTAATTGGAGTAAGCAATTAATTTGTAAGATCAATTATTAACTGATCTTATTTTTAATATATATTGTTTTTTTTTATGAGTTAATTTTTGTTAGTAGAGCGGTGTGGATGATTGCAATTTATGCATTGAATTTTTGTGCAATTACATTGGTTTTGCAACATTTCGCGTATGACCGAGTTTAAAACATTGTTTGCATTATATTGGGTTTGAAATATAAGGATCGATTTTGCAGTTTAGAAATTTTTTTTGGTAACTGATAGAGATTAAAATGAAGGATGTGTAGTGGTGTACTAATTACCGTATTTTCCACAAATCGTGTTAGTTTTTACAGTCTATCGTCCTTGGTCTGTTAGTCGTTCTTTTATTTCTTCCTCGCTGAGATCACCACAACACCTTTTATGGCATTCAACGCTGGGTGAAAGTTCACTCTAATGGGCAGAGATCTGGTAAGCTGATCGTCTTGTGGTATCTGTTTGCATGAGGCTAATTTTTTGTATATATAAATAAATTTCCATCTCTTGAAAATGTTGTTTTTTGCAATTTATCAAAAACCTATGGCATTCCTAGAGTTTAAAAGAAATTGATATTTTGTTGTGGGATTAATGCACAAGAAATCAATTGAAGCTTTGGATCGAACAATGAGGGATTTCTGTGGAAATCTTAATTTATTTGGTGGTGCTTTGATATTGTTAGCAGGAGACTTTCGACAAACAGTACCTGTTATCTCAAAATCAATACTAGCTGATGAAATAACTGCATATTTGAAGCTACAAAATCACTAAAAATTAATAAGTTATGCAATTGAAGGAACAATTTATAAAAGAAATTTATAGGCGAAGATGTTTTAATATGATTCCCACTGATATGCCATTTGAGTTTCAACGATTTCAGTTTCCCGTTCATTTTGCTTTTGCAGTGACTATTAATAAAGCTGAATGATAGCCGTTGCAAGTTTGCGGCATAAATTTAGAAGTTCCTGTATTTTCAACTGTATATTGCATGTTGCATGCATGTTCACGTGTTGCGAGGCCGTCGTCTTTATTCATTTGAAAATGACAATGCTACACATGACGTTTACCACCACTGCAGTTTTTTTTCAGGAAAATGTTATTTTTTTCACGTCTTTTTAATACAAAAACGTAAACGTATAATATTGTATTGTCCAGCAACATGGGCAGGGTTACTCTAGTAACATATATTTGTTTGATTTGTTATAATTATACCCACTACTAATAACAGTTTGAGACAAAAAATTCAAATTTAGTGCAAACTAACCTTTAACTGTGGAGGTGGTGGTAAATTTGACCCTCTCGTACTGTTTTTTGTAAAAAAAAAAAAAGGTTTGTGAAATAAAGTGCCTATTTTGGTGAAATCAATAAAAAACAAGTAAAAAAATTATAGTCGGTTTAGACCTACTATACGAAACCCTATACCATGCGTTTAGAGACCCTATTTCTTGGGTCCAACTAATTGGATATAGAAAAAAGCAAGAACCAAATATGAGTGGAATTGTTATTAATTTTTTTGTCTGCAAATATGGAAAAGTTCATATCGAATGCTATATTTGTATGTGGAATAGATCGAAAAATGGATCGATCCTGACTATATTTGGTAAGGTCACTTATATTTTGGAAAAACATATACAAACCAAATTATAGAACAATCTGTGGAACATTTTTGTTCTTTGATAGAGTTAAGTGAAGATCGGGAAGCAGCTTTATATGGGGGCTATGGCTAAGACCTGTCCATAGGGTTTATTTTTGGACTACTGATTCATGAGTGCAATAAACATACACAGACCCAATTTGACCGAGATCTTTACGATAATTGGGATATTAAAACCATTTAAGTCGATCTCAAAGGGGTCATTTGTATCGGGACTCGGTCTGAACATTAACCGATTTTCACCAATTTCAATAGGGTTCATCCTATTACTGGTGGAAGCTTACATACTAAATTTCTTCAATATATATTTATATTTGCGAACTGTAGTTTGATTACTAGGTTTGCATGGACTCATAGACAGACGGGCGGATATTGCTATATCGACTCAAAAAGTGATTCTGAGTCGATCAGTATAATAAAAGATGGGTCCATGTCAAATATTTTTGGTAGTTACAAACATCAGCACAAAGTCATTATACCATTACCACATAGCGGTATAGGGTATAAAGACTTTAAATTTTTTATTATTCAATAGTGGTAGATGATATAAAAATTTAAAATTTTTACCCTTTACCACTATGTGGTCAGGGTATAACGACTTTGTGCTGCTGTTTGTAACTACAAAAATATTTGACCTAGACTCATCTTTTATTATTGAAATTGAAATTGGTTCATGTTCAGACTGTTGTGAAACAGAGTTTCACATGTATAAAACTAGTATAAGATTAGGTTAAATTTAATATATACAATATAACAACGCGTATAAAAATAATAATTATAATAATAATAATAATAATATAATATAATATAACATAATATTCATAATATGTATAGTATAATATAATCTAAGATAATGTTCAAGTGTTTGACAATGTACCCTGATTTCATATAAAGTAATATTTGCCCTAACTAAATGTCGTGGAGGGTAACGATTTTAGTTTTTTTTTTTGTTAATTTAATTTGTATATGCTAAGTCTTTTTTTTTTTGGCTTGTATGAACGCTTGTGTAATTAGAGTAACTCGATTGTGTTTTGTTTATAGCGTTCTGTTTTTTTTTTTGTCGTTGTTACAACAATGCATTGATTTAGTTTTGATTACTTCTTTTCTATTAGTAAGTTCCGGGTGCGTTGTCAAGCACTTGCAAACGCAATGATTTAATATAGGTAGTGGCCTTGAAAAAGCCGCTGGTATGTTTATGTTATTTTTATTTATTTGTTTTTTTTTTTTTGTTATTGGTTAAGTTAGCCATTTAAGTAGGCCATGAACAGCATTGCGTTATGGTTAATGGTTTTTCTTTTTTTTATCATTGTTAATTTTTTTTTGCTTGCATTAGTAATGCAATTTCCGTATTTTTACTGTTGTTATAGTTATCTTTAATTAGTTTTAAGATTTAATATAAATAAAGGGGGAAAAGTCAGAACAGTGGCAGATGAAGACAAGTAAGTGCGCTGATCTGACTTTAACCGTGAGAGAGCCTACTTGTTTTTGCCTATCATTTTTTCTTTCCTTTTACAGCAACATTAACGCCATTTGGGCGTTGATTGACAGCGCCTGCCAGCGCTAAAACACAATAGGCAACCATAGGGCCCGACAGGGATTTGTTGTGTTAATATTTATGCCTTTAGAGACTAAAGGCTAATGTCATATAGGTTAGTCTTATATATCGTAGTGTTTCGGGGTTATAGCCACGGTGATCAAGCTGCTGGAATATAGCCCCAACATTAATGGCGCAGCCATTAATATAATATACTAATACTATACCAATACGCATTTACACCTTTGACAGAAAAACAACTCAAATCACTGTTTTTTAATGAATGGTTACTTTTGCTCTAATAAATAAAAACTACAACCACATTCAATAAACTAACTATCAACTATTACCTTCACTTAATTGCGATTTGCTTCGGATACAGATCCGTACGAAAAAGCACTTTTGCCCAACAGCAGAGCTATTCCTATTTCTACAGCAATAAGACACCAGCAAGCCGATCCATCGGTGGTCCTACCGAAACCATGTCTAACCCTCCTTGTATACGCATGTCCAACCTAAAATTTCCAAAACACTTCAAAATAAATAACAACAAATTAAGGCACGTGTCCTTCCTAAACACTGCCACCCATATAAGGCATGACCGCATACAACGCGTCATCCTTCTCCGGAGCAGAACGGTTTCCTGCTGCATTCCGCAAACCGGAACCGGGCCACTGTGAGGCTATTCTCGGCAAAAACCCTCCCCACAGTGTATGCCGCGAATTTTGCGAGACTCGCTTCTGACTCCCCATACCAGATTCAATCCGTTGAACCATTCTCAACCACTGAGGTGTGCCCGCTACACATGGCGTCACCCTCCATATAAAAAAACTGAGGCTTCCTGGTGGGAGACACATGTCGGCGGGTTACGCGTAAACCCCCAACCTTCCCCTCACCACCTCAAATACACAATTACTAAAATAAACAACAAAACAAAATCTTCATCATGGACATGTATATTAAATGGAATGATTTCAGACCAAATAATGCCATCACTGGTGGAACGCCCGTAAATGGTTATTATGCCACTTACGATTCTTCCCCTTTATGTGCACCGTGGACGTTACCGGACTGTTTACCACAACTATCTCATAGGGTCCAGTCCAAATGGGTGAAAACTTATTTTTCCTGGTGTTGTTCCTAACAATCACCCTATCACCTACTGCAAAGGACACAGCATTTACCTTCCTGTCATAAGCCTTTTCCGACAACAACTTAGCCCTCGTCTGATTCTTTCGCACTAGTTCATGCGAGCGCTGTATCTGATATTTAAGGATCTTGTTTGGGTCATATTGTAAAGTGGTGCACATTTCCTACTTATGTTGGTCGGTAAGTCGATGTCGAAACCGTATAATGTCTTAAATGGGGTCTGCCCCGTAGATGAGTGTACAGTGTTGTTGTGCACATGCATAGCCGGTGCCAACCATTGGTCCCAATTGCTGCCATCCTCATTGACGAAGCTCCTCAGGTACTCCGCCAAAGGACGGTGACTTCTTTCCAATGAACCGTTTGCCTGCGGGTGTAACGGAGTGATGTTCAATTTCTTGACCCCCAGCATCCTACAGGTATCCGAAAACACGTTTGACATGAAATTTGTCCCATTGTCTGTGACCAGCATGCTTAGAACCCCATACATGGCTATAATTTCGTTAAAGAAAATTTTCGCCACAGTACTAGCCTCTCCATCCGGCGTTGCTGCGAACAACATAAATTTCGAAAAATCATCTTGAAAAGTCAATATCAATTTGTTACCCGTAGTGCTTTCAGGGAGAGGTCCCACCATATCCATATATACCTTCTGAAAAGGTCGACTAGGAGTATCCGTGAGGACCATCGGCATTAACGTTTTCTTGGCACTCTTATTTTGCTGACATTTAACGCACTTCTTCACATATTGTTTAATATCCCTGTGCATGCCGACCCAGCGAAATTGCCTCTTTATCCTTTTAACGGTCGCCTGCACACCCACGTGTCCACCCAAAGGACTATCGTGAAAATCCTTTAACACTGTCACGATCTCTTTAGGATCCTTTAACACCACATACCTTGGTTCCCCATCGACCACCACCTCGACCGGTGGGTCATTAACATCGTTTGGTCCTTTTTCACTACTCTCTTTGTTCCCGCTGTGACCCTCTTCGTCCTTCCCGTGACCTGAGCTTCCCGCATGATTTTTCCCTTCGCCCTTCGACATGGCCCTAGTTTTAGCCATCAGTATTTCCTCCGTCGAATATGGTATCCTGCTCAGTGCATCCGCATTCTGATTCTTCTTGCCCGGCTTGTACCAGATTTCAAAATCATATTCTGACAGCTTATGTCTAAAGCGCGCCAACCTTGAAGTTTGATCCTTCAAGTTCGCAATGCTTTTCAGCGGTTGATGATCGGTAAAAATCTTAAAGTGCCGACCCAAAATAAAATAAAAAAAAAATATATATATGGCCGGAAATTTTTCACCGCCCATACGATTGCCAGAAACTCCTTCTCTATCGTGGAGTATCGAGTTTCCGCCCCATTCAACGCAAGACTTGCAAACGCAATGGGACGATCACCCCCGCCACTGTCCTGGGAAAGAACCGCACCTATCGCTCCACCGCTAGCATCCGTGGTCAATACGAAAGGTTTTGAAAATTCGGGGTATGCCAACACTGGAGGCGACATTATCGCCTTTTTAAGCTCCTCGAAGGCACGCTGGCAGCCTGGTGTCCAATTGAACGCATGATCCTTCCGAAACAATTTATTTATTGGCAAGGCAATGTTGGCCGTCCCGGGAATGAACTTACGGTAATAATTTACCAGTACTAAAAACGATTGCACTTCCATTTTGTTCCTTGGTGGCGGAAAATCTTTAGCGCATATCACCTTTTCTGGGTCGGGAAGCGCTCCATTCTCCGAACACTTATGGCCCAAATACAATATTTCCCGCCTTAGGAAATTACATTTCTCCGTTTTAACTTTCAAATTATTTTCCTTCAAGAGCTGCAGCACTTTACATAGCCTTGAGTCGTGTTCGGCCAGACTACTACCATATATGACAATATCGTCCAAATATACAAAACATTCAATGCCCTGAAGACCTGTTAGCACATGACTCATTAATCTTTGGAAGGTTGCCGGTGCGCCTGTTAATCCAAATGCCATTCTATTGAATTCAAAGTGACCCAACGCCGTACTAAATGCTGCTTTTTCCTTGTCCTGTTTATCCATTTCCACCTGATGATAACCACTGGCCAAATCCAACGTGGAAAAATATCTACTGCTGCCCAGCTGGTCCAAAATTTCATCCATCCTTGGAATGGGGAATACCTGCTTCACATTGCCTCATTCAGTTTACGAAAGTCTACCACCAGTCGCCAGCTCTTGGTCCCTGCCTTAGACGACTTCTTTGGAACCAATAGTAATGGCGAATTCCACGGTGACACGCTATGTGAAATTATGCCACCGTCCTGGAGCTTCTGGACCTGCCGACTAATTTCCTCACGATGAATCTGAGGTAACCTGTACTGCTTCTGATTAATCGGCAGCTGTCCAGGCTGCACGGGAATTTTATGCTCTACCATATTCGTGCAAGATAGTTTATCACCCTCTAATCAAAAGATCATGGTACGTTGCGCATATCGCCTGAATTGACGACATCTCCTCACTATTCAAGTCGGCATCGGTCTTTATTGTGGCCATTATCCTACTGACCCTCTCCTTGACATCTACCTCCTGCACGTGCGTCACCAAAACCGCACCTGGATCTTTTAAATTTACTAATCCACTGAATTTTGGCATAAACCCATCCTTTAGGTAGTAGTCAACCTCAGTCGAATTGAGAATGGGCGCTTTCACCACCCCATCCTTTACGTTCGCGGCCCCTAGATATACTCCTGGCGACAATTCTTGCTTCTCCACGACCACTGTAGTATGTTTAGTATTGATCCCCATGGTTGCAATAGACACTGTCCTTGCCTTCGCCACTATGGTTTTTCCACGATATTTACTGCCCCCGAACCCGTGGCCTCCCTCAAAGAAACCAGAGGTAAGTTCCACTCACCTCCATTCTAGTACAGTTTCAGAGAAAGATTAATCGTATCAGTGACGGAGCGTCCCCATAGATTATCGCGACCTAAAATACCATCTCCCGGCAAATTATCATGCTTATCCACACAATGCAAATCGAACCCCAACTCCGCGATGTCCGAATGCTCAATCCTGACTAACCCTATAGTTCTGGAGAATCCTCCGAATGCTCCTCGCAGGTCCTTCACCACCGTCCCGTCCACACTAATATCCCCCGTAAGACTGCTGTCCTTTACCAGGCTAGTGTCTGCCCCTGTATCCACTAATAAATTCAGACACCCCGTCTTTGCCCAAGCACATGGAAATCTTATAAACACCGAATCTGCGTAACTACACCTAGCTGAAATCCCCCCTATATTCATATCCGACCCCGCAACGGGTCCTACCTCAGCCGCCTTCGCAGATTCCGATGTTACCAACGGTATTAGACTTTCGGGTGATCGAGTCGGTGGCCCTGCCCGTTTCCCGAAACATTTCTCCCCTGTGTACATTGCCTACCAAAATGTCCCTCCTTGCCGCAATTATAGCATTTCCCTTTTGATCTCGAACCTCCAGGTTGCCCTCTCTCCATCGTCGAGGGACCCTACCACAGCTCCTACCTGGCTCATGGCCGTATATTCTACATTCAACACAATATGGGGCATTTTTCCTCGTCCAGCATACATCACGAGTGTGTCCCGCCCGTTGACAGAACGAACAGGGCGGTGCTTTGTATGCATTGCCACTTGACCCAGTATTATTGTATGCATTGCCACTTGACCCAGCATTATTGTATGCCGTACCACTTGACCCAGCATTATTGTATGCCGTACCACTTGACCCAGCATTGTTGACCGGAGCTGCCTTATCTGCCTCCGTCCTGCGCAACAACTGTTCTACGGCTGCCACGAGACCCGACACTGGATCCTCGCGGGTGTACTCCTCGTTAAAGTTTACACCCCTTAACGGAGGATCATCCCCCCGCCAAAGAGTTGCTTGAGCCGCCAGTGCTTCAATCAAGAGATCGTCCAACTTACATGAGCTGCTTGCCAACATCCTACCACGCAGCATTGGATCCCTCAGGCCAGATGTGAACGCTGATTTTACCTTTCTTTCTATCTCAATAGTCATCTCCCTTTATAGTTTTCATCTAGTATGGCATGAGCTGTTGCTGCTAATGTCTGAAGACGCCTAGCAAACTGTCTCACATCCTCATCCCTCCTTTGGCAGGCTTCATATAGCTCCCTTAGCACCGAGTCAAGCAACCTACTCTTTAAATATGTTGACTTTACAATTGCCAACAACTCATCCACTGACGTAAAAGTACGTAACCTCACCAACTGGTACGCATCCCCGTAAAGCCTCTGTTTCACAATTTCCAAATATTCCTCCACCTTTTCCGGCAGTACCCCTTTCGCCGCCAACCTACATCCATCAATGAATTTATACACTTCCGTTTGCAGGCTTGGCGATGGCTCGCCGCCGAACGTAGGCACTAACGCCTTGACCGTTTTCAGAATATCCTGCGAGGACATCATCTGTGTTGGCTGTTGCCCCTTAGGCTCCTTATGGTACAGATCCCCCGTCTGTATACTGCGCTCTCGTTGTGCTAAACGTAGCTGACCCTGCAACTCGGAAATTCTCCTATTGGCTTCCTCGAGGTCCTCGAACTCTAATCTTCTGACCGAGGACGCGCCTGCACCCGATATTGTCCTCCGTAGGGCCTCGTTCTCCTTGTCTAAAATCTCGGGCTCCTTTAGATTCTCCTGAATTTCGTTCTTAAGTCTCTTGTTTTGATTTTGGAGAGCCTCCAATTCCTCCTTAAGCTCCAAGATCTTCCCGGTATTACACTCCTCTTGAGTTTCAACCAACCGGCACAACTCCTCTAGCACTAGATCGGCCTCTTCCAATCTAGTGATTTTCCAGGTACCGTCAACCTTAGCCTTTATGAGATGAAAATTCTCCTGGGTCTGGCACCGACGTCTGACCTCACCCCAAAGCCTTTCGAGGAAATAATCCGTCTTCGCCCTGAAGTACGCTAGCAGCTGTTTCGCTTGTTCTAATTCGACCAGTGTTTGCTCCATACGAATTTACCAACCCAGTCCCTACTAAACCATGAAAAAAAACGATCTCTATAGTCCTAACTAAAAACAAAAACAGCTAAATTATATCGCTTTGATTGCTAAAACTATATGTTGAAAAAAAAATAAAAATCCCTCCCTATATAAAAACAATAAAATCTGAGAGTAACAAACCAACCTATAATTAAACATTCATCTGTAATTTAAAATTCCTGGAAATTCATCAATAACCTAATTTTCACAAACAATTTAAAAAAAAAACAATCGGACCACTTATATAAAAATGATGCGCTTTCGAACATACATATTCATAATTAAAATTAAAATCCCAATAAAATTAAAATCCACTAAAATATATTACGCAAAAAAAAAAACAATTAATCATCAAAAATATTCAAACCCTACTCACAACTAATTTATATATGTGATAAAAATCTAAAACATAGAAATTACGCAATAAATAAAAATAAAAATAAACCTTAAGACCCTGAAAATCAAACATAAAAAAAAATGAACAAAGTTCAAATATAGGACGATCCCAAATTTGTAAAAGAAACAACAAAAATATATCCAACACTTTACAATATCTCACAGTGCAAACTAACTATCTGATAAATCAAAAACTAAATTAAAATACACGCAAAAATTAAAACGCATGCAATATCCTATAAAACAATCCAAATGACTAACTATACCCCCGGTAACTAGTCATATCTCAAACAAAATAACACGTTATATTCAAAAATTCGCTAACTCTATGCACATACCCAAAAATTCAACAAAATTCAACAAAATTCGGCCTAATGCTGGAACGATTATTGGTCCGAAGACCGGCTGCGCCATTAATGTTGGGGCTATATTCCAGCAGCTTGATCACCGTGGCTATAACCCCAAAACACTACGATATATAAGACTATAACCTATATGACATTAGCCTTTAGTCTCTAAGTCTTAAGACCGAATACCAAGGACTAACCTCACATAAATTTATTAACACAACAAATCCCTATCAGGCCCTATGATTGCCTATTGTGTTTTAGCGCTGGCAGGCGCTGTCAATCAACGCCCAAACGGCGTTAATGTTGCTGTAAAAGGAAAGAAAAAAGGATAGATGAAGACAAGTAAGTGCGCTGATCTGACTTTAACCGTGAGAGAGCCTACTCGTCTTTGCCTATCCTTTTTTCTTTCCTTTTACAGCAACATTAACGCCGTTTGGGCGTTGATTGACAGCGCCTGCTGTTTAAAGTGGGAGATTTCCCTAATTTAAGAAACAACAACACAAATTGTAATAATAACATCAATAATAACAGCAAAGCCACATATGCTAACCAGCTGAAAACAAACACCGATTTATTTAGCATCGATGAGATTTTTGATATTTTCACTACAGCTATGGATGATTTGCATAGGTGCACTTCAAAAGTACAACAAATCAAAGTTGTAATGTCAATGGTGAAATACGCCCATGGATTATACTAATTTAAACGAATTGAAAATGTTTCACTTGAATGCTAATGGCATTCCAAACATTTTTTTCAGAAAATTATAGACCATATCTTAAAAATTATTATTTATATAGAAGTGATAGAACAGATGCTAGAGGAGGAGGAGTAGGTCTGTTAATTCATAAATCTGTCGCACATAAAAACCTCTTTATATCAAACACCTCATCAATCGAAAACATCTCAATTGAAGTTATTATAAATAATAGACCTATTGTTGTATCTTCGTTATATTCACCAAGATATACCCATAACTTCTGTGCTGATATCTTGAATATATAGTTTTGGTGACCTAAATGCCAAACATTGTTCTTGGAATTGCCGTTCAAATAATACTGCAGGAATCGCACTCAACAACCTACAGCAATCTAGCAATTTTTGCAATCACTATCCTAATAGTCCAAGCCTATTCCCCCATCAACACAATCGCGCAGCATCCACAGTCGATATTATTTTAAGCAATTCCGCTTCAAATATAGACGTAAAAACAATGGATTACGAAAAACCAGACTTAAAAGATCAATGGCCTTGCAGGTTGACCTCAATTATTATTATAGTGCAACCAACTGGAACATTTATATCAATTTTTTAGACAATAAAATCACGTTATATTCGGATATATACAAACCAAGGTAGTAATTGATCAGGAATTACAAAAATTCATTAATGTAGTTTTCGAAGCAAGGGATGTGTCTACACCTAAAATAACTCAACAAAATAATTACACATTACCAGAAATTACTGTGAAATATATTAAACTAAGAAGCTTTAAAAGAAAAAGCCAACGATCTTCAAATAGAGCCGAGCAAAACTTTTTATAATCAATGTACTAAGTTTCTAAGTAACATGATTGATTAAAGTATTAATTCGGAACGCAAGAAGATATGGTGTCAATTTTTATCCAATTTAAAACCAGGTGATAAATCATTTTGGAAAATATGCAGGAACTTGCGAGGAAAAGGAAAAAATCAAATCCCTCAGTTTAAAGTTGGAAATGGAAATAACATCTGATAAGGAGACAAGACTGAAGTCCTGGCAAATACATTTGTCAAAGCAAATAACCTCACTTCGAATTACAACCACTCAGCGGATACAGTAATAAATACAACAGTAAATAATTTTAAGAAGGAAAATCCTTGTTCTGAATCAACAATTTATACATCTCTAGAAGAAGTACTGAATATCGTCTCATCAATAAAACCCTCAAAATCTCCTGGTTTTGACAACGCTCCCAAACTGCTCTTAAAGAAAGTACCACTCAAAGCTCTAAAATTACTAGTTATAATATTTAACAGCTGCATCAAACTCAACCATTTCTCAAACCATTTCAAAAATGCTAAGGTTATAGCTATCAAAAAACCTAGTAAACCAAAAAATAACCCAAATAACTATAGACCTATTAGTCTTTTAAGCAACTTAGGTAAAATATTTGAAATAATACTACATTCTCGTCTTAGTGAATTTGTAACGACCAATTCGATTGTTGCTAAAGAACAATTTGGATTTAAAAAAGGGCATAGCACTACTCACCCAATAAACAGAATTAAAAATCAAATAATCACAAATAAAACCAATAAACATTCAACGGGTCTAATATTGTTAGATATTGGAAAAGCGTTTGACACCGTTTGGCATAATGGCCTAGTATTTAAACTTCTTGATGCAAATGTGCCAAAATATTTATCCAAACTTATTTCAGATTTCATTCACGGCAGAAGCTTTAAAGTTGCGATTAATAATGAAACATCATCTCCAAAAACCATTACCACAGGGTTACCTCAAGGATCAGTCTTGTCGCCATTGCTTTACTCGATATATACATCCGATTTCAAAGCCCTTAAATATATGAAAATTGCTTAGTACGCAGATGATACTGCGTTAATTTCTTCAAACAAACTTACAAGTGCACTCCTGAAGAAAACGGAAAAGGGACTTGTAAATTGCAGTAAATATTTTCACAAATGGAAAATCATAATTAACCCAAGACCCAAGCAATAATTTTTCCTTTCAACAAATCTCCCAAAAGACCATACCATAAATCATGTCAAATATCTCGGAATTGTCTTGGACAAAAAGCTTACTTTTAAACACGTGCCAAACAGCTATAAAATCATTCAAAGCATTGTGGCCACTACTAAATAGAAGGTCATTTCTAAACCCCCAAAAACACAAATCTCCTGTTCAAAAGTGTTATAAGGCCAATATTAACATACGCGTGTCCTATTTGGAGTAAAACTGGCAACTGCCACCTAAAACGCTTACAAGTTATACAAAACAAATGTCGTAAAATGATAAATAAAAAGCCCTGGAGGTATCCTACAAATCTTCTTCATGAAGAAACAGGTTATGAAAAAATTATCGATTTCATAACGAGGATTAATAATAATTACTTTGACAAAATTGAAAATTCCCACTGATAAGATAAGAGAAATAACGTAAAATTAAAAAGAAATAACCAAATTGAAAATTATATGCTTATAGAGGTCTAGAGTAACTTCGGGTAATGTGGACTATGCGTCTAATGTGGACCACCCGCATATTTTAGAAAATGCGTGAAATATGACAACACCGCCTTGATGTATGTTTCGCCAATTGATAAAAACAATCATTAAATTTGATTTTGTATACATAATTGCAATGTTGACATTTTAGTTAAGATCTGATTGTTGATGCGTGTGGTCAACATTTTTTTAGCGCAAAAGTCTAACAGCGTGTAATTCACATATATGAGGGATTTAACTGGTCCGTCATTTTCTACAACAAAAATATACATTCAGTCGTAATTTCAATTGGTGAGTTTGTATTTTCGGTTAGTTTTAAAAATTAAAATAATGTTTTCAATAAAAAACTGAAAGTCGTCTAATGTGGACCACAAAAGGTCGTTTATTGTGGACCAGTAGTCCACATTACCAGACAGACAATTGAAAGAACTTTATGTATTTCAGGCTTTTTTTAAAACAATGCCTAAGACAGGAGAAATTCGTAAATTTAACCAAGAAGACATGAAAAAAGCTGTAGAATCCGTCCAAGCAAAAGCAATGGGATTTTTATTAGCATCAAAAACTTTTTGTGTTCCGACAACAACTCTTACTAGAATGTGCAAGAGTAACGCTAAAATTTCAGATCTTCTGATTGAGCCTTTGGGGCGAAAGCCTGTCCTGAATAAAGAGATGGAAGATGATTTGGTTAAGTATGCCAAAGAAATGGAGGCACGATATTGGGGCCTTACTAGAAGAGATATTAGATCTCTTGCTTTTCAACTGGCAAACTCCAACAACGCCCGAAATAAATTTTTGTGCTGGCAAAGATTGGTTATATGGTTTTATGCGACGGCATAAATATGAATTAAGTTTAAGGGAGCCAACCGGCACTTCCTTTGATAGAGCAAAAGGCTTTACAAAAGAAAATGTAGAATTGTTTTTTAGTATTTTGGAAACTGAATACAATGAGAAAAATTTTCCAGCATCATCAATATGGAATGTTGATGAAACTGGATTTTCTATTGTTCCATTGTTGTTGTCGCCGCTACTAGTGCTACTAGTCTCGTCTATGATCCCTCGTATAGGGCTAAGCCCCTGATCGAACCATTTTGTCCAATTATGTCATTTAGTTTTTCCATATAGTACTATGGAAAAAATTCATATTTTTTTAAAATCGATATTTCTCAAAAACGTAACGAGCGATTTTCATATTTTTCATCTTTTTGTAAGCTACTACTGCTCTTCTATGATCCCACGTATAGGGCTAAGCCCCTGATCGAACCATTTTGTCCAATTATGTCATTTAGTTTTTCCATATAATACTAGGGAAAACAAAATTCATATTTTTTTAAAATCGATATTTCTCAAAAACGTAACGAGCGATTTTCATATTTTTGATCTTTTTCCAAACTACTAGTGCTCATCTATAAACCCTCATATAGGGCTAAGCCCCTGATCGAACAATTTTGTCTAATTATGTCATTTAGTTTTTCCATATATTACTAGGAAAAAAAATCATATTTTTTTAAAATCGATATTTCTCAAAAACCTAACGAGCGATTTTCATATTTTTCATCTTTTTGTAAACTACTAGTGTTCGTCTATGATCCTTCGTATAGGGCTAAGCCCCTGATCGAACCATTTTGTCCAATTATGTCATTTAGTTTTTCCATATAGTACTAGGGAAAAAAATCATATTTTTTTAAAATCGATATTTCTCAAAAACGTAACGAGCGATTTTCATCTTTTTGATCTTTTTCTAAACTACTAGTGCTCATCTATAAACCCTCAAATAGGGCTAAGCCTTTGATCGAACCATTTTGTCCAATTATGTCATTTAGTTTTTCCATATAGTACTAGGGAAAACAAAATTCATATTTTTTTAAAATCGATATTTCTCAAAAACGTAACGAGCGATTTTCATATTTTTCATCTTTTTGTAAACTACTAGTGCTCGTCTATGATCCCTCGTATAGGGCTAAGCCCCTGATCGAACCATTTTGTCCAATTATGTCATTTAGTTTTTCCATATAGTACTAGGGAAAACAAAATTCATATTTTTTTTAAAATCGATATTTCTCAAAAACGTAACAAGCGATATTCACATTTTTGATCTTTTTCTAAACTACTAGCGCTCATCTATAAACCCTCGTATAGGACCAAGCCCCTGATCGAACCATTTTGTCCAATTATGTCATTTAGTTTTTCCATATAGTACTAGGGAAAAAAATCATATTTTTTTAAAATCGATATTTCTCAAAAACGTAACGAGCGATTTTCATATTTTTGATCTTTTTCTAAACTACTACGGCTCATCTATAAACCCTCATGTAGGGCTAAGCCTCTGATCGAACCATTTTGTTTAATTATGTCATTTAGTTCTTCCATATAGTACTAGGGAAAAAAAAATCAATTTTTTTAAAATCGATATTTCTCAATAACGTAACGAGTGATTTTCATATTTTTGATCTTTTTCAAAACTACTAGTGCTCATCTATAAACCCTCGTATAGGGCTAAGCCCCTGATCGAACCATTTTGTCCAATTATGTCATTTAGTTTTTCCATATAGTACTAGGGAAAAAAATCATATTTTTCATCTTTTTGTAAACTACTAGTGCTCGTCTATGATCCCTCGTATAGGGCTAAGACCCTGATCGAACCATTTTGTCCAATTATGTCATTTAGTTTTTCCATATAGTACTAGCGAAAACAAAATTCATATTTTTTTAAAATCGATATTTCTCAAAAACGTAACGAGCGATTTTCATATTTTTGATCTTTTTCCAAACAACTAGTGCTCATCTATAAACACTCATATAGGGCTAAGCCGCTGATCGAACAATTTTGTCTAATTATGTCATTTAGTTTTTCCATATATTACTAGGGAAAAAAAAAATCATTTTTTTTTTAAATCGATATTTCTCAAAAACCTAACGAGCGATTTTCATATTTTTCATCCTTTTGTAAACTACTAGTGCTCGTCTATGATCCCTCGTATAGGGCTAAGACCCTGATCGAACCATTTTGTCCAATTATGTCATTTAGTTTTTCCATATAGTACTAGCGAAAACAAAATTCATATTTTTTTAAAATCGATATTTCTCAAAAACGTAACGAGCGATTTTCATATTTTTGATCTTTTTGTAAACTACTAGTGCTCGTCTATGATCCCTCGTATAGGGCTAAGCCTCTGATCGAACCATTTTGTTTAATTATGTCATTTAGTTCTTCCATATAGTACTAGGGAAAAAAAATCAATTTTTTTAAAATCGATATTTCTCAAAAACGTAACGAGCGATTTTCATATTTTTGATCTTTTTCAAAACAACTAGTGCTCATCTATAAACCCTCATATAGGGCTAAGCCCCTGATCGAACCATTTTGTCCAATTATGTCATTTAGTTTTTCCATATAGTACTAGGGAAAAAAATCATATTTTTTTAAAATCGATATTTCTGAAAAACGTAACGAGCGATTTTCATATTTTTCATCTTTTTGTAAACTACTAGTGCTCGTCTATGATCCCTCGTATAGGGCTAAGACCCTGATCGAACCATTTTGTCCAATTATGTCATTTAGTTTTTCCATATAGTACTAGGGAAAACAAAATTCATATTTTTTTAAAATCGATATTTCTCAAAAACGTAACGAGCGATTTTCATATTTTTGATCTTTTTCCAAACAACTAGTACTCATCTATAAACACTCATATAGGGCTAAGCTCCTGATCGAACAATTTTGTCTAATTATGTCATTTAGTTTTTCCATATATTACTAGGGAAAAAAAATCATATTTTTTTAAAATCGATATTTCTCAAAAACGTAACGAGCGATTTTCATATTTTTGATCTTTTTCCAAACTACTAGTGCTCATCTATAAACCCTCATATAGGGCTAAGCCCCCCATCGAACCGTTTTGTCCAATTATGTCATTTAGTTTTTCCATATAGTACTAGGGAAAACAAAATTCATATTTTTTTAAAATTGATATTTCTCAAAAACGTAACGAGAGATTTTCATATTTTTCATCTTTTTGTAAACTACTAGGGCTCGTCTATGATACCTCGTATAGGGCTAAGTCCCTGATCAAACCATTTTGTCCAATTATGTCATTTAGTTTTTCCATATAGTACTAGGGAAAACAAAATTCATATTTTTTTAAAATCGATATTTCTCAAAAACGTAACGAGCGATTTTCATATTTTTCATCTTTTTGTAAACTACTAGTGCTCGTCTATGATCCCTCGTATAGGGCTAAGCCCCTGATCGAACCATTTTGTCCAATTATGTCATTTAGTTTTTCCATATAGTACTAGGGAAAACAAAATTCATATTTTTTTTAAAATCGATATTTCTCAAAAACGTAACAAGCGATATTCACATTTTTGATCTTTTTCTAAACTACTAGTGCTCATCTATAAACCCTCATATCGAACCATTTTGTCCAATTATGTCATTTAGTTTTTCCATATAGTACTAGGGGAAAAAATCATATTTTTTTAAAATCGATATTTCTGAAAAACGTAACGAGCGATTTTCATATTTTTCATCTTTTTGTAAACTACTAGTGCTCGTCTATGATCCCTCGTATAGGACCAAGCCCCCGATCGAACCATTTTGTCCAATTATGTCATTTAGTTTTTCCATATAGTACTAGGGAAAAAAATCATATTTTTTTAAAATCGATATTTCTCAAAAACGTAACGAGCGCTTTTCATATTTTTGATCTTTTTCTAAACTACTAGGGCTCATCTATAAACCCTCATATAGGGCTAAGCCTCTGATCAAACCATTTTGTCCAATTATGTCATTTAGTTTTTCCATATAGTACTAGGGAAAACAAAATTCATATTTTTTTAAAATCGATATTTCTCATAAACGTAACGAGCGATTTTCATATTTTTCATCTTTTTGTAAACTACTAGTGCTCGTCTATGATCCCTCGTATAGGACCAAGCCCCCGATCGAACCATTTTGTCCAATTATGTCATTTAGTTTTTCCATATAGTACTAGGGAAAAAAATCATATTTTTTTAAAATCGATATTTCTCAAAAACGTAACGAGCGCTTTTCATATTTTTGATCTTTTTCTAAACTACTAGGGCTCATCTATAAACCCTCATATAGGGCTAAGCCCCTGATCGAACCATTTTGTCCAATTATGTCATTTAGTTTTTCCATATAGTACTAGGGAAAAAAAATCAATTTTTTTAAAATCGATATTTCTCAAAAACGTAACGAGCGATTTTCATATTTTTGATCTTTTTCAAAACTACTAGTGCTCATCTATAAACCCTCATATCGAACCATTTTGTCCAATTATGTCATTTAGTTTTTCCATATAGTACTAGGGGAAAAAATCATATTTTTTTAAAATCGATATTTCTGAAAAACGTAACGAGCGATTTTCATATTTTTCATCTTTTTGTAAACTACTAGTGCTCGTCTATGATCCCTCGTATAGGGCTAAGACCCTGATCGAACCATTTTGTCAAATTATGTCATTTAGTTTTTCCATATAGTACTAGGGAAATCAAAATTCATATTTTTTTAAAATCGATATTTCTCAAAAACGTAACGAGCGATTTTCATATTTTTGATCTTTTTCCAAACAACTAGTGCTCATCTATAAACACTCATATAGGGCTAAGCCCCTGATCGAACAATTTTGTCTAATTATGTCATTTAGTTTTTCCATATATTACTAGGGAAAAAAAATCATTTTTTTTTTAAATCTATATATCTCAAAAACATAACGAGCGATTTTCATATTTTTCATCTTCTTGTAAACTACTAGTGCTCGTCTATGATCCCTCGTATAGGGCTAAGCCCCTGATCGAACCATTTTGTCCAATTATGTCATTTAGTTTTTCCATATAGTACTAGGGAAAACAAAATTCATATTTTTTTTTAAATCGATATTTCTCAAAAACGTAACAAGCGATATTCATATTTTTGATCTTTTTCTAAACTACTAGTGCTCATCTGTAAACCCTCATATAGGGCTAAGCCTCTGATCGAACCATTTTGTCCAATTATGTCATTTAGTTTTTCCATATAGTACTAGGGAAAACAAAACTCATATTTTTTTAAAATCGATATTTCTCAAAAACGTAACGAGCGATTTTCATATTTTTCATCTTTTTGTAAACTACTAGTGCTCGTCTATGATCCCTCGTATAGGGCTAAGCCCCTGATCGAACCATTTTGTCCAATTATGTCATTTAGTTTTTCCATATAGTACTAGGGAAAACAAAATTCATATTTTTTTAAAATCGATATTTCTCAAAAACGTAACGAGCGATTTTCATATTTTTCATCTTTTTGTAAACTACTAGTGCTCGTCTATGATCCCTCGTATAGGGCTAAGCCCCTGATCGAACCATTTTGTCCAATTATGTCATTTAGTTTTTCCATATAGTACTAGGGAAAACAAAATTCATATTTTTTTTAAAATCGATATTTCTCAAAAACGTAACAAGCGATATTCACATTTTTGATCTTTTTCTAAACTACTGGTGCACATCTATAAACCCTCATATAGGGCTAAGCCTCTGATCAAACCATTTTGTCCAATTATGTCATTTAGTTTTTCCATATAGTACTAGGGAAAACAAAATTCATATTTTTTTAAAATCGATATTTCTCATAAACGTAACGAGCGATTTTCATATTTTTCATCTTTTTGTAAACTACTAGTGCTCGTCTATGATCCCTCGTATAGGACCAAGCCCCTGATCGAACCATTTTGTCCAATTATGTCATTTAGTTTTTCCATATAGTACTAGGGAAAAAAATCATATTTTTTTAAAATCGATATTTCTCAAAAACGTAACGAACGCTTTTCATATTTTTGATCTTTTTCTAAACTACTAGGGCTCATCTATAAACCCTCATATAGGGCTAAGCCCCTGATCGAACCATTTTGTCCAATTATGTCATTTAGTTTTTCCATATAGTACTAGGGAAAAAAAATCAATTTTTTTAAAATCGATATTTCTCAAAAACGTAACGAGCGATTTTCATATTTTTGATCTTTTTCAAAACTACTAGTGCTCATCTATAAACCCTCATATCGAACCATTTTGTCCAATTATGTCATTTAGTTTTTCCATATAGTACTAGGGAAAAAAATCATATTTTTTTAAAATCGATATTTCTGAAAAACGTAACGAGCGATTTTCATATTTTTCATCTTTTTGTAAACTACTAGTGCTCGTCTATGATCCCTCGTATAGGGCTAAGACCCTGATCGAACCATTTTGTCCAATTATGTCATTTATTTTTCCATATAGTACTAGGGAAAACAAAATTCATATTTTTTTAAAATCGATATTTCTCAAAAACGTAACGAGCGATTTTCATATTTTTGATCTTTTTCCAAACAACTAGTGCTCATCTATAAACACTCATATAGGGCTAAGCCCCTGATCGAACAATTTTGTCTAATTATGTCATTTAGTTTTTCCATATATTACTAGGGAAAAAAAATCATATTTTTTTAAAATCGATATTTCTCAAAAACGTAACGAGCGATTTTCATATTTTTGATCATTTTCCAAACTACTAGTGCTCATCTATAAACCCTCATATAGGGCTAAGCCCCCGATCGAACCGTTTTGTCCAATTATGTCATTTAGTTTTTCCATATAGTACTAGGGAAAACAAAATTCATATTTTTTTTAAAATCGATATTTCTCAAAAACGTAACAAGCGATATTCACATTTTTGATCTTTTTCTAAACTACTAGTGCTCATCTATAAACCCTCATATCGAACCATTTTGTCCAATTATGTCATTTAGTTTTTCCATATAGTACTAGGGGAAAAAATCATATTTTTTTAAAATCGATATTTCTGAAAAACGTAACGAGCGATTTTCATATTTTTCATCTTTTTGTAAACTACTAGTGCTCGTCTATGATCCCTCGTATAGGACCAAGCCCCCGATCGAACCATTTTGTCCAATTATGTCATTTAGTTTTTCCATATAGTACTAGGGAAAAAAATCATATTTTTTTAAAATCGATATTTCTCAAAAACGTAACGAGCGCTTTTCATATTTTTGATCTTTTTCTAAACTACTAGGGCTCATCTATAAACCCTCATATAGGGCTAAGCCTCTGATCAAACCATTTTGTCCAATTATGTCATTTAGTTTTTCCATATAGTACTAGGGAAAACAAAATTCATATTTTTTTAAAATCGATATTTCTCATAAACGTAACGAGCGATTTTCATATTTTTCATCTTTTTGTAAACTACTAGTGCTCGTCTATGATCCCTCGTATAGGACCAAGCCCCCGATCGAACCATTTTGTCCAATTATGTCATTTAGTTTTTCCATATAGTACTAGGGAAAAAAATCATATTTTTTTAAAATCGATATTTCTCAAAAACGTAACGAGCGCTTTTCATATTTTTGATCTTTTTCTAAACTACTAGGGCTCATCTATAAACCCTCATATAGGGCTAAGCCCCTGATCGAACCATTTTGTCCAATTATGTCATTTAGTTTTTCCATATAGTACTAGGGAAAAAAAATCAATTTTTTTAAAATCGATATTTCTCAAAAACGTAACGAGCGATTTTCATATTTTTGATCTTTTTCAAAACTACTAGTGCTCATCTATAAACCCTCATATCGAACCATTTTGTCCAATTATGTCATTTAGTTTTTCCATATAGTACTAGGGGAAAAAATCATATTTTTTTAAAATCGATATTTCTGAAAAACGTAACGAGCGATTTTCATATTTTTCATCTTTTTGTAAACTACTAGTGCTCGTCTATGATCCCTCGTATAGGGCTAAGACCCTGATCGAACCATTTTGTCAAATTATGTCATTTAGTTTTTCCATATAGTACTAGGGAAATCAAAATTCATATTTTTTTAAAATCGATATTTCTCAAAAACGTAACGAGCGATTTTCATATTTTTGATCTTTTTCCAAACAACTAGTGCTCATCTATAAACACTCATATAGGGCTAAGCCGCTGATCGAACAATTTTGTCTAATTATGTCATTTAGTTTTTCCATATATTACTAGGGAAAAAAAATCATTTTTTTTTTAAATCTATATATCTCAAAAACATAACGAGCGATTTTCATATTTTTCATCTTCTTGTAAACTACTAGTGCTCGTCTATGATCCCTCGTATAGGGCTAAGCCCCTGATCGAACCATTTTGTCCAATTATGTCATTTAGTTTTTCCATATAGTACTAGGGAAAACAAAATTCATATTTTTTTTTAAATCGATATTTCTCAAAAACGTAACAAGCGATATTCATATTTTTGATCTTTTTCTAAACTACTAGTGCTCATCTGTAAACCCTCATATAGGGCTAAGCCTCTGATCGAACCATTTTGTCCAATTATGTCATTTAGTTTTTCCATATAGTACTAGGGAAAACAAAACTCATATTTTTTTAAAATCGATATTTCTCAAAAACGTAACGAGCGATTTTCATATTTTTCATCTTTTTGTAAACTACTAGTGCTCGTCTATGATCCCTCGTATAGGGCTAAGCCCCTGATCGAACCATTTTGTCCAATTATGTCATTTAGTTTTTCCATATAGTACTAGGGAAAACAAAATTCATATTTTTTTAAAATCGATATTTCTCAAAAACGTAACGAGCGATTTTCATATTTTTCATCTTTTTGTAAACTACTAGTGCTCGTCTATGATCCCTCGTATAGGGCTAAGCCCCTGATCGAACCATTTTGTCCAATTATGTCATTTAGTTTTTCCATATAGTACTAGGGAAAACAAAATTCATATTTTTTTTAAAATCGATATTTCTCAAAAACGTAACAAGCGATATTCACATTTTTGATCTTTTTCTAAACTACTGGTGCACATCTATAAACCCTCATATAGGGCTAAGCCTCTGATCAAACCATTTTGTCCAATTATGTCATTTAGTTTTTCCATATAGTACTAGGGAAAACAAAATTCATATTTTTTTAAAATCGATATTTCTCATAAACGTAACGAGCGATTTTCATATTTTTCATCTTTTTGTAAACTACTAGTGCTCGTCTATGATCCCTCGTATAGGACCAAGCCCCTGATCGAACCATTTTGTCCAATTATGTCATTTAGTTTTTCCATATAGTACTAGGGAAAAAAATCATATTTTTTTAAAATCGATATTTCTCAAAAACGTAACGAGCGCTTTTCATATTTTTGATCTTTTTCTAAACTACTAGGGCTCATCTATAAACCCTCATATAGGGCTAAGCCCCTGATCGAACCATTTTGTCCAATTATGTCATTTAGTTTTTCCATATAGTACTAGGGAAAAAAAATCAATTTTTTTAAAATCGATATTTCTCAAAAACGTAACGAGCGATTTTCATATTTTTGATCTTTTTCAAAACTACTAGTGCTCATCTATAAACCCTCATATCGAACCATTTTGTCCAATTATGTCATTTAGTTTTTCCATATAGTACTAGGGAAAAAAATCATATTTTTTTAAAATCGATATTTCTGAAAAACGTAACGAGCGATTTTCATATTTTTCATCTTTTTGTAAACTACTAGTGCTCGTCTATGATCCCTCGTATAGGGCTAAGACCCTGATCGAACCATTTTGTCCAATTATGTCATTTATTTTTCCATATAGTACTAGGGAAAACAAAATTCATATTTTTTTAAAATCGATATTTCTCAAAAACGTAACGAGCGATTTTCATATTTTTGATCTTTTTCCAAACAACTAGTGCTCATCTATAAACACTCATATAGGGCTAAGCCCCTGATCGAACAATTTTGTCTAATTATGTCATTTAGTTTTTCCATATATTACTAGGGAAAAAAAATCATATTTTTTTAAAATCGATATTTCTCAAAAACGTAACGAGCGATTTTCATATTTTTGATCATTTTCCAAACTACTAGTGCTCATCTATAAACCCTCATATAGGGCTAAGCCCCCGATCGAACCGTTTTGTCCAATTATGTCATTTAGTTTTTCCATATAGTACTAGGGAAAACAAAATTCATATTTTTTTAAAATTGATATTTCTCAAAAACGTAACGAGAGATTTTCATATTTTTCATCTTTTTGTAAACTACTAGGGCTCGTCTATGATACCTCGTATAGCGCTAAGTCCCTGATCAAACCATTTTGTCCAATTATGTCATTTAGTTTTTCCATATAGTACTAGGGAAAACAAAATTCATATTTTTTTAAAATCGATATTTCTCAAAAACGTAACGAGCGATTTTCATATTTTTCATCTTTTTGTAAACTACTAGTGCTCGTCTATGATCCCTCGTATAGGGCTAAGCCCCTGATCGAACCATTTTGTCCAATTATGTCATTTAGTTTTTCCATATAGTACTAGGGAAAACAAAATTCATATTTTTTTTTAAATCGATATTTCTCAAAAACGTAACAAGCGATATTCACATTTTTGATCTTTTTCTAAACTACTAGTGCTCATCTATAAACCCTCATATAGGGCTAAGCCTCTGATCAAACCATTTTGTCCAATTATGTCATTTAGTTTTTCCATATAGTACTAGGGAAAACAAAATTCATATTTTTTTAAAATCGATATTTCTCATAAACGTAACGAGCGATTTTCATATTTTTCATCTTTTTGTAAACTACTAGTGCTCGTCTATGATCCCTCGTATAGGACCAAGCCCCTGATCGAACCATTTTGTCCAATTATGTCATTTAGTTTTTCCATATAGTACTAGGGAAAAAAATCATATTTTTTTAAAATCGATATTTCTCAAAAACGTAACGAGCGCTTTTCATATTTTTGATCTTTTTCTAAACTACTAGGGCTCATCTATAAACCCTCATATAGGGCTAAGCCCCTGATCGAACCATTTTGTCCAATTATGTCATTTAGTTTTTCCATATAGTACTAGGGAAAAAAAATCAATTTTTTTAAAATCGATATTTCGCAAAAACGTAACGAGCGATTTTCATATTTTTGATCTTTTTCAAAACTACTAGTGCTCATCTATAAACCCTCATATCGAACCATTTTGTCCAATTATGTCATTTAGTTTTTCCATATAGTACTAGGGAAAAAAATCATATTTTTTTAAAATCGATATTTCTGAAAAACGTAACGAGCGATTTTCATATTTTTCATCTTTTTGTAAACTACTAGTGCTCGTCTATGATCCCTCGTATAGTGCTAAGACTCTGATCGAACCATTTTGTCAAATTATGTCATTTAGTTTTTCCATATAGTACTAGGGAAATCAAAATTCATATTTTTTTAAAATCGATATTTCTCAAAAACGTAACGAGCGATTTTCATATTTTTGATCTTTTTCCAAACAACTAGTGCTCATCTATAAACACTCATATAGGGCTAAGCCCCTGATCGAACAATTTTGTCTAATTATGTCATTTAGTTTTTCCATATATTACTAGGGAAAAAAAATCATTTTTTTTTTAAATCTATATATCTCAAAAACATAACGAGCGATTTTCATATTTTTCATCTTCTTGTAAACTACTAGTGCTCGTCTATGATCCCTCGTATAGGGCTAAGCCCCTGATCGAACCATTTTGTCCAATTATGTCATTTAGTTTTTCCATATAGTACTAGGGAAAACAAAATTCATATTTTTTTTTAAATCGATATTTCTCAAAAACGTAACAAGCGATATTCATATTTTTGATCTTTTTCTAAACTACTAGTGCTCGTCTATAAACCCTCATATAGGGCTAAGCCTCTGATCGAACCATTTTGTCCAATTATGTCATTTAGTTTTTCCATATAGTACTAGGGAAAACAAAACTCATATTTTTTTAAAATCGATATTTCTCAAAAACGTAACGAGCGATATTCATATTTTTCATCTTTTTGTAAACTACTAGTGCTCGTCTATGATCCCCCGTATAGGCCTAAGCCCCTGATCGAACCGTTTTGTCCAATTATGTCATTTAGTTTTTCCATATAGTACTAGGGAAAACAAAATTCATATTTTTTTAAAATCGATATTTCTCAAAAACGTAACAAGCGATTTCCATACTTTTCATCTTTTTGTAAACTACTAGTGCTCGTCTATGATCCCTCGTATAGGACCAAGCCCCTGATCGAACCATTTTGTCCAATTATGTCATTTAGTTTTTCAATATAGTACTAGGGAAAAAAATCATATTTTTTTAAAATCGATATTTCTCAAAAACGTAACGAGCGATTTTCATATTTTTCATCTTTTTGTAAACTACTAGTGCTCGTCTATGATCCCTCGTATAGGGCTAAGACCCTGATCGAACCATTTTGTCAAATTATGTCATTTAGTTTTTCCATATAGTACTAGGGAAATCAAAATTCATATTTTTTTAAAATCGATATTTCTCAAAAACGTAACGAGCGATTTTCATATTTTTGATCTTTTTCCAAACAACTAGTGCTCATCTATAAACTCTCATATAGGGCTAAGCCCCTGATCGAACAATTTTGTCTAATTATGTCATTTAGTTTTTCCATATATTACTAGGGAAAAAAATCATTTTTTTTTTAAATCTATATATCTCAAAAATATAACGAGCGATTTTCATATTTTTCATCTTCTTGTAAACTACTAGTGCTCGTCTATGATCCCTCGTATAGGGCTAAGCCCCTGATCGAACCATTTTGTCCAATTATGTCATTTAGTTTTTCCATATAGTACTAGGGAAAACAAAATTTATATTTTTTTAAAATCGATATTTCTCAAAAACGTAACAAGCGATATTCATATTTTTGATCTTTTTCTAAACTACTAGTGCTCATCTATAAACCCTCATATAGGGCTAAGCCTCTGATCAAACCATTTTGTCCAATTATGTCATTTAGTTTTTCCATATAGTACTAGGGAAAACAAAATTCATATTTTTTTAAAATCGATATTTCTCATAAACGTAACGAGCGATTTTCATATTTTTCATCTTTTTGTAAACTACTAGTGCTCGTCTATGATCCCTCGTATAGGACCAAGCCCCTGATCGAACCATTTTGTCCAATTATGTCATTTAGTTTTTCCATATAGTACTAGGGAAAAAAATCATATTTTTTTAAAATCGATATTTCTCAAAAACGTAACGAGCGCTTTTCATATTTTTGATCTTTTTCTAAACTACTAGGGCTCATCTATAAACCCTCATATAGGGCTAAGCCCCTGATCGAACCATTTTGTCCAATTATGTCATTTAGTTTTTCCATATAGTACTAGGGAAAAAAAATCAATTTTTTTAAAATCGATATTTCTCAAAAACGTAACGAGCGATTTTCATATTTTTGATCTTTTTCAAAACTACTAGTGCTCATCTATAAACCCTCATATCGAACCATTTTGTCCAATTATGTCATTTAGTTTTTCCATATAGTACTAGGGAAAAAAATCATATTTTTTTAAAATCGATATTTCTGAAAAACGTAACGAGCGATTTTCATATTTTTCATCTTTTTGTAAACTACTAGTGCTCGTCTATGATCCCTCGTATAGTGCTAAGACCCTGATCGAACCATTTTGTCAAATTATGTCATTTAGTTTTTCCATATAGTACTAGGGAAATCAAAATTCATATTTTTTTAAAATCGATATTTCTCAAAAACGTAACGAGCGATTTTCATATTTTTGATCTTTTTCCAAACAACTAGTGCTCATCTATAAACACTCATATAGGGCTAAGCCCCTGATCGAACAATTTTGTCTAATTATGTCATTTAGTTTTTCCATATATTACTAGGGAAAAAAAATCATTTTTTTTTTAAATCTATATATCTCAAAAACATAACGAGCGATTTTCATATTTTTCATCTTCTTGTAAACTACTAGTGCTCGTCTATGATCCCTCGTATAGGGCTAAGCCCCTGATCGAACCATTTTGTCCAATTATGTCATTTAGTTTTTCCATATAGTACTAGGGAAAACAAAATTCATATTTTTTTTTAAATCGATATTTCTCAAAAACGTAACAAGCGATATTCATATTTTTGATCTTTTTCTAAACTACTAGTGCTCGTCTATAAACCCTCATATAGGGCTAAGCCTCTGATCGAACCATTTTGTCCAATTATGTCATTTAGTTTTTCCATATAGTACTAGGGAAAACAAAACTCATATTTTTTTAAAATCGATATTTCTCAAAAACGTAACGAGCGATATTCATATTTTTCATCTTTTTGTAAACTACTAGTGCTCGTCTATGATCCCCCGTATAGGCCTAAGCCCCTGATCGAACCGTTTTGTCCAATTATGTCATTTAGTTTTTCCATATAGTACTAGGGAAAACAAAATTCATATTTTTTTAAAATCGATATTTCTCAAAAACGTAACAAGCGATTTCCATACTTTTCATCTTTTTGTAAACTACTAGTGCTCGTCTATGATCCCTCGTATAGGACCAAGCCCCTGATCGAACCATTTTGTCCAATTATGTCATTTAGTTTTTCAATATAGTACTAGGGAAAAAAATCATATTTTTTTAAAATCGATATTTCTCAAAAACGTAACGAGCGATTTTCATATTTTTCATCTTTTTGTAAACTACTAGTGCTCGTCTATGATCCCTCGTATAGGGCTAAGACCCTGATCGAACCATTTTGTCAAATTATGTCATTTAGTTTTTCCATATAGTACTAGGGAAATCAAAATTCATATTTTTTTAAAATCGATATTTCTCAAAAACGTAACGAGCGATTTTCATATTTTTGATCTTTTTCCAAACAACTAGTGCTCATCTATAAACTCTCATATAGGGCTAAGCCCCTGATCGAACAATTTTGTCTAATTATGTCATTTAGTTTTTCCATATATTACTAGGGAAAAAAATCATTTTTTTTTTAAATCTATATATCTCAAAAATATAACGAGCGATTTTCATATTTTTCATCTTCTTGTAAACTACTAGTGCTCGTCTATGATCCCTCGTATAGGGCTAAGCCCCCGATCGAACCATTTTGTCCAATTATGTCATTTAGTTTTTCCATATAGTACTAGGGAAAAAAATCATATTTTTTTAAAATCGATATTTCTCAAAAACGTAACGAGCGCTTTTCATATTTTTGATCTTTTTCTAAACTACTAGGGCTCATCTATAAACCCTCATATAGGGCTAAGCCCCTGATCGAACCATTTTGTCCAATTATGTCATTTAGTTTTTCCATATAGTACTAGGGAAAAAAAATCAATTTTTTTAAAATCGATATTTCTCAAAAACGTAACGAGCGATTTTCATATTTTTGATCTTTTTCAAAACTACTAGTGCTCATCTATAAACCCTCATATCGAACCATTTTGTCCAATTATGTCATTTAGTTTTTCCATATAGTACTAGGGGAAAAAATCATATTTTTTTAAAATCGATATTTCTGAAAAACGTAACGAGCGATTTTCATATTTTTCATCTTTTTGTAAACTACTAGTGCTCGTCTATGATCCCTCGTATAGGGCTAAGACCCTGATCGAACCATTTTGTCAAATTATGTCATTTAGTTTTTCCATATAGTACTAGGGAAATCAAAATTCATATTTTTTTAAAATCGATATTTCTCAAAAACGTAACGAGCGATTTTCATATTTTTGATCTTTTTCCAAACAACTAGTGCTCATCTATAAACACTCATATAGGGCTAAGCCCCTGATCGAACAATTTTGTCTAATTATGTCATTTAGTTTTTCCATATATTACTAGGGAAAAAAAATCATTTTTTTTTTAAATCTATATATCTCAAAAACATAACGAGCGATTTTCATATTTTTCATCTTCTTGTAAACTACTAGTGCTCGTCTATGATCCCTCGTATAGGGCTAAGCCCCTGATCGAACCATTTTGTCCAATTATGTCATTTAGTTTTTCCATATAGTACTAGGGAAAACAAAATTCATATTTTTTTTTAAATCGATATTTCTCAAAAACGTAACAAGCGATATTCATATTTTTGATCTTTTTCTAAACTACTAGTGCTCATCTGTAAACCCTCATATAGGGCTAAGCCTCTGATCGAACCATTTTGTCCAATTATGTCATTTAGTTTTTCCATATAGTACTAGGGAAAACAAAACTCATATTTTTTTAAAATCGATATTTCTCAAAAACGTAACGAGCGATTTTCATATTTTTCATCTTTTTGTAAACTACTAGTGCTCGTCTATGATCCCTCGTATAGGGCTAAGCCCCTGATCGAACCATTTTGTCCAATTATGTCATTTAGTTTTTCCATATAGTACTAGGGAAAACAAAATTCATATTTTTTTAAAATCGATATTTCTCAAAAACGTAACGAGCGATTTTCATATTTTTCATCTTTTTGTAAACTACTAGTGCTCGTCTATGATCCCTCGTATAGGGCTAAGCCCCTGATCGAACCATTTTGTCCAATTATGTCATTTAGTTTTTCCATATAGTACTAGGGAAAACAAAATTCATATTTTTTTTAAAATCGATATTTCTCAAAAACGTAACAAGCGATATTCACATTTTTGATCTTTTTCTAAACTACTGGTGCACATCTATAAACCCTCATATAGGGCTAAGCCTCTGATCAAACCATTTTGTCCAATTATGTCATTTAGTTTTTCCATATAGTACTAGGGAAAACAAAATTCATATTTTTTTAAAATCGATATTTCTCATAAACGTAACGAGCGATTTTCATATTTTTCATCTTTTTGTAAACTACTAGTGCTCGTCTATGATCCCTCGTATAGGACCAAGCCCCTGATCGAACCATTTTGTCCAATTATGTCATTTAGTTTTTCCATATAGTACTAGGGAAAAAAATCATATTTTTTTAAAATCGATATTTCTCAAAAACGTAACGAACGCTTTTCATATTTTTGATCTTTTTCTAAACTACTAGGGCTCATCTATAAACCCTCATATAGGGCTAAGCCCCTGATCGAACCATTTTGTCCAATTATGTCATTTAGTTTTTCCATATAGTACTAGGGAAAAAAAATCAATTTTTTTAAAATCGATATTTCTCAAAAACGTAACGAGCGATTTTCATATTTTTGATCTTTTTCAAAACTACTAGTGCTCATCTATAAACCCTCATATCGAACCATTTTGTCCAATTATGTCATTTAGTTTTTCCATATAGTACTAGGGAAAAAAATCATATTTTTTTAAAATCGATATTTCTGAAAAACGTAACGAGCGATTTTCATATTTTTCATCTTTTTGTAAACTACTAGTGCTCGTCTATGATCCCTCGTATAGGGCTAAGACCCTGATCGAACCATTTTGTCCAATTATGTCATTTATTTTTCCATATAGTACTAGGGAAAACAAAATTCATATTTTTTTAAAATCGATATTTCTCAAAAACGTAACGAGCGATTTTCATATTTTTGATCTTTTTCCAAACAACTAGTGCTCATCTATAAACACTCATATAGGGCTAAGCCCCTGATCGAACAATTTTGTCTAATTATGTCATTTAGTTTTTCCATATATTACTAGGGAAAAAAAATCATATTTTTTTAAAATCGATATTTCTCAAAAACGTAACGAGCGATTTTCATATTTTTGATCATTTTCCAAACTACTAGTGCTCATCTATAAACCCTCATATAGGGCTAAGCCCCCGATCGAACCGTTTTGTCCAATTATGTCATTTAGTTTTTCCATATAGTACTAGGGAAAACAAAATTCATATTTTTTTTAAAATCGATATTTCTCAAAAACGTAACAAGCGATATTCACATTTTTGATCTTTTTCTAAACTACTAGTGCTCATCTATAAACCCTCATATCGAACCATTTTGTCCAATTATGTCATTTAGTTTTTCCATATAGTACTAGGGGAAAAAATCATATTTTTTTAAAATCGATATTTCTGAAAAACGTAACGAGCGATTTTCATATTTTTCATCTTTTTGTAAACTACTAGTGCTCGTCTATGATCCCTCGTATAGGACCAAGCCCCCGATCGAACCATTTTGTCCAATTATGTCATTTAGTTTTTCCATATAGTACTAGGGAAAAAAATCATATTTTTTTAAAATCGATATTTCTCAAAAACGTAACGAGCGCTTTTCATATTTTTGATCTTTTTCTAAACTACTAGGGCTCATCTATAAACCCTCATATAGGGCTAAGCCTCTGATCAAACCATTTTGTCCAATTATGTCATTTAGTTTTTCCATATAGTACTAGGGAAAACAAAATTCATATTTTTTTAAAATCGATATTTCTCATAAACGTAACGAGCGATTTTCATATTTTTCATCTTTTTGTAAACTACTAGTGCTCGTCTATGATCCCTCGTATAGGACCAAGCCCCTGATCGAACCATTTTGTCCAATTATGTCATTTAGTTTTTCCATATAGTACTAGGGAAAAAAATCATATTTTTTTAAAATCGATATTTCTCAAAAACGTAACGAACGCTTTTCATATTTTTGATCTTTTTCTAAACTACTAGGGCTCATCTATAAACCCTCATATAGGGCTAAGCCCCTGATCGAACCATTTTGTCCAATTATGTCATTTAGTTTTTCCATATAGTACTAGGGAAAAAAAATCAATTTTTTTAAAATCGATATTTCTCAAAAACGTAACGAGCGATTTTCATATTTTTGATCTTTTTCAAAACTACTAGTGCTCATCTATAAACCCTCATATCGAACCATTTTGTCCAATTATGTCATTTAGTTTTTCCATATAGTACTAGGGAAAAAAATCATATTTTTTTAAAATCGATATTTCTGAAAAACGTAACGAGCGATTTTCATATTTTTCATCTTTTTGTAAACTACTAGTGCTCGTCTATGATCCCTCGTATAGGGCTAAGACCCTGATCGAACCATTTTGTCCAATTATGTCATTTATTTTTCCATATAGTACTAGGGAAAACAAAATTCATATTTTTTTAAAATCGATATTTCTCAAAAACGTAACGAGCGATTTTCATATTTTTGATCTTTTTCCAAACAACTAGTGCTCATCTATAAACACTCATATAGGGCTAAGCCCCTGATCGAACAATTTTGTCTAATTATGTCATTTAGTTTTTCCATATATTACTAGGGAAAAAAAATCATATTTTTTTAAAATCGATATTTCTCAAAAACGTAACGAGCGATTTTCATATTTTTGATCATTTTCCAAACTACTAGTGCTCATCTATAAACCCTCATATAGGGCTAAGCCCCCGATCGAACCGTTTTGTCCAATTATGTCATTTAGTTTTTCCATATAGTACTAGGGAAAACAAAATTCATATTTTTTTTAAAATCGATATTTCTCAAAAACGTAACAAGCGATATTCACATTTTTGATCTTTTTCTAAACTACTAGTGCTCATCTATAAACCCTCATATCGAACCATTTTGTCCAATTATGTCATTTAGTTTTTCCATATAGTACTAGGGGAAAAAATCATATTTTTTTAAAATCGATATTTCTGAAAAACGTAACGAGCGATTTTCATATTTTTCATCTTTTTGTAAACTACTAGTGCTCGTCTATGATCCCTCGTATAGGACCAAGCCCCCGATCGAACCATTTTGTCCAATTATGTCATTTAGTTTTTCCATATAGTACTAGGGAAAAAAATCATATTTTTTTAAAATCGATATTTCTCAAAAACGTAACGAGCGCTTTTCATATTTTTGATCTTTTTCTAAACTACTAGGGCTCATCTATAAACCCTCATATAGGGCTAAGCCTCTGATCAAACCATTTTGTCCAATTATGTCATTTAGTTTTTCCATATAGTACTAGGGAAAACAAAATTCATATTTTTTTAAAATCGATATTTCTCATAAACGTAACGAGCGATTTTCATATTTTTCATCTTTTTGTAAACTACTAGTGCTCGTCTATGATCCCTCGTATAGGACCAAGCCCCCGATCGAACCATTTTGTCCAATTATGTCATTTAGTTTTTCCATATAGTACTAGGGAAAAAAATCATATTTTTTTAAAATCGATATTTCTCAAAAACGTAACGAGCGCTTTTCATATTTTTGATCTTTTTCTAAACTACTAGGGCTCATCTATAAACCCTCATATAGGGCTAAGCCCCTGATCGAACCATTTTGTCCAATTATGTCATTTAGTTTTTCCATATAGTACTAGGGAAAAAAAATCAATTTTTTTAAAATCGATATTTCTCAAAAACGTAACGAGCGATTTTCATATTTTTGATCTTTTTCAAAACTACTAGTGCTCATCTATAAACCCTCATATCGAACCATTTTGTCCAATTATGTCATTTAGTTTTTCCATATAGTACTAGGGGAAAAAATCATATTTTTTTAAAATCGATATTTCTGAAAAACGTAACGAGCGATTTTCATATTTTTCATCTTTTTGTAAACTACTAGTGCTCGTCTATGATCCCTCGTATAGGGCTAAGACCCTGATCGAACCATTTTGTCAAATTATGTCATTTAGTTTTTCCATATAGTACTAGGGAAATCAAAATTCATATTTTTTTAAAATCGATATTTCTCAAAAACGTAACGAGCGATTTTCATATTTTTGATCTTTTTCCAAACAACTAGTGCTCATCTATAAACACTCATATAGGGCTAAGCCCCTGATCGAACAATTTTGTCTAATTATGTCATTTAGTTTTTCCATATATTACTAGGGAAAAAAAATCATTTTTTTTTTAAATCTATATATCTCAAAAACATAACGAGCGATTTTCATATTTTTCATCTTCTTGTAAACTACTAGTGCTCGTCTATGATCCCTCGTATAGGGCTAAGCCCCTGATCGAACCATTTTGTCCAATTATGTCATTTAGTTTTTCCATATAGTACTAGGGAAAACAAAATTCATATTTCTTTTTAAATCGATATTTCTCAAAAACGTAACAAGCGATATTCATATTTTTGATCTTTTTCTAAACTACTAGTGCTCATCTGTAAACCCTCATATAGGGCTAAGCCTCTGATCGAACCATTTTGTCCAATTATGTCATTTAGTTTTTCCATATAGTACTAGGGAAAACAAAACTCATATTTTTTTAAAATCGATATTTCTCAAAAACGTAACGAGCGATTTTCATATTTTTCATCTTTTTGTAAACTACTAGTGCTCGTCTATGATCCCTCGTATAGGGCTAAGCCCCTGATCGAACCATTTTGTCCAATTATGTCATTTAGTTTTTCCATATAGTACTAGGGAAAACAAAATTCATATTTTTTTAAAATCGATATTTCTCAAAAACGTAACGAGCGATTTTCATATTTTTCATCTTTTTGTAAACTACTAGTGCTCGTCTATGATCCCTCGTATAGGGCTAAGCCCCTGATCGAACCATTTTGTCCAATTATGTCATTTAGTTTTTCCATATAGTACTAGGGAAAACAAAATTCATATTTTTTTTAAAATCGATATTTCTCAAAAACGTAACAAGCGATATTCACATTTTTGATCTTTTTCTAAACTACTGGTGCACATCTATAAACCCTCATATAGGGCTAAGCCTCTGATCAAACCATTTTGTCCAATTATGTCATTTAGTTTTTCCATATAGTACTAGGGAAAACAAAATTCATATTTTTTTAAAATCGATATTTCTCATAAACGTAACGAGCGATTTTCATATTTTTCATCTTTTTGTAAACTACTAGTGCTCGTCTATGATCCCTCGTATAGGACCAAGCCCCTGATCGAACCATTTTGTCCAATTATGTCATTTAGTTTTTCCATATAGCACTAGGGAAAAAAATCATATTTTTTTAAAATCGATATTTCTCAAAAACGTAACGAGCGCTTTTCATATTTTTGATCTTTTTCTAAACTACTAGGGCTCATCTATAAACCCTCATATAGGGCTAAGCCCCTGATCGAACCATTTTGTCCAATTATGTCATTTAGTTTTTCCATATAGTACTAGGGAAAAAAAATCAATTTTTTTAAAATCGATATTTCTCAAAAACGTAACGAGCGATTTTCATATTTTTGATCTTTTTCAAAACTACTAGTGCTCATCTATAAACCCTCATATCGAACCATTTTGTCCAATTATGTCATTTAGTTTTTCCATATAGTACTAGGGAAAAAAATCATATTTTTTTAAAATCGATATTTCTGAAAAACGTAACGAGCGATTTTCATATTTTTCATCTTTTTGTAAACTACTAGTGCTCGTCTATGATCCCTCGTATAGGGCTAAGACCCTGATCGAACCATTTTGTCCAATTATGTCATTTATTTTTCCATATAGTACTAGGGAAAACAAAATTCATATTTTTTTAAAATCGATATTTCTCAAAAACGTAACGAGCGATTTTCATATTTTTGATCTTTTTCCAAACAACTAGTGCTCATCTATAAACACTCATATAGGGCTAAGCCCCTGATCGAACAATTTTGTCTAATTATGTCATTTAGTTTTTCCATATATTACTAGGGAAAAAAAATCATATTTTTTTAAAATCGATATTTCTCAAAAACGTAACGAGCGATTTTCATATTTTTGATCATTTTCCAAACTACTAGTGCTCATCTATAAACCCTCATATAGGGCTAAGCCCCCGATCGAACCGTTTTGTCCAATTATGTCATTTAGTTTTTCCATATAGTACTAGGGAAAACAAAATTCATATTTTTTTAAAATTGATATTTCTCAAAAACGTAACGAGAGATTTTCATATTTTTCATCTTTTTGTAAACTACTAGGGCTCGTCTATGATACCTCGTATAGCGCTAAGTCCCTGATCAAACCATTTTGTCCAATTATGTCATTTAGTTTTTCCATATAGTACTAGGGAAAACAAAATTCATATTTTTTTAAAATCGATATTTCTCAAAAACGTAACGAGCGATTTTCATATTTTTCATCTTTTTGTAAACTACTAGTGCTCGTCTATGATCCCTCGTATAGGGCTAAGCCCCTGATCGAACCATTTTGTCCAATTATGTCATTTAGTTTTTCCATATAGTACTAGGGAAAACAAAATTCATATTTTTTTTTAAATCGATATTTCTCAAAAACGTAACAAGCGATATTCACATTTTTGATCTTTTTCTAAACTACTAGTGCTCATCTATAAACCCTCATATAGGGCTAAGCCTCTGATCAAACCATTTTGTCCAATTATGTCATTTAGTTTTTCCATATAGTACTAGGGAAAACAAAATTCATATTTTTTTAAAATCGATATTTCTCATAAACGTAACGAGCGATTTTCATATTTTTCATCTTTTTGTAAACTACTAGTGCTCGTCTATGATCCCTCGTATAGGACCAAGCCCCTGATCGAACCATTTTGTCCAATTATGTCATTTAGTTTTTCCATATAGTACTAGGGAAAAAAATCATATTTTTTTAAAATCGATATTTCTCAAAAACGTAACGAGCGCTTTTCATATTTTTGATCTTTTTCTAAACTACTAGGGCTCATCTATAAACCCTCATATAGGGCTAAGCCCCTGATCGAACCATTTTGTCCAATTATGTCATTTAGTTTTTCCATATAGTACTAGGGAAAAAAAATCAATTTTTTTAAAATCGATATTTCTCAAAAACGTAACGAGCGATTTTCATATTTTTGATCTTTTTCAAAACTACTAGTGCTCATCTATAAACCCTCATATCGAACCATTTTGTCCAATTATGTCATTTAGTTTTTCCATATAGTACTAGGGAAAAAAATCATATTTTTTTAAAATCGATATTTCTGAAAAACGTAACGAGCGATTTTCATATTTTTCATCTTTTTGTAAACTACTAGTGCTCGTCTATGATCCCTCGTATAGTGCTAAGACCCTGATCGAACCATTTTGTCAAATTATGTCATTTAGTTTTTCCATATAGTACTAGGGAAATCAAAATTCATATTTTTTTAAAATCGATATTTCTCAAAAACGTAACGAGCGATTTTCATATTTTTGATCTTTTTCCAAACAACTAGTGCTCATCTATAAACACTCATATAGGGCTAAGCCCCTGATCGAACAATTTTGTCTAATTATGTCATTTAGTTTTTCCATATATTACTAGGGAAAAAAAATCATTTTTTTTTTAAATCTATATATCTCAAAAACATAACGAGCGATTTTCATATTTTTCATCTTCTTGTAAACTACTAGTGCTCGTCTATGATCCCTCGTATAGGGCTAAGCCCCTGATCGAACCATTTTGTCCAATTATGTCATTTAGTTTTTCCATATAGTACTAGGGAAAACAAAATTCATATTTTTTTTTAAATCGATATTTCTCAAAAACGTAACAAGCGATATTCATATTTTTGATCTTTTTCTAAACTACTAGTGCTCGTCTATAAACCCTCATATAGGGCTAAGCCTCTGATCGAACCATTTTGTCCAATTATGTCATTTAGTTTTTCCATATAGTACTAGGGAAAACAAAACTCATATTTTTTTAAAATCGATATTTCTCAAAAACGTAACGAGCGATATTCATATTTTTCATCTTTTTGTAAACTACTAGTGCTCGTCTATGATCCCCCGTATAGGCCTAAGCCCCTGATCGAACCGTTTTGTCCAATTATGTCATTTAGTTTTTCCATATAGTACTAGGGAAAACAAAATTCATATTTTTTTAAAATCGATATTTCTCAAAAACGTAACAAGCGATTTCCATACTTTTCATCTTTTTGTAAACTACTAGTGCTCGTCTATGATCCCTCGTATAGGACCAAGCCCCGGATCGAACCATTTTGTCCAATTATGTCATTTAGTTTTTCAATATAGTACTAGGGAAAAAAATCATATTTTTTTAAAATCGATATTTCTCAAAAACGTAACGAGCGATTTTCATATTTTTCATCTTTTTGTAAACTACTAGTGCTCGTCTATGATCCCTCGTATAGGGCTAAGACCCTGATCGAACCATTTTGTCAAATTATGTCATTTAGTTTTTCCATATAGTACTAGGGAAATCAAAATTCATATTTTTTTAAAATCGATATTTCTCAAAAACGTAACGAGCGATTTTCATATTTTTGATCTTTTTCCAAACAACTAGTGCTCATCTATAAACTCTCATATAGGGCTAAGCCCCTGATCGAACAATTTTGTCTAATTATGTCATTTAGTTTTTCCATATATTACTAGGGAAAAAAATCATTTTTTTTTTAAATCTATATATCTCAAAAATATAACGAGCGATTTTCATATTTTTCATCTTCTTGTAAACTACTAGTGCTCGTCTATGATCCCTCGTATAGGGCTAAGCCCCTGATCGAACCATTTTGTCCAATTATGTCATTTAGTTTTTCCATATAGTACTAGGGAAAACAAAATTTATATTTTTTTAAAATCGATATTTCTCAAAAACGTAACAAGCGATATTCATATTTTTGATCTTTTTCTAAACTACTAGTGCTCATCTATAAACCCTCGTATAGGGCTAAGCCTCTGATCGAACCATTTTGTCCAATTATATCATTTAGTTTTTCCATATAGTACTAGGGAAAACAAAATTCATATTTTTTTAAAATCGATATTTCTCAAAAACGTAACAAGCGAGTTCCATACTTTTCATCTTTTTGTAAACTACTAGTGCTCGTCTATGATCCCTCGTATAGGACCAAGCCCCTGATCGAACCATTTTGTCCAATTATGTCATTTAGTTTTTCCATATAGTACTAGGGAAAACAAAATTCATATTTTTTTAAAATCGATATTTCTCAAAAACTTAAGGAGCGATTTCCATATTTTTGATCTTTTTCAAAACTACTAGTGCTCATCTATAAACCCTCATATAGGGCTAAGCCCCTGATCGAACCATTTTGTCCAATTATGTCATTTAGTTTTTCCATATAGTACTAGGGAAAAAAATCATATTTTTTTAAAATCGATATTTCTCAAAAACGTAACGAGCGATTTTCATATTTTTCATCTTTTTGTAAACTACTAGTGCTCGTCTATGATCCCTCGTATAGGGCTAAGACCCTGATCGAACCATTTTGTCCAATTATGTCATTTAGTTTTTCCATATAGTACTAGGGAAAACAAAATTCATATTATTTAAAATCCATATTTCTAAAAAACGTAACGAGCGATTTTCATATTTTTGATCTTTTTCTAAACTACTAGTGCTCGTCTATAAACCCTCAGATAGGGCTAAGCCTTTGATCGAACCATTTTGTCCAATTATGTCATTTAGTTTTTCCATATAGTACTAGGGAAAAAAAATCATATTTTTTTAAAATCGATATTTCTCAAAAACGTAACGAGCGATTTTCATATCTTTCATCTTTTTGTAAGCTACTAGTGCTCGTCTATGATCCCTCGTATAGGGCTAAGCCCCTGATTGAACCATTTTGTCCAATTATGTCATTTAGTTTTTCCATATAGTACTAGGGAAAACAAAATTCATATTATTTAAAATCCATATTTCTCAAAAACGTAACGAGCGATTTTCATATTTTTGATCTTTTTCTAAACTACTAGTGCTCATCTATAAACCCTCAAATAGGGCTAAGCCTTTTATCGAACCATTTTGTCCAATTATGTCATTTAGTTTTTCCATATAGTACTAGGGAAAACAAAATTCATATTTTTTTAAAATCGATATTTCTCAAAAACGTAACGAGAGATTTTCATATTTTTCATCTTTTTGTAAACTACTAGGGCTCGTCTATGATCCCTCGTATAGGGCTAAGTCCGTGATCGAACCATTTTGTCCAATTATGTCATTTAGTTTTTCCATATAGTACTAGGGAAAACAAAATTCATATTTTTTTAAAATCGATATTTCTCAAAAACGTAACGAGCGATTTTCATATTTTTGATCTTTTTCAAAACTACTAGTGCTCATCTATAAACCCTCATATAGGGCTAAGCCCCTGATCGAACCATTTTGTCCAATTATGTCATTTAGTTTTTCCATATAGTACTAGGCAAAAAAATCATATTTTTTTAAAATCGATATTTCTCAAAAACGCAACGAGCGATTTTCATATTTTTCATCTTTTTGTAAACTACTAGTGCTCGTCTATGATCCCTCGTATAGGGGTAAGACCCTGATCGAACCATTTTGTCCAATTATGTCATTTAGTTCTTCCATATAGTACTAGGGAAAAAAAATCAATTTTTTTTTAAAATCGATATTTCTCAAAAACGTGACGAGCGATTTTCATATTTTTGATCTTTTTCCAAACTACTAGTGCTCATCTATAAACGCTCATATAGGGCTAAGCCCCTGATTGAACAATTTTGTCTAATTATGTCATTTAGTTTTTCCATATATTACTAGGGAAAAAAAATATTTTTTTTTTTAAATCGATATTTCTCAAAAACCTAACGAGCGATTTTCATATTTTTCATCTTTTTGTAAACTACTAGTGCTCGTCTATGATCCCTCGTATAGGACTAAGCCCCTGATCGAACCATTTTGTCCAATTATGTCATTTAGTTTTTCCATATAGTACTAGGGAAAACAAAATTCATATTTTTTTAAAATCGATATTTCTCAAAAACGTAACGAGCGATATTCATATTATTGATCTTTTTCAAAACTAATAGTGCTCATCTATAAACCCTCATATAGGGCTAAGCCCCTGATCGAACCATTTTGTCCAATTATGTCATTTAGTTTTTCCATATAGTACTAGGGAAAAAAATCATATTTTTTTAAAATCGATATTTCTCAAAAACGTAACGAGCGATTTTCATATTTTTGATCTTTTTCTAAACTACTACGGCTCATCTATAAACCCTCATGTAGGGCTAAGCCTCTGATCGAACCATTTTGTTTAATAATGTCAGTAATTCTTCCATATAGTACTAGGGAAAACAAAATTCATATTTTTTTAAAATCGATATTTCTCAAAAACGTAACGAGCGATATTCATATTTTTCATCTTTTTGTAAACTACTAGTGCTCGCCTATGATACCCCGTATAGGGCTAAGCCCCTGATCGAACCATTTTGTCCAATTATGTCATTTAGTTTTTCCATATAGTACTAGGGAAAACAAAATTTATATTTTTTTTAAAATCGATATTTCTCAAAAACGTAACAAGCGATATTCATATTTTTGATCTTTTTCTAAACTACTAGTGCTCATCTATAAACCCTCATATAGGGCTAAGCATCTGATCGAACCATTTTGTCCAATTATATCATTTAGTTTTTCCATATAGTACTAGGGAAAACAAAATTCATATTTTTTTAAAATCGATATTTCTCAAAAACGTAACGAGCGATTTTCATATTTTTCATCTTTTTGTAAACTACTGGTTCTCGTCTATGATCCCTCGTATAGGACCAAGCCCCTGATCGAACCATTTTGTCCAATTATGTCATTTAGTTTTTCCATATAGTACTAGGGAAAACAAAATTCATATTTTTTTAAAATCGATATTCATATTTTTGATCTTTTTTTTTAAAATCGATATTTCTCAAAAACGTAACGAGCGATTTTCATATTTTTCATCTTTTTGTAAACTACTAGTGCTCGTCTATGATCCCTCGTATAGGGCTAAGACCCTGATCGAACCATTTTGTCCAATTATGTCATTTAGTTTTTCCATATAGTACTAGGGAAAACAAAATTCATATTTTTTTAAAGTCGATATTTCTCAAAAACGTAACGAGCGATTTTCATATTTTTCATCTTTTTGTAAACTACTAGTGCTCGTCTATGATCCCTCGTATAGGACCAAGCCCCTGATCGAACCATTTTGTCCAATTATGTCATTTAGTTTTTCCATATAGTACTAGGGAAAACAAAATTCATATTTTTTTAAAATCGATATTCATATTTTTGATCTTTTTCAAAACTACTAGTGCTCATCTATAAACACTCATATAGGGCTAAGCCCCTAATTGAACAATTTTGTCTAATTATGTCATTTAGTTTTTCCATATATTACTAGGGAAAAAAAATATTTTTTTTTTTAAATCGATATTTCTCAAAAACCTAACGAGCGATTTTCATATTTTTCATCTTTTTGTAAACTACTAGTGCTCGTCTATGATCCCTCGTATAGGACTAAGCCCCTGATCGAACCATTTTGTCCAATTATGTCATTTAGTTTTTCCATATAGTACTAGGGAAAACAAAATTCATATTTTTTTTAAAATCGATATTTCTCAAAAACGTAACAAGCGATATTCATATTTTTGATCTTTTTCTAAACTACTAGTGCTCATCTATAAACCCTCATATAGGGCTAAGCCTCTGATCGAACCATTTTGTCCAATTATGTCATTTAGTTTTTCCATATAGTACAAGGGGAAACAAAATTCATATTTTTTTAAAATCGATATTTCTCAAAAAAGTAACGAGCGATTTTCATATTTTTCATCTTTTTGTAAGCTACTAGTGCTCGTCTATGATCCCTCGTATAGGACCAAGCCTCTGATCGAACCATTTTGTCCAATTATGTCATTTAGTTTTTCCATATAGTACTAGGGAAAAAAATCATATTTTTTTAAAATCGATATTTCTCAAAAACGCAACGAGCGATTTTCATATTTTTCATCTTTTTGTAAACTACTAGTGCTCGTCTATGATCCCTCGTATAGGGGTAAGACCCTGATCGAACCATTTTGTCCAATTATGTCATTTAGTTCTTCCATATAGTACTAGGGAAAAAAAATCAATTTTTTTTAAAATCGATATTTCTCAAAAACGTGACGAGCGATTTTCATATTTTTGATCTTTTTCCAAACTACTAGTGCTCATCTATAAACGCTCATATAGGGCTAAGCCCCTGATTGAACAATTTTGTCTAATTATGTCATTTAGTTTTTCCATATATTACTAGGGAAAAAAAATATTTTTTTTTTTAAATCGATATTTCTCAAAAACCTAACGAGCGATTTTCATATTTTTCATCTTTTTGTAAACTACTAGTGCTCGTCTATGATCCCTCGTATAGGACTAAGCCCCTGATCGAACCATTTTGTCCAATTATGTCATTTAGTTTTTCCATATAGTACTAGGGAAAACAAAATTCATATTTTTTTAAAATCGATATTTCTCAAAAACGTAACGAGCGATATTCATATTATTGATCTTTTTCAAAACTAATAGTGCTCATCTATAAACCCTCATATAGGGCTAAGCCCCTGATCGAACCATTTTGTCCAATTATGTCATTTAGTTTTTCCATATAGTACTAGGGAAAAAAATCATATTTTTTTAAAATCGATATTTCTCAAAACGTAACGAGCGATTTTCATATTTTTGATCTTTTTCTAAACTACTACGGCTCATCTATAAACCCTCATGTAGGGCTAAGCCTCTGATCGAACCATTTTGTTTAATAATGTCATTAATTCTTCCATATAGTACTAGGGAAAACAAAATTCATATTTTTTTAAAATCGATATTTCTCAAAAACGTAACGAGCGATATTCATATTTTTCATCTTTTTGTAAACTACTAGTGCTCGCCTATGATACCCCGTATAGGGCTAAGCCCCTGATCGAACCATTTTGTCCAATTATGTCATTTAGTTTTTCCATATAGTACTAGGGAAAACAAAATTTATATTTTTTTTTAAATCGATATTTCTCAAAAACGTAACAAGCGATATTCATATTTTTGATCTTTTTCTAAACTACTAGTGCTCATCTATAAACCCTCATATAGGGCTAAGCATCTGATCGAACCATTTTGTCCAATTATATCATTTAGTTTTTCCATATAGTACTAGGGAAAACAAAATTCATATTTTTTTAAAATCGATATTTCTCAAAAACGTAACGAGCGATTTTCATATTTTTCATCTTTTTGTAAACTACTGGTGCTCGTCTATGATCCCTCGTATAGGACCAAGCCCCTGATCGAACCATTTTGTCCAATTATGTCATTTAGTTTTTCCATATAGTACTAGGGAAAACAAAATTCATATTTTTTTAAAATCGATATTCATATTTTTGATCTTTATACCCTCCACTCCAGTGTGCAGAGGGTATATATAAGTTTGTCATTCCGTTTGTAATAATTAGAAAAAAAAATTTGGACCCCATAAAATATATATATTTGTGATCGTTATAACAACCGGAGTTGATATAGCGATGTCCGTCTGTCCGTCTGTCCGTCTGTCCGTCTGTCCGTCTGTGGAAATCACGATGACGGCATCAATCGGGCAGCTAGGGTGCTCGTTGGCATAAAAAATGATTCATTAACATCCTGAAAAGTTTGCTATTTAAAATCGTCCAAATCGGTTGGTTAGGGCCCGAGATTTGAATGAAGAACTAAAAAAAGTCTTGAAAAAATATAATTTTCTATGTTGTTCTTGTCACGATCACGCCCTCAATAGGATAGCTAGGGTGATAATTTTTAGTGAGAATGATTCACCAAATTCATGGGAAGATTTCTACTTCAAAAATCATTAAAATCGGTGGAACAGGTCCAGGTAAATCTATGAAAAATTAAAAAAAAAATGAAAAACATGATGTTTCCATATTGTTCCTGTTGTTATTCTAAATGTTGCATTGTTGTCATAGCTGGACTTGTTGTTTTTGTGGTCGTTGTGGCAATAATATAATAAAAACAAACCCTTTGTACATTTTTTTGTGAACTCTGGTAGAAAATTTTAAAAGTTTCCATTGTTTTGGCATCACTAAAAAAATTTGTTAGATCATTTCTGTCATTGCCACGAGCCTGCATGCAAAATTTCAGATCGATTGGCTCACGGGAAAGGGGCTAAAAATCGATCCAAAATTTTGTCGACAAGCAGACACTACCAGTTAATATAAAGGCAGTAAATAAAGGGAGTAAAAGTTCACCAATAATTTAAAAAACAAATTTTTATGTATTAATTTATTTAAAGAAAAAAATAATTAAATGAAATAGTAATAATAATAAAAAAAAATAATATAGAATACAAAAAAAAAGAATATATAAATAAAATAAAATAAAAATAAATGCATTCATAGCATTATAATACATATAAAAGGTCAATGTTTTCTAACCGTAACCGTAACGAGTCAGTTGTTTTTTTTTACATGAAAATCATTTAAAACAGTTACCGAACGTAACCGGAACGTCCCAATACTTTTCATGTGAAAAAAAGGCTGACACGTTACGTAACAGTTACATGTCGCTAACTTGTTCTTTACACAGGCTACTGCTTTTGGAGCCAACTTCAAGTCTATTTATATAGTTTCGTAAGCATAACTGATAAAATTGTTTCTATTATTTTTTGCTGTAAGTAATAAATTATAAATATACTGAATTTGCAAACTAAAATGGATACATATATTGGAGGTGCTTTAATACAAAAGAGTTAACGAAACAAAATCAAAAAAAAAAAACAACTCTACAACATCAACAATGGCAGTCATATGTTCTTCAAATAAAAAAAAAACTGCAAGTGTGTTTTGTTGGCTACAAAACAAAAATAGTGTTGACAATATAACAAAATATGTAAAAGAAGTTAGTGCTATGAAATATTTTATTTTGTTTAAAAAAAAAATCGCAAAATGAAAGGCTATAATTCCATTAATAATCAAAAGGCGTTAAACTAATTTATTTATTTTTACGTTGTACTAATGCATTTTAAATAAGTAAAAGTAATTGTATATTTAAATAAAAATGCATTTGTATTATATGTTGCTGTCGTATTCAGAAAAATCAAGTAGCTGACTATACGACTACAAATGCTGCTGCCAGCAGTCGTCTATGTGTTTCATTCATGATGTTGCATTTTTTTGCGAGCAATACTTACATATATTCTAAATAAAGAAATAATAGTTCTTTTCATACTGCGAAATCTATACAAATATATGTACAAATACTATATGTCAAATTTCAAATTTGCAATAATTGATACATTTTTGAAAAAAAATTGTATAATATGAAATGTCTTTAATTTATTTCATAGAAAACAATTTTTTGAGGTGCGTGGATTTTCCATATTTACTGTTTTACTATTTTCGTAATGAGGTTAAATGAGTTAAAAAGAATTTAAAATATTTGAAAATATTAGGTGAGGATCCTCAAGATGTAATATACGATCGGTCTAAAACTTTTCACTTAGAGCCACAGTTAAATTCGAAACAACAAAAACCCATATATTTTGTGCATAAAGTTTAACATTAAATGTGCTTTTCTAAAATGTCTATATATTTTTCTCATTCATTTCTGACCATCTTCAATGTAAATTTACCAAAGTTTTTTTTATTGCAATATGTATATAAAACTTAAAAATTTAATATTTTTTATTGTGTATTAACTTATTATTCTGCGATTTTCATTACATCACAAAATGTTACAAATTGGCACTACTGTTTCAAAAACAGAAAACTTCTAAATCAGTTGAAAACAGTTGATCTGTAAAACTGTGTGTGAAATTGTGTCAAATAAAATTACAAATATTAATAAATATAATAATACATATAATTTTGTTAAGAATTAGCACACAATTGATTTTCCATTTTGCATTTCATTTATAAAGAATTCCGCCATATTTTGTTAAAGGGAAAATCCATTTTTGTTATATTAAAAAAAACAGACTTGCATTTAATTTTTCCGTGACTGCCTCAATAATTGCGTAGATGCCACCGCAATATTTTTTCTAATTAAAACAGTTGATCTGTAAAACTGTGTGTGAAATTGTGTCAAATAAAATTACAAATATTAATAAATATAATAATACATATATATATTTTATTAATTTTGTTAAGAATTAGCACAAAATTGATTTTCCATTTTGCATTTCATTTATAAAGAATTCTGCCATATTTTGTTAAAGGGAAAATCCATTTTTGTTATATTAAAAAAACAGACTTGCATTTCATTTTTCCGTGACTGCCTCAATAATTGCGTAGATGCCACCACAATATTTTTTCTAATTAAAACAGTTGATCTGTAAAACTGTGTGTGAAGTTGTGTCAAATAAAATTACAAATATTAATAAATATAATAATACATATATATATTTTATTAATTTTGTTAAGAATTAGCACAAAATTGATTTTCCATTTTGCATTTCATTTATAAAGAATTCTGCCATATTTCGTTAAAGGGAAAATCCATTTTTGTTATATTAAAAAAAACAGACTTGCATTTAATTTTTCCGTGACTGCCTCAATAATTGCGTAGATGCCACCACAATATTTTTTCTAATTAAAACAGTTGATCTGTAAAACTGTGTGTGAAATTGTGTCAAATAAAATTACAAATATTAATAAATATAATAATACATATATATATTTTTTAATTTTGTTAAGAATTGGCACAAAATTGATTTTCCATTTTGCATTTCATTTATAAAGAATTCTGCCATATTTTGTTAAAGGGAAAATCCATTTTTGTTATATTAAAAAAAACAGACTTGCATTTAATTTTTCCGTGACTGCCTCAATAATTGCGTAGATGCCACCACAATATTTTTTCTAATTAAATATTAACCAATATATAACTAGAATTATGATTTATTCTGACTTAAAAGTTCCAATTAAAAGTTATTCATCCCAATTATGAATATTCTCAAGGAATTTCTTTCTCACGGAAAATACATTTCTCGAGAAAAAAATTCCTCCAATTATAAATTCCGCGTGAACAAAAAATGATTAACTGGCATCATCGAATTTCGAAGCCACTTGCTTTGCTTATTGACAATTTATTTTCTATTTTTTGTGTGTGTGCAAACGACCCTACAATAAATGTCCCAATAAACATTTTTGTTTGCTATCAACTTGAGGTGCATTTGAGATCAAATACATTTCTCAAATCTCCAACGTTAATTCTCAAATGCCCTCAATAGTTCGAATATAGTCTTCTCAACTTAAAAGGCACATTTTTTATATGGCGATTTTCATAGTTATCAAATTGAGAAATTTGTGATTCTCAACTTGATAGCAAAGAAATATTTCCAATCGGTATCAAATGGAAGGTACGGAATTGCCATATTATACTAATTTTAGAAATGAAAACAATGTACTTTTTTTAATGTTTCAATTTAATTTCATTATATATTTAACATTACTATGTACATATTTAACATTAAATGTACATATTATGTACATTTTTTAAAATCTAGAATTAAAAATAAATGAATTAATTAGTTGTACATTTTTTGAAAAATTCGACAAAAAGCAGAAATAATTAAAAATATATCAATGATTTATTTGTACTTTTTTGGCATTTTTTAATTTAATTTATTATTTATGACATATTTAAATAATATCTCAGACTTAACACAAATCGTATTCAAGTTGAAAAAATGTTTGGTCTCAAGTGGAGAAAAGTGTTGGATATCCAATTGAGAGTAAAAATGTTTCTCAAAGATTGGAAAAAATGTTAAGTCTCAACTTGATGTCAAGTTGAAAGCAAACAAGGAGAAAAATTGTTCAACCCAAGTTGAGAATTACATTTGACATCAATTTAAGAACTTAACTTAACTGGGGAATGACCGAAACTAACACATAAACAGTTTTTTCCTATTTGAAAAACATATGACTGTCATTGTTGCTGTTGTAGAGTTGTTATACCCTCCACTCCAGTTTGTCATTCCGTTTGTAATAATTAGAAAAAAAATTTTGGACCCCATAAAATTTATATATTTGTGATCCTTATAACAACCGGAGTTGATATAGCGATGTCCGTCTGTCCGTCTGTGGAAATCACGATGACGGCATCAATCCGGCAGCTAGGGTACTCGTTGACATAAAAATGATTCACTAACATCATGAGAAGTTTGCTATTTAAAATCGTCCAAATCGGTCGATTAGGGCCCGAGATTTGAATGAAGAACTAAAAAAGTCTTGAAAAAAAAAATAATTTTCTATGTTGTTCTTGTCACGATCACGCCCTCAATAGTGCAGCTACAGTGATCATTTTTAGTGAGAATGATTCACCAAATTCATGGAAAGATTTCTACTTCAAAAATCATTAAAATCGGTGGAACAGGTCCAGGGAAATCTCTGAAAAAGTAAAAAAAAAATGAAAAACATGATATTTCTATATTTTTCTTGTTGTTATTCTAAATGTTGCATTGTTTTCATAGCTGGACTTGTTGTTTTTGTGGTCGTTATGGTAATAATATAACAAAAACAAACCCTTTGTACATTTTTTATCAACTCTGGTAGAAAAATTTAAGTTTCCATTGTTTTGGCATCACTAAAAAAATATGTTAGATCATTTCTGTCATTGCCACAAGCCTGCCTGCAAAATTTCAGATCGATTGGGTCACGGGAAAGTGGTTAAAATCGATCCAAAATTTTTTCGACAAGCAGACACTACGAGTTAATACAAAGGGAGTAAAAATTCACCAACATCTAAAGCAAATAATGCTAAAATACCTAGTTGTTAATAAAAAAAACAATTGGGCAATTCACAATGGGTAATGTATCGTTGTATCTCTTGTATCGTGTATCACTTTACAATAGTGTAAAATTGTTGTTGGTAATTTTCACTGAAAAATCTGATACACGATCCAACTTCATTTGCTATGTTTTGTAAATGTTGTATATTGTATCATAACATATCAGTTCCAAGTGAATGCCAGTTTTTATGAAAAAGAAAAAACAAATACATAGAATATTATCAGCATAAATAATTATAAAATAAAATATGGCAAATAATGCAAATAACGCAAATACATCGATAAGTTTATTTATATAAAAATTAATGTTTATATTTTTTTAGTATGTATTTTCTCTTTCAGTACCAACCAAAACATTTAACATTTTTTTTTTTTCATTATAAATTAAAATGCAAGAGGTACGTAACTAAAACTCCAGGGTATATCTCACGACCAAAAAGCAAACACTGACAAGTGTTTTCTCTTATACAAAATAGCAGAAGCGACGAAGCGATCTTTCCTCGTTGGATCGAAAATTACTAAAGAAAGCGTTTTACAATATGAAAATACAACTGAGTGTTCACAACAAATGATTGTATTGTGTATTTCAATACAACATACAATATACAACACCTGTTGTGAATTGCCCAAATGTAAATTTAGCAAAAAAATTTATGTATTAATTTATTTAAAGAGAAAAACACAAAAATAACGTTTGATGTTGTATTTTTTGTGTGTAATATTTAAATATACATACATATACATATTAAATAATACAAATAATGTACATATATTATATATATGTATGTATGTATATTGATAGTAACTGCATGTTAGAAATAAATCGGTTATTTTATTTACATAAAATTCTGCAGTATTTTGTTGTGGGGAAAATACATTTCTTTTGTATTAACAGAGTGTCACTTCATTTTGCTCAGCGTGACTATGCCACAGTAGATGCCGCCATAATTTTTGTTTGTTCTAATTAGCTTTGCAATAGTTATTTCTATTTTAACATGAATGTTAATATTTTCAACTAGATATCATACAGAACAATGTTAAGAGTATACACGGGTTGGTCTTTTATTTCATACGTTTTTTCATTATTCTTTTACAAATATGAACATAAGTTTGGCATATTACCCACCAATCTCACATCACACTGCAAGTTCGAAAAACTCAATACACTCACATTTTTTTTTACTAATACACACACATTTTCCGCAGTGGTCACACTAATGGCACCAAATTTTTCGTGCGAATAGTGGCAGACACTAACGATGATTAATGTTACCCTGTTATAAATTTAATGCAAATTTACTGGATCCTGTAAAATTGTAATTAAAGTTTTAACTTGTTAAATCTATTATAATGATTTATTTTTTGAAATGCGCATACAAAAACGTTTGTTAATTATAGAGCATAAATATTATTAACTATTATTAAAATAATACTAATAATAATAAATGTAAACATTTTCCCTCAAACATGTGCCTGTATAATAAACTTAGTAACTCTACTTAAAATAAAATAAGAGAGAGAAGTATACAAATTTTTTCAAGTTTACGCTTCGACAACATTTTAAAAATGAGATTGCAGTCAGATGTTTGAGCATAAAATTTAATGGCGATGGATTCGACTAATTCGAACAATTTTTCGTTGATAATACGTACACAACGATTTTAGAATTTCAGTGTGATGTGAGATTGGGGGGTTAACTTTTTGTTGTCTTTACAAAATAGAGTTACCGAGTTCGTCAATGAGTTTTTTGCTTACAAAACAGTTCTACATAGTTATATAGAATTATTATTCTGCTTTACCTATAAAATATCTGATTGCGATTACATCTAATTTTTAAAAATTGTTTATAATTAATAAAGCATTATTATTCACATAAATACAAAATTTCACTTTTTAAATTTTCCATTCAAATTTAAGAAAATATCAATTATAATAAAAACTGAAAATAAAATTTCCAATTATAAATTAGAAAATATTAATTGAGTTTCAGAAAATCATATCAAAACGTCGGAAATAATAATTTTAAATTTAGAAATATCTTTACATTTAAAAATGTTTACATTTAAAAAAAATATTGCCATTCAGGAGATATTAATAACTTTTCAGTACCGCGATTCAGTAACTTCTTTTAACGATAGTCGAATTGTAAAAAAAAAAGAAAATTGCAAAATTATCAGTAAAATTTTGAAACGATATTCGCTATTGTTAAAGTCAGCTGTTGTTGTTATCTAAACGACAACCATTTTTGTGTTGTTTATCCAATCGATAAAAACTTAAATTTTTAGGTTGAAATGTCGTCATACATAAATAAAAATCATGAAATAGTGAAAATATTTTGCTTTAATTAAAAAACTTTTTTATATAAATAAAAAAATTAAATATTCAATTCATTATTTCATTTTCAAATAAATAAACAGAAATATTAGTAAAAAAAATAAAGATATTAAACATAAACATAAAATCATCCTGTCAAACACGAAGTAATTTGTTTTTTTCTATTCTTTGTGTTTTTCGCTTATTTTGACAGAGATGCCACTCCTTTACAATTTAAATAAATAGAAAAACAGATCTGTCGATATTAATTTAAATTCAATGAATTTAAGAAAACCTCAAATGATATTTAAGAATTGCTAACATAAAAATTGTTACATAAGTAAACGTAATTTTATGAGAATGTTATTTTTTATATATAAATTTTCACAATTTTTTTTGGATGAAAATTTGAAGTTTTTCAGAAAATAAAGATAACATTAAATTATTTTATTTAAAATGTTTGGGACTTTTCGTTTTTTGCGTTTTTCATCCCTAATTTGATTATTTATTATTATAAATTTATTCTCTATGTTTTCAAAATATGGCAATATTTTAAAAAAAAAGTTGAGAGAGCTTTTTTTTTGGTTATTATTTTGTTACTCCATCCGACCTATATGGCCACAATGAAGAAATATTTGGCCAGTTAAAAGAAACTATACAGCCATCTCCAATTAGCACGATTTAATGCATATAGCCACTCTACACAACCATTACCTTTGCAATGGAGGTTAGGGCGAGCTATTTAATTAGCAAAAACTAAATTAAACGAGAAGTTATGTCATATAACCGGAAACGCATGCATATAGGTATATAACCAAAATGCATGCCGATCAGCAACCACGATGACCAAAAAGCAAACACCGAAATATATCCGAAATAATAGAAAAGAAGAAAACCAACCCAAAGAATTTGCTGAAATAATTTGGTATTAAGTTTAACAAATTGTTTACTTTTTCATTTACATTTATTATCAAGACTCAAACCGAGGTGGAGGGTATCAAAGATTCGGCACAGCCGAATTTAACACTCTTACTTGTTTTTTTTAAAATCGATATTTCTCAAAAACGTAACGAGCGATTTTCATATTTTTCATCTTTTTGTAAACTACTAGTGCTCGTCTATGATCCCTCGTATAGGGCTAAGACCCTGATCGAACCATTTTGTCCAATTATGTCATTTAGTTTTTCCATATAGTACTAGGGAAAACAAAATTCATATTTTTTTAAAGTCGATATTTCTCAAAAACGTAACGAGCGATTTTCATATTTTTCATCTTTTTGTAAACTACTAGTGCTCGTCTATGATCCCTCGTATAGGACCAAGCCCCTGATCGAACCATTTTGTCCAATTATGTCATTTAGTTTTTCCATATAGTACTAGGGAAAACAAAATTCATATTTTTTTTAAAATCGATATTTCTCAAAAACGTAACAAGCGATATTCATATTTTTGATCTTTTTCTAAACTACTAGTGCTCATCTATAAACCCTCATATAGGGCTAAGCCTCTGATCGAACCATTTTGTCCAATTATGTCATTTAGTTTTTCCATATAGTACTAGGGAAAACAAAATTCATATTTTTTTTAAAATCGATATTTCTCAAAAACGTAACAAGCGATATTCATATTTTTGATCTTTTTCTAAACTACTAGTGCTCATCTATAAACCCTCATATAGGGCTAAGCCTCTGATCGAACCATTTTGTCCAATTATGTCATTTAGTTTTTCCATATAGTACAAGGGGAAACAAAATTCATATTTTTTTAAAATCGATATTTCTCAAAAAAGTAACGAGCGATTTTCATATTTTTCATCTTTTTGTAAGCTACTAGTGCTCGTCTATGATCCCTCGTATAGGACCAAGCCTCTGATCGAACCATTTTGTCCAATTATGTCATTTAGTTTTTCCATATAGTACTAGGGAAAAAAATCATATTTTTTTAAAATCGATATTTCTCAAAAACGCAACGAGCGATTTTCATATTTTTCATCTTTTTGTAAACTACTAGTGCTCGTCTATGATCCCTCGTATAGGGGTAAGACCCTGATCGAACCATTTTGTCCAATTATGTCATTTAGTTCTTCCATATAGTACTAGGGAAAAAAAATCAATTTTTTTTTAAAATCGATATTTCTCAAAAACGTGACGAGCGATTTTCATATTTTTGATCTTTTTCCAAACTACTAGTGCTCATCTATAAACGCTCATATAGGGCTAAGCCCCTGATTGAACAATTTTGTCTAATTATGTCATTTAGTTTTTCCATATATTACTAGGGAAAAAAAATATTTTTTTTTTTAAATCGATATTTCTCAAAAACCTAACGAGCGATTTTCATATTTTTCATCTTTTTGTAAACTACTAGTGCTCGTCTATGATCCCTCGTATAGGACTAAGCCCCTGATCGAACCATTTTGTCCAATTATGTCATTTAGTTTTTCCATATAGTACTAGGGAAAACAAAATTCATATTTTTTTAAAATCGATATTTCTCAAAAACGTAACGAGCGATATTCATATTATTGATCTTTTTCAAAACTAATAGTGCTCATCTATAAACCCTCATATAGGACTAAGCCCCGGATCGAACCATTTTGTCCAATTATGTCATTTAGTTTTTCCATATAGTACTAGGGAAAAAAATCATATTTTTTTAAAATCGATATTTCTCAAAAACGTAACGAGCGATTTTCATATTTTTGATCTTTTTCTAAACTACTACGGCTCATCTATAAACCCTCATGTAGGGCTAAGCCTCTGATCGAACCATTTTGTTTAATAATGTCATTAATTCTTCCATATAGTACTAGGGAAAACAAAATTCATATTTTTTTAAAATCGATATTTCTCAAAAACGTAACGAGCGATATTCATATTTTTCATCTTTTTGTAAACTACTAGTGCTCGCCTATGATACCCCGTATAGGGCTAAGCCCCTGATCGAACCATTTTGTCCAATTATGTCATTTAGTTTTTCCATATAGTACTAGGGAAAACAAAATTTATATTTTTTTTTAAATCGATATTTCTCAAAAACGTAACAAGCGATATTCATATTTTTGATCTTTTTCTAAACTACTAGTGCTCATCTATAAACCCTCATATAGGGCTAAGCATCTGATCGAACCATTTTGTCCAATTATATCATTTAGTTTTTCCATATAGTACTAGGGAAAACAAAATTCATATTTTTTTAAAATCGATATTTCTCAAAAACGTAACGAGCGATTTTCATATTTTTCATCTTTTTGTAAACTACTGGTGCTCGTCTATGATCCCTCGTATAGGACCAAGCCCCTGATCGAACCATTTTGTCCAATTATGTCATTTAGTTTTTCCATATAGTACTAGGGAAAACAAAATTCATATTTTTTTAAAATCGATATTCATATTTTTGATCTTTTTTTTTAAAATCGATATTTCTCAAAAACGTAACGAGCGATTTTCATATTTTTCATCTTTTTGTAAACTACTAGTGCTCGTCTATGATCCCTCGTATAGGGCTAAGACCCTGATCGAACCATTTTGTCCAATTATGTCATTTAGTTTTTCCATATAGTACTAGGGAAAACAAAATTCATATTTTTTTAAAGTCGATATTTCTCAAAAACGTAACGAGCGATTTTCATATTTTTCATCTTTTTGTAAACTACTAGTGCTCGTCTATGATCCCTCGTATAGGACCAAGCCCCTGATCGAACCATTTTGTCCAATTATGTCATTTAGTTTTTCCATATAGTACTAGGGAAAACAAAATTCATATTTTTTTAAAATCGATATTCATATTTTTGATCTTTTTCAAAACTACTAGTGCTCATCTATAAACACTCATATAGGGCTAAGCCCCTAATTGAACAATTTTGTCTAATTATGTCATTTAGTTTTTCCATATATTACTAGGGAAAAAAAATATTTTTTTTTTTAAATCGATATTTCTCAAAAACCTAACGAGCGATTTTCATATTTTTCATCTTTTTGTAAACTACTAGTGCTCGTCTATGATCCCTCGTATAGGACTAAGCCCCTGATCGAACCATTTTGTCCAATTATGTCATTTAGTTTTTCCATATAGTACTAGGGAAAACAAAATTCATATTTTTTTTAAAATCGATATTTCTCAAAAACGTAACAAGCGATATTCATATTTTTGATCTTTTTCTAAACTACTAGTGCTCATCTATAAACCCTCATATAGGGCTAAGCCTCTGATCGAACCATTTTGTCCAATTATGTCATTTAGTTTTTCCATATAGTACAAGGGGAAACAAAATTCATATTTTTTTAAAATCGATATTTCTCAAAAAAGTAACGAGCGATTTTCATATTTTTCATCTTTTTGTAAGCTACTAGTGCTCGTCTATGATCCCTCGTATAGGACCAAGCCTCTGATCGAACCATTTTGTCCAATTATGTCATTTAGTTTTTCCATATAGTACTAGGGAAAAAAATCATATTTTTTTAAAATCGATATTTCTCAAAAACGTAACGAGCGATTTTCATATTTTTTACCTTTTTCTAAACTACTACGGCTCATCTATAAACCCTCATGTAGGGCTAAGCCTCTGATCGAACCATTTTGTTTAATAATGTCATTTAGTTCTTCCATATAGTACTAGGGAAAACAAAATTCATATTTTTTTTAAATCGATATTTCTCAAAAACGTAACGAGCGATTTTCATATTTTTGATCTTTTTCCAAACTACTAGTGCTCATCTATAAACACTCATATAGGGCTAAGCCCCTGATTGAACAATTTTGTCTAATTATGTCATTTAGTTTTTCCATATATTACTAGGGAAAAAAAATATTTTTTTTTTAAATCGATATTTCTCAAAAACCTAACGAGCGATTTTCATATTTTTCATCTTTTTGTAAACTACTAGTGCTCGTCTATGATCCCTCGTATAGGACTAAGCCCCTGATCGAACCATTTTGTCCAATTATGTCATTTAGTTTTTCCATATAGTACTAGGGAAAACAAAATTCATATTTTTTTAAAATCGATATTTCTCAAAAACGTAACGAGCGATATTCATATTTTTGATCTTCTTCAAAACTAATAGTGCTCATCTATAAACCCTCATATAGGGCTAAGCCCCTGATCGAACCATTTTGTCCAATTATGTCATTTAGTTTTTCCATATAGTACTAGGGAAAAAAATCATATTTTTTTAAAATCGATATTTCTCAAAAACGTAACGAGCGATTTTCATATTTTTGATCTTTTTCTAAACTACTACGGCTCATCTATAAACCCTCATGTAGGGCTAAGCCTCCGATCGAACCATTTTGTTTAATAATGTCATTAATTCTTCCATATAGTACTAGGGAAAACAAAATTCATATTTTTTTAAAATCGATATTTCTCAAAAACGTAACGAGCGATATTCATATTTTTCATCTTTTTGTAAACTACTAGTGCTCGCCTATGATACCCCGTATAGGGCTAAGCCCCTGATCGAACCATTTTGTCCAATTATGTCATTTAGTTTTTCCATATAGTACTAGGGAAAACAAAATTTATATTTTTTTTTAAATCGATATTTCTCAAAAACGTAACAAGCGATATTCATATTTTTGATCTTTTTCTAAACTACTAGTGCTCATCTATAAACCCTCATATAGGGCTAAGCATCTGATCGAACCATTTTGTCCAATTATATCATTTAGTTTTTCCATATAGTACTAGGGAAAACAAAATACATATTTTTTTAAAATCGATATTTCTCAAAAACGTAACGAGCGATTTTCATATTTTTCATCTTTTTGTAAACTACTGGTGCTCGTCTATGATCCCTCGTATAGGACCAAGCCCCTGATCGAACCATTTTGTCCAATTATGTCATTTAGTTTTTCCATATAGTACTAGGGAAAACAAAATTCATATTTTTTTAAAATCGATATTCATATTTTTGATCTTTTTTTTTAAAATCGATATTTCTCAAAAACGTAACGAGCGATTTTCATATTTTTCATCTTTTTGTAAACTACTAGTGCTCGTCTATGATCCCTCGTATAGGGCTAAGACCCTGATCGAACCATTTTGTCCAATTATGTCATTTAGTTTTTCCATATAGTACTAGGGAAAACAAAATTCATATTTTTTTAAAGTCGATATTTCTCAAAAACGTAACGAGCGATTTTCATATTTTTCATCTTTTTGTAAACTACTAGTGCTCGTCTATGATCCCTCGTATAGGACCAAGCCCCTGATCGAACCATTTTGTCCAATTATGTCATTTAGTTTTTCCATATAGTACTAGGGAAAACAAAATTCATATTTTTTTAAAATCGATATTCATATTTTTGATCTTTTTCAAAACTACTAGTGCTCATCTATAAACACTCATATAGGGCTAAGCCCCTAATTGAACAATTTTGTCTAATTATGTCATTTAGTTTTTCCATATATTACTAGGGAAAAAAAATATTTTTTTTTTTAAATCGATATTTCTCAAAAACCTAACGAGCGATTTTCATATTTTTCATCTTTTTGTAAACTACTAGTGCTCGTCTATGATCCCTCGTATAGGACTAAGCCCCTGATCGAACCATTTTGTCCAATTATGTCATTTAGTTTTTCCATATAGTACTAGGGAAAACAAAATTCATATTTTTTTTAAAATCGATATTTCTCAAAAACGTAACAAGCGATATTCATATTTTTGATCTTTTTCTAAACTACTAGTGCTCATCTATAAACCCTCATATAGGGCTAAGCCTCTGATCGAACCATTTTGTCCAATTATGTCATTTAGTTTTTCCATATAGTACAAGGGGAAACAAAATTCATATTTTTTTAAAATCGATATTTCTCAAAAAAGTAACGAGCGATTTTCATATTTTTCATCTTTTTGTAAGCTACTAGTGCTCGTCTATGATCCCTCGTATAGGACCAAGCCTCTGATCGAACCATTTTGTCCAATTATGTCATTTAGTTTTTCCATATAGTACTAGGGAAAAAAATCATATTTTTTTAAAATCGATATTTCTCAAAAACGTAACGAGCGATTTTCATATTTTTTACCTTTTTCTAAACTACTACGGCTCATCTATAAACCCTCATGTAGGGCTAAGCCTCTGATCGAACCATTTTGTTTAATAATGTCATTTAGTTCTTCCATATAGTACTAGGGAAAACAAAATTCATATTTTTTTTAAATCGATATTTCTCAAAAACGTAACGAGCGATTTTCATATTTTTGATCTTTTTCCAAACTACTAGTGCTCATCTATAAACACTCATATAGGGCTAAGCCCCTGATTGAACAATTTTGTCTAATTATGTCATTTAGTTTTTCCATATATTACTAGGGAAAAAAAATATTTTTTTTTTAAATCGATATTTCTCAAAAACCTAACGAGCGATTTTCATATTTTTCATCTTTTTGTAAACTACTAGTGCTCGTCTATGATCCCTCGTATAGGACCAAGCCTCTGATCGAACCATTTTGTCCAATTATGTCATTTAGTTTTTCCATATAGTACTAGGGAAAAAAATCATATTTTTTTAAAATCGATATTTCTCAAAAACGTAACGAGCGATTTTCATATTTTTTACCTTTTTCTAAACTACTACGGCTCATCTATAAACCCTCATGTAGGGCTAAGCCTCTGATCGAACCATTTTGTCCAATTATGTCATTTAGTTTTTCCATATAGTACAAGGGGAAACAAAATTCATATTTTTTTAAAATCGATATTTCTCAAAAAAGTAACGAGCGATTTTCATATTTTTCATCTTTTTGTAAGCTACTAGTGCTCGTCTATGATCCCTCGTATAGGACCAAGCCTCTGATCGAACCATTTTGTCCAATTATGTCATTTAGTTTTTCCATATAGTACTAGGGAAAAAAATCATATTTTTTTAAAATCGATATTTCTCAAAAACGCAACGAGCGATTTTCATATTTTTCATCTTTTTGTAAACTACTAGTGCTCGTCTATGATCCCTCGTATAGGGGTAAGACCCTGATCGAACCATTTTGTCCAATTATGTCATTTAGTTCTTCCATATAGTACTAGGGAAAAAAAATCAATTTTTTTTTAAAATCGATATTTCTCAAAAACGTGACGAGCGATTTTCATATTTTTGATCTTTTTCCAAACTACTAGTGCTCATCTATAAACGCTCATATAGGGCTAAGCCCCTGATTGAACAATTTTGTCTAATTATGTCATTTAGTTTTTCCATATATTACTAGGGAAAAAAAATATTTTTTTTTTTAAATCGATATTTCTCAAAAACCTAACGAGCGATTTTCATATTTTTCATCTTTTTGTAAACTACTAGTGCTCGTCTATGATCCCTCGTATAGGACTAAGCCCCTGATCGAACCATTTTGTCCAATTATGTCATTTAGTTTTTCCATATAGTACTAGGGAAAACAAAATTCATATTTTTTTAAAATCGATATTTCTCAAAAACGTAACGAGCGATATTCATATTATTGATCTTTTTCAAAACTAATAGTGCTCATCTATAAACCCTCATATAGGACTAAGCCCCGGATCGAACCATTTTGTCCAATTATGTCATTTAGTTTTTCCATATAGTACTAGGGAAAAAAATCATATTTTTTTAAAATCGATATTTCTCAAAAACGTAACGAGCGATTTTCATATTTTTGATCTTTTTCTAAACTACTACGGCTCATCTATAAACCCTCATGTAGGGCTAAGCCTCTGATCGAACCATTTTGTTTAATAATGTCATTAATTCTTCCATATAGTACTAGGGAAAACAAAATTCATATTTTTTTAAAATCGATATTTCTCAAAAACGTAACGAGCGATATTCATATTTTTCATCTTTTTGTAAACTACTAGTGCTCGCCTATGATACCCCGTATAGGGCTAAGCCCCTGATCGAACCATTTTGTCCAATTATGTCATTTAGTTTTTCCATATAGTACTAGGGAAAACAAAATTTATATTTTTTTTTAAATCGATATTTCTCAAAAACGTAACAAGCGATATTCATATTTTTGATCTTTTTCTAAACTACTAGTGCTCATCTATAAACCCTCATATAGGGCTAAGCATCTGATCGAACCATTTTGTCCAATTATATCATTTAGTTTTTCCATATAGTACTAGGGAAAACAAAATTCATATTTTTTTAAAATCGATATTTCTCAAAAACGTAACGAGCGATTTTCATATTTTTCATCTTTTTGTAAACTACTGGTGCTCGTCTATGATCCCTCGTATAGGACCAAGCCCCTGATCGAACCATTTTGTCCAATTATGTCATTTAGTTTTTCCATATAGTACTAGGGAAAACAAAATTCATATTTTTTTAAAATCGATATTCATATTTTTGATCTTTTTTTTTAAAATCGATATTTCTCAAAAACGTAACGAGCGATTTTCATATTTTTCATCTTTTTGTAAACTACTAGTGCTCGTCTATGATCCCTCGTATAGGGCTAAGACCCTGATCGAACCATTTTGTCCAATTATGTCATTTAGTTTTTCCATATAGTACTAGGGAAAACAAAATTCATATTTTTTTAAAGTCGATATTTCTCAAAAACGTAACGAGCGATTTTCATATTTTTCATCTTTTTGTAAACTACTAGTGCTCGTCTATGATCCCTCGTATAGGACCAAGCCCCTGATCGAACCATTTTGTCCAATTATGTCATTTAGTTTTTCCATATAGTACTAGGGAAAACAAAATTCATATTTTTTTAAAATCGATATTCATATTTTTGATCTTTTTCAAAACTACTAGTGCTCATCTATAAACACTCATATAGGGCTAAGCCCCTAATTGAACAATTTTGTCTAATTATGTCATTTAGTTTTTCCATATATTACTAGGGAAAAAAAATATTTTTTTTTTTAAATCGATATTTCTCAAAAACCTAACGAGCGATTTTCATATTTTTCATCTTTTTGTAAACTACTAGTGCTCGTCTATGATCCCTCGTATAGGACTAAGCCCCTGATCGAACCATTTTGTCCAATTATGTCATTTAGTTTTTCCATATAGTACTAGGGAAAACAAAATTCATATTTTTTTTAAAATCGATATTTCTCAAAAACGTAACAAGCGATATTCATATTTTTGATCTTTTTCTAAACTACTAGTGCTCATCTATAAACCCTCATATAGGGCTAAGCCTCTGATCGAACCATTTTGTCCAATTATGTCATTTAGTTTTTCCATATAGTACAAGGGGAAACAAAATTCATATTTTTTTAAAATCGATATTTCTCAAAAAAGTAACGAGCGATTTTCATATTTTTCATCTTTTTGTAAGCTACTAGTGCTCGTCTATGATCCCTCGTATAGGACCAAGCCTCTGATCGAACCATTTTGTCCAATTATGTCATTTAGTTTTTCCATATAGTACTAGGGAAAAAAATCATATTTTTTTAAAATCGATATTTCTCAAAAACGTAACGAGCGATTTTCATATTTTTTACCTTTTTCTAAACTACTACGGCTCATCTATAAACCCTCATGTAGGGCTAAGCCTCTGATCGAACCATTTTGTTTAATAATGTCATTTAGTTCTTCCATATAGTACTAGGGAAAACAAAATTCATATTTTTTTTAAATCGATATTTCTCAAAAACGTAACGAGCGATTTTCATATTTTTGATCTTTTTCCAAACTACTAGTGCTCATCTATAAACACTCATATAGGGCTAAGCCCCTGATTGAACAATTTTGTCTAATTATGTCATTTAGTTTTTCCATATATTACTAGGGAAAAAAAATATTTTTTTTTTAAATCGATATTTCTCAAAAACCTAACGAGCGATTTTCATATTTTTCATCTTTTTGTAAACTACTAGTGCTCGTCTATGATCCCTCGTATAGGACTAAGCCCCTGATCGAACCATTTTGTCCAATTATGTCATTTAGTTTTTCCATATAGTACTAGGGAAAACAAAATTCATATTTTTTTAAAATCGATATTTCTCAAAAACGTAACGAGCGATATTCATATTTTTGATCTTCTTCAAAACTAATAGTGCTCATCTATAAACCCTCATATAGGGCTAAGCCCCTGATCGAACCATTTTGTCCAATTATGTCATTTAGTTTTTCCATATAGTACTAGGGAAAAAAATCATATTTTTTTAAAATCGATATTTCTCAAAAACGTAACGAGCGATTTTCATATTTTTGATCTTTTTCTAAACTACTACGGCTCATCTATAAACCCTCATGTAGGGCTAAGCCTCCGATCGAACCATTTTGTTTAATAATGTCATTAATTCTTCCATATAGTACTAGGGAAAACAAAATTCATATTTTTTTAAAATCGATATTTCTCAAAAACGTAACGAGCGATATTCATATTTTTCATCTTTTTGTAAACTACTAGTGCTCGCCTATGATACCCCGTATAGGGCTAAGCCCCTGATCGAACCATTTTGTCCAATTATGTCATTTAGTTTTTCCATATAGTACTAGGGAAAACAAAATTTATATTTTTTTTTAAATCGATATTTCTCAAAAACGTAACAAGCGATATTCATATTTTTGATCTTTTTCTAAACTACTAGTGCTCATCTATAAACCCTCATATAGGGCTAAGCATCTGATCGAACCATTTTGTCCAATTATATCATTTAGTTTTTCCATATAGTACTAGGGAAAACAAAATACATATTTTTTTAAAATCGATATTTCTCAAAAACGTAACGAGCGATTTTCATATTTTTCATCTTTTTGTAAACTACTGGTGCTCGTCTATGATCCCTCGTATAGGACCAAGCCCCTGATCGAACCATTTTGTCCAATTATGGCATTTAGTTTTTCCATATAGTACTAGGGAAAACAAAATTCATATTTTTTTAAAATCGATATTCATATTTTTGATCTTTTTTTTTAAAATCGATATTTCTCAAAAACGTAACGAGCGATTTTCATATTTTTCATCTTTTTGTAAACTACTAGTGCTCGTCTATGATCCCTCGTATAGGGCTAAGACCCTGATCGAACCATTTTGTCCAATTATGTCATTTAGTTTTTCCATATAGTACTAGGGAAAACAAAATTCATATTTTTTTAAAGTCGATATTTCTCAAAAACGTAACGAGCGATTTTCATATTTTTCATCTTTTTGTAAACTACTAGTGCTCGTCTATGATCCCTCGTATAGGACCAAGCCCCTGATCGAACCATTTTGTCCAATTATGTCATTTAGTTTTTCCATATAGTACTAGGGAAAACAAAATTCATATTTTTTTAAAATCGATATTCATATTTTTGATCTTTTTCAAAACTACTAGTGCTCATCTATAAACACTCATATAGGGCTAAGCCCCTAATTGAACAATTTTGTCTAATTATGTCATTTAGTTTTTCCATATATTACTAGGGAAAAAAAATATTTTTTTTTTTAAATCGATATTTCTCAAAAACCTAACGAGCGATTTTCATATTTTTCATCTTTTTGTAAACTACTAGTGCTCGTCTATGATCCCTCGTATAGGACTAAGCCCCTGATCGAACCATTTTGTCCAATTATGTCATTTAGTTTTTCCATATAGTACTAGGGAAAACAAAATTCATATTTTTTTTAAAATCGATATTTCTCAAAAACGTAACAAGCGATATTCATATTTTTGATCTTTTTCTAAACTACTAGTGCTCATCTATAAACCCTCATATAGGGCTAAGCCTCTGATCGAACCATTTTGTCCAATTATGTCATTTAGTTTTTCCATATAGTACAAGGGGAAACAAAATTCATATTTTTTTAAAATCGATATTTCTCAAAAAAGTAACGAGCGATTTTCATATTTTTCATCTTTTTGTAAGCTACTAGTGCTCGTCTATGATCCCTCGTATAGGACCAAGCCTCTGATCGAACCATTTTGTCCAATTATGTCATTTAGTTTTTCCATATAGTACTAGGGAAAAAAATCATATTTTTTTAAAATCGATATTTCTCAAAAACGTAACGAGCGATTTTCATATTTTTTACCTTTTTCTAAACTACTACGGCTCATCTATAAACCCTCATGTAGGGCTAAGCCTCTGATCGAACCATTTTGTTTAATAATGTCATTTAGTTCTTCCATATAGTACTAGGGAAAACAAAATTCATATTTTTTTTAAATCGATATTTCTCAAAAACGTAACGAGCGATTTTCATATTTTTGATCTTTTTCCAAACTACTAGTGCTCATCTATAAACACTCATATAGGGCTAAGCCCCTGATTGAACAATTTTGTCTAATTATGTCATTTAGTTTTTCCATATATTACTAGGGAAAAAAAATATTTTTTTTTTAAATCGATATTTCTCAAAAACCTAACGAGCGATTTTCATATTTTTCATCTTTTTGTAAACTACTAGTGCTCGTCTATGATCCCTCGTATAGGACTAAGCCCCTGATCGAACCATTTTGTCCAATTATGTCATTTAGTTTTTCCATATAGTACTAGGGAAAACAAAATTCATATTTTTTTAAAATCGATATTTCTCAAAAACGTAACGAGCGATATTCATATTTTTGATCTTCTTCAAAACTAATAGTGCTCATCTATAAACCCTCATATAGGGCTAAGCCCCTGATCGAACCATTTTGTCCAATTATGTCATTTAGTTTTTCCATATAGTACTAGGGAAAAAAATCATATTTTTTTAAAATCGATATTTCTCAAAAACGTAACGAGCGATTTTCATATTTTTGATCTTTTTCTAAACTACTACGGCTCATCTATAAACCCTCATGTAGGGCTAAGCCTCCGATCGAACCATTTTGTTTAATAATGTCATTAATTCTTCCATATAGTACTAGGGAAAACAAAATTCATATTTTTTTAAAATCGATATTTCTCAAAAACGTAACGAGCGATATTCATATTTTTCATCTTTTTGTAAACTACTAGTGCTCGCCTATGATACCCCGTATAGGGCTAAGCCCCTGATCGAACCATTTTGTCCAATTATGTCATTTAGTTTTTCCATATAGTACTAGGGAAAACAAAATTTATATTTTTTTTTAAATCGATATTTCTCAAAAACGTAACAAGCGATATTCATATTTTTGATCTTTTTCTAAACTACTACGGCTCATCTATAAACCCTCATGTAGGGCTAAGCCTCTGATCGAACCATTTTGTTTAATAATGTCATTAATTCTTCCATATAGTACTAGGGAAAACAAAATTCATATTTTTTTAAAATCGATATTTCTCAAAAACGTAACGAGCGATATTCATATTTTTCATCTTTTTGTAAACTACTAGTGCTCGCCTATGATACCCCGTATAGGGCTAAGCCCCTGATCGAACCATTTTGTCCAATTATGTCATTTAGTTTTTCCATATAGTACTAGGGAAAACAAAATTCATATTTTTTTTAAAATCGATATTTCTCAAAAACGTAACAAGCGATATTCATATTTTTGATCTTTTTCTAAACTACTAGTACTCATCTATAAACCCTCATATAGGGCTAAGCCTCTGATCGAACCATTTTGTCCAATTATGTCATTTAGTTTTTCCATATAGTACAAGGGGAAACAAAATTCATATTTTTTTAAAATCGATATTTCTCAAAAAAGTAACGAGCGATTTTCATATTTTTCATCTTTTTGTAAGCTACTAGTGCTCGTCTATGATCCCTCGTATAGGACCAAGCCTCTGATCGAACCATTTTGTCCAATTATGTCATTTAGTTTTTCCATATAGTACTAGGGAAAAAAATCATATTTTTTTAAAATCGATATTTCTCAAAAACGTAACGAGCGATTTTCATATTTTTTATCTTTTTCTAAACTACTACGGCTCATCTATAAACCCTCATGTAGGGCTAAGCCTCTGATCGAACCATTTTGTTTAATAATGTCATTTAGTTCTTCCATATAGTACTAGGGAAAACAAAATTCATATTTTTTTTAAATCGATATTTCTCAAAAACGTAACGAGCGATTTTCATATTTTTGATCTTTTTCCAAACTACTAGTGCTCATCTATAAACACTCATATAGGGCTAAGCCCCTGATTGAACAATTTTGTCTAATTATGTCATTTAGTTTTTCCATATATTACTAGGGAAAAAAAATATTTTTTTTTTTAAATCGATATTTCTCAAAACCCTAACGAGCGATTTTCATATTTTTCATCTTTTTGTAAACTACTAGTGCTCGTCTATGATCCCTCGTATAGGACTAAGCCCCTGATCGAACCATTTTGTCCAATTATGTCATTTAGTTTTTCCATATAGTACTAGGGAAAACAAAATTCATATTTTTTTAAAATCGATATTTCTCAAAAACGTAACGAGCGATATTCATATTTTTGATCTTTTTCAAAACTAATAGTGCTCATCTATAAACCCTCATATAGGGCTAAGCCCCTGATCGAACCATTTTGTCCAATTATGTCATTTAGTTTTTCCATATAGTACTAGGGAAAAAAATCATATTTTTTTAAAATCGATATTTCTCAAAAACGTAACGAGCGATTTTCATATTTTTGATCTTTTTCTAAACTACTACGGCTCATCTATAAACCCTCATGTAGGGCTAAGCCTCTGATCGAACCATTTTGTTTAATAATGTCATTAATTCTTCCATATAGTACTAGGGAAAACAAAATTCATATTTTTTTAAAATCGATATTTCTCAAAAACGTAACGAGCAATATTCATATTTTTCATCTTTTTGTAAACTACTAGTGCTCGCCTATGATACCCCGTATAGGGCTAAGCCCCTGATCGAACCATTTTGTCCAATTATGTCATTTAGTTTTTCCATATAGTACTAGGGAAAACAAAATTTATATTTTTTTTTAAATCGATATTTCTCAAAAACGTAACAAGCGATATTCATATTTTTGATCTTTTTCTAAACTACTAGTGCTCATCTATAAACCCTCATATAGGGCTAAGCATCTGATCGAACCATTTTGTCCAATTATATCATTTAGTTTTTCCATATAGTACTAGGGAAAACAAAATTCATATTTTTTTAAAATCGATATTTCTCAAAAAGGTAACGAGCGATATTCATATTTTTGATCTTTTTCAAAACTAATAGTGCTCATCTATAAACCCTCATATAGGGCTAAGCCCCTGATCGAACCATTTTGTCCAATTATGTCATTTAGTTTTTCCATATAGTACTAGGGAAAAAAATCATATTTTTTTAAAATCGATATTTCTCAAAAACGTAACGAGCGATTTTCCTATTTTTGATCTTTTTCTAAACTACTACGGCTCATCTATAAACCCTCATGTAGGGCTAAGCCTCTGATCGAACCATTTTGTTTAATAATGTCATTAATTCTTCCATATAGTACTAGGGAAAACAAAATTCATATTTTTTTAAAATCGATATTTCTCAAAAACGTAACGAGCGATTTTCAAATTTTTCATCTTTTTGTAAACTACTAGTGCTCGTCTATGATCCCTCGTATAGGACCAAGCCCCTGATCGAACCATTTTGTCCAATTATGTCATTTAGTTTTTCCATATAGTACTAGGGAAAACAAAATTCATATTTTTTTAAAATCGATATTCATATTTTTGATCTTTTTCAAAACTACTAGTGCTCATCTATAAACCCTCATATAGGGCTAAGCCCCTGATCGAACCATTTTGTCCAATTATGTCATTTAGTTTTTCCATATAGTACTAGGGAAAAAAATCATATTTTTTTAAAATCGATATTTCTCAAAAACGTAACGAGCGATTTTCATATTTTTCATCTTTTTGTAAACTACTAGTGCTCGTCTATGATCCGTCGTATAGGGCTAAGACCCTGATCGAACCATTTTGTCCAATTATGTCATTTAGTTTTTCCATATAGTACTAGGGAAAACAAAATTCATATTTTTTTAAAGTCGATATTTCTCAAAAACGTAACGAGCGATTTTCATATTTTTGATCTTTTTCCAAACTACTAGTGCTTATCTATAAACACTCATATAGGGCTAAGCCCCTAATTGAACAATTTTGTCTAATTATGTCATTTAGTTTTTCCATATATTACTAGGGAAAAAAAATATATTTTTTTTTAAATCGATATTTCTCAAAAACCTAACGAGCGATTTTCATATTTTTCATCTTTTTGTAAACTACTAGTGCTCGTCTATGATCCCTCGTATAGGACTAAGCCCCTGATCGAACCATTTTGTCCAATTATGTCATTTAGTTTTTCCATATAGTACTAGGGAAAACAAAATTCATATTTTTTTTAAAATCGATATTTCTCAAAAACGTAACAAGCGATATTCATATTTTTGATCTTTTTCTAAACTACTAGTGCTCATCTATAAACCCTCATATAGGGCTAAGCCTCTGATCGAACCATTTTGTCCAATTATGTCATTTAGTTTTTCCATATAGTACAAGGGGAAACAAAATTCATATTTTTTTAAAATCGATATTTCTCAAAAAAGTAACGAGCGATTTTCATATTTTTCATCTTTTTGTAAGCTACTAGTGCTCGTCTATGATCCCTCGTATAGGACCAAGCCCCTGATCGAACCATTTTGTCCAATTATGTCATTTAGTTTTTCCATATAGTACTAGGGAAAAAAATCATATTTTTTTAAAATCGATATTTCTCAAAAACGTAACGAGCGATTTTCATATTTTTTATCTTTTTCTAAACTACTACGGCTCATCTATAAACCCTCATGTAGGGCTAAGCCTCTGATCGAACCATTTTGTTTAATAATGTCATTTAGTTCTTCCATATAGTACTAGGGAAAACAAAATTCATATTTTTTTTAAATCGATATTTCTCAAAAACGTAACGAGCGATTTTCATATTTTTGATCTTTTTCCAAACTACTAGTGCTCATCTATAAACACTCATATAGGGCTAAGCCCCTGATTGAACAATTTTGTCTAATTATGTCATTTAGTTTTTCCATATATTACTAGGGAAAAAAAATATTTTTTTTTTTAAATCGATATTTCTCAAAAACGTAACGAGCGATTTTCATATTTTTCATCTTTTTGTAAACTACTAGTGCTCGTCTATGATCCCTCGTATAGGACTAAGCCCCTGATCGAACCATTTTGTCCAATTATGTCATTTAGTTTTTCCATATAGTACAAGGGGAAACAAAATTCATATTTTTTTAAAATCGATATTTCTCAAAAAAGTAACGAGCGATTTTCATATTTTTCATCTTTTTGTAAGCTACTAGTGCTCGTCTATGATCCCTCGTATAGGACTAAGCCGCTGATCGAACCATTTTTTCCAATTATGTCATTTAGTTTTTCCATATAGTACTAGAGAAAACAAAATTCATATTTTTTTTAAAATCGATATTTCTCAAAAACGTAACAAGCGATATTCATATTTTTGATCTTTTTCTAAACTACTGGTGCTCATCTATAAACCCTCATATAGGGCTAAGCCTCTGATCGAACCATTTTGTCCAATTATGTCATTTAGTTTTTCCATATAGTACAAGGGGAAACAAAATTCATATTTTTTTAAAATCGATATTTCTCAAAAACGTAACGAGCGATTTTCATATTTTTCATCTTTTTGTAAGCTACTAGTGCTCGTCTATGATCCCTCGTATAGGACCAAGCCCCTGATCGAACCATTTTGTCCCATTATGTCATTTAGTTTTTCCATATAGTACTAGGGAAAACAAAATTCATATTTTTTTAAAATCGATATTTCTCAAAAACGTAACGAGCGATATTCATATTTTTGATCTTTTTCAAAACTACTAGTGCTCATCTATAAACCCTCATATAGGGCTAAGCCCCTGATCGAACCATTTTGTCCAATTATGTCATTTAGTTTTTCCATATAGTACTAGGGAAAAATATCATATTTTTTTAAAATCGATATTTCTCAAAAACGTAACGAGCGATTTTCATATTTTTGATCTTTTTCTAAACAACTAGGGCTCATCTATAAACCCTCATGTAGGGCTAAGCCTCTGATCGAACCATTTTGTTTAATAATGTCATTTAGTTCTTCCATATAGTACTAGGGAAAACAAAATTCATATTTTTTTAAAATCGATATTTCTCAAAAACGTAACGAGCGATATTCATATTTTTCATCTTTTTGTAAACTACTAGTGCTCGTCTATGATCCCTCGTATAGGACCCAGCCCCTGATCGAACCATTTTGTCCAATTATGTCATTTAGTTTTTCCATATAGTATTAGGGAAAACAAAATTCATATTTTTTTAAAATCGATATTCATATTTTTGATCTTTTTCAAAACTACTAGTGCTCATCTATAAACCCTCATATAGGGCTAAGCCCCTGATCGAACCATTTTGTCCAATTATGTCATTTAGTTTTTCCATATAGTACTAGGGAAAAAAATCATATTTCTTTAAAATCGATATTTCTCAAAAACGTAACGAGCGATTTTCATATTTTTCATCTTTTTGTAAGCTCCTAGGGCTCGTCTATGATCCCTCGTATAGGGCTAAGTCCGTGATCGAACCATTTTGTCCAATTATGTCATTTAGTTTTTCCATATAGTACTAGGGAAAACAAAATTCATATTTTTTTAAAATCGATATTTCTCAAAAACGTAACGAGCGATTTTCATATTTTTGATCTTTTTCAAAACCACTGGTGCTCATCTATAAACCCTCATATAGGGCTAAGCCTCTGATCGAATCGTTTTGTCCAATTATGTCATTTAGTTTTTCCATATAGTACTAGGGAAAAAAATCATATTTTTTTAAAATCGATTTTTCTCAAAAACGTAACGAGCGATTTTCATATTTTTCATCTTTTTGTAAACTACTAGTGCTCGTCTATGATCCCTCGTATAGGGCTAAGACCCTGATCGAACCATTTTGTCCAATTATGTCATTTAGTTTTTCCATATAGTACTAGGGAAAACAAAATTCATATTTTTTTAAAATCGATATTTCTCAAAAACGTAACGAGAGATTTTCATATTTTTGATCTTTTTCCAAACTACTAGTGCTCGTCTATAAACACTCATATAGGGCTAAGCCCCTGATTGAACAATTTTGTCTAATTATGTCATTTAGTTTTTCCATATATTACTAGGGAAAAAAAATATTTTTTTTTTAAATCGATATTTCTCAAAAACCTAACGAGCGATTTTCATATTTTTCATCTTTTTGTAAACTACTAGTGCTCGTCTATGAGCCCTCGTATAGGACTAAGCCCCTGATCGAACCATTTTGTCCAATTATGTCATTTAGTTTTTCCATATAGTACTAGGGAAAAAAATCATATTTTTTTAAAATCGATATTTCTCAAAAACGTAACGAGCGATTTTCATATTTTTGATCTTTTTCTAAACTACTAGGGCTCATCTATAAACCCTCATGTAGGGCTAAGCCTCTGATCGAACCATTTTGTTTAATAATGTCATTTAGTTCTTCCATATAGTACTAGGGAAAACAAAATTCATATTTTTTTAAAATCGATATTTCTCAAAATCGTAACGAGCGATATTCATATTTTTCATCTTTTTGTAAACTACTAGTGCTCGCCTATGATCCCCCGTATAGGGCTAAGCCTCTGATCGAACCATTTTGTCCAATTATGTCATTTAGTTTTTCCATATAGTACTAGGGAAAACAAAATTTATATTTTTTTTAAAATCGATATTTCTCAAAAACGTAACAAGCGATATTCATATTTTTGATCTTTTTCTAAACTACTAGTGCTCATCTATAAACCCTCATATAGGGCTAAGCCTCTGATCGAACCATTTTGTCCAATTATATCATTTAGTTTTTCCATATAGTACTAGGGAAAACAAAATTCATATTTTTTTAAAATCGATATTTCTCAAAAACGTAACGAGCGATTTTCATATTTTTCATCTTTTTGTAAACTACTAGTGCTCGTCTATGATCACTCGTATAGGACCAAGCTCCTGATCGAACCATTTTGTCCAATTATGTCATTTAATTTTTCCATATAGTACTAGGGAAAACAAAATTCATATTTTTTTAAAAATCGATATTCATATTTTTGATCTTTTTCAAAACTACTAGTGCTCATCTATAAACCCTCATATAGGGCTAAGCCCCTGATCGAACCATTTTGTCCAATTATGTCATTTAGTTTTTCCATATAGTACTAGGGAAAAAATCATATTTTTTTAAAATCGATATTTCTCAAAAACGTAACGAGCGATTTTCATATTTTTCATCTTTTTGTAAGCTACTAGTGCTCGTCTATGATCCCTCGTATAGGGCTAAGCCCCTGATCGAACCATTTTGTCCAATTATGTCATTTAGTTTTTCCATATAGTACTAGGGAAAACAAAATTCATATTATTTAAAATCCATATTTCTCAAAAACGTAACGAGCGATTTTCATATTTTTGATCTTTTTCTAAACTACTAGTGCTCATCTATAAACCCTCAAATAGGGCTAAGCCTTTGATAGAACCATTTTGTCCAATTATGTCATTTAGTTTTTCCATATAGTACTAGGGAAAAAATCATATTTTTTTAAAATCGATATTTCTCAAAAACGTAACGAGCGATTTTCATATTTTTGATCTTTTTCCAAACTACTAGTGCTCATCTATAAACACTCATATAGGGCTAAGCCCCTGATTGAACAATTTTGTCTAATTATGTCATTTAGTTTTTCCATATATTACTAGGGAAAAAAAATATTTTTTTTTTTAAATCGATATTTCTCAAAAACCTAACGAGCGATTTTCATATTTTTCATCTTTTTCTAAACTACTAGGGCTCATCTATAAACCCTCATGTAGGGCTAAGCCTCTGATCGAACCATTTTGTTTAATAATGTCATTTAGTTCTTCCATATAGTACTAGGGAAAACAAAATTCATATTTTTTTAAAATCGATATTCATATTTTTCATCTTTTTGTAAACTACTAGTGCTCGCCTATGATCCCCCGTATAGGGCTAAGCCCCTGATCGAACCATTTTGTCCAATTATGTCATTTAGTTTTTCCATATAGTACTAGGGAAAACAAAATTTATATTTTTTTTAAAATCGATATTTCTCAAAAACGTAACAAGCGATATTCATATTTTTGATCTTTTTATAAACTACTAGTGCTCATCTATAAACCCTCATATAGGGCTAAGCCTCTGATCGAACCATTTTGTCCAATTATATCATTTAGTTTTTCCATATAGTACTAGGGAAAACAAAATTCATATTTTTTTAAAATCGATATTTCTCAAAAACGTAACGAGCGATTTTCATATTTTTCATCTTTTTGTAAACTACTAGTGCTCGTCTATGATCCCTCGTATAGGACCAAGCCCCTGATCGAACCATTTTGTCCAATTATGTCATTTAGTTTTTCCATATAGTACTAGGGAAAACAAAATTCATATTTTTTTAAAATCGATATTCATATTTTTGATCTTTTTCAAAACTACTAGTGCTCATCTATAAACCCTCATATAGGGCTAAGCCCCTGATCGAACCATTTTGTCCAATTATGTCATTTAGTTTTTCCATATAGTACTAGGGAAAAAATCATATTTTTTTAAAATCGATATTTCTCAAAAACGTAACGAGCGATTTTCATATTTTTCATCTTTTTGTAAGCTACTAGTGCTCGTCTATGATCCCTCGTATAGGGCTAAGCCCCTGATCGGACCATTTTGTCCAATTATGTCATTTAGTTTTTCCATATAGTACTAGGGAAAACAAAATTCATATTATTTAAAATCCATATTTCTCAAAAACGTAACGAGCGATTTTCATATTTTTGACCTTTTTCTAAACTACTAGTGCTCATCTATAAACCCTCAAATAGGGCTAAGCCTTTGATCGAACCATTTTGTCCAATTATGTCATTTAGTTTTTCCATATAGTACTAGGGAAAAAAATCATATTTTTTTAAAATCGATATTTCTCAAAAACGTAACGAGCGATTTTCATATTTTTCATCTTTTTGTAAGCTACTAGTGCTCGTCTATGATCCCTCGTATAGGGCTAAGCCCCTGATCGAACCATTTTGTCCAATTATGTCATTTAGTTTTTCCATATAGTACTAGGGAAAACAAAATTCATATTATTTAAAATCCATATTTCTCAAAAACGTAACGAGCGATTTTCATATTTTTGATCTTTTTCTAAACTACTAGTGCTCATCTATAAACCCTCAAATAGGGCTAAGCCTTTTATCGAACCATTTTGTCCAATTATGTCATTTAGTTTTTCCATATAGTACTAGGGAAAACAAAATTCATATTTTTTTAAAATCGATATTTCTCAAAAACGTAACGAGAGATTTTCATATTTTTCATCTTTTTGTAAACTACTAGGGCTCGTCTATGATCCCTCGTATAGGGCTAAGTCCGTGATCGAACCATTTTGTCCAATTATGTCATTTAGTTTTTCCATATAGTACTACGGAAAACAAAATTCATATTTTTTTAAAATCGATATTTCTCAAAAACGTAACGAGCGATTTTCATATTTTTGATTCATTTCAAAACTACTAGTGCTCATCTATAAACCCTCATATAGGGCTAAGCCCCTGATCGAACCATTTTGTCCAATTATGTCATTTAGTTTTTCCATATAGTACTAGGGAAAAAAATCATATTTTTTTAAAATCGATATTTCTCAAAAACGTAACGAGCGATTATCATATTTTTCATCTTTTTGTAAACTACTAGTGCTCGTCTATGATCCCTCGTATAGGGCTAAGACCCTGATCGAACCATTTTGTCCAATTATGTCATTTAGTTTTTCCATATAGTACTAGGGAAAAAAATCATATTTTTTTAAAATCGATATTTCTCAAAAACGTAACGAGCGATTATCATATTTTTCATCTTTTTGTAAACTACTAGTGCTCGTCTATGATCCCTCGTATAGGGCTAAGACCCTGATCGAACCATTTTGTCCAATTATGTCATTTAGTTTTTCCATATAGTACTAGGGAAAACAAAATTCATATTTTTTTAAAATCGATATTTCTCAAAAACGTAACGAGCGATTTTCATATTTTTGATCTTTTTCCAAACTACTAGTGCTCATCTATAAACACTCATATAGGGCTACGCGCCTGATTGAACAATTTTGTCTAATTATGTCATTTAGTTTCTCCGTATATTACTAGGGAAAAAAAATCATTTTTTTTTAAAATCGATATTTCTCAAAAACCTAACGAGCGATTTTCATATTTTTCATCTTTTTGTAAACTACTAGTGCTCGTCTATGATCCCTCGTATAGGACTAAGCCCCTGATCGAACCATTTTGTCCAATTATGTCATTTAGTTTTTCCATATAGTACTAGGGAAAAAAATCATATTGTTTTAAAATCGATATTTCTCAAAAACGTAACGAGCGATTTTCATATTTTTGATCTTTTTCTAAACTACTAGGGCTCATCTATAAACCCTCATGTAGGGGTAAGCCTCTGATCGAACCATTTTGTTTAATAATGTCATTTAGTTCTTCCATATAGTACTAGGGAAAACAAAATTCATATTTTTTTAAAATCGATATTTCTCAAAAACGTAACAAGCGATATTCATATTTTTCATCTTTTTGTAAACTACTAGTGCTCGCCTATGATCCCCCGTATAGGGCTAAGCCCCTGATCGAACCATTTTGTCCAATTATGTCATTTAGTTTTTCCATATAGTACTAGGGAAAACAAAATTTATATTTTTTTTAAAATCGATATTTCTCAAAAACGTAACAAGCGATATTCATATTTTTGATCTTTTTCTAAACTACTAGTGCTCATCTATAAACCCTCATATAGGGCTAAGCCTCTGATCGAACCATTTTGTCCAATTATATCATTTAGTTTTTCCATATAGTACTAGGGAAAACAAAATTCATATTTTTTTAAAATCGATATTTCTCAAAAACGTAACGAGCGATTTTCATATTTTTCATCTTTTTGTAAACTACTAGTGCTCGTCTATGATCCCTCGTATAGGACCAAGCCCCTGATCGAACCATTTTGTCCAATTATGTCATTTAGTTTTTCCATATAGTACTAGGGAAAACAAAATTCATATTTTTTTAAAATCGATATTCATATTTTTGATCTTTTTCAAAACTACTTGTGCTCATCTATAAACCCTCATATAGGGCTAAGCCCCTGATCGCACCATTTTGTCCAATTATGTCATTTAGTTTTTCCATATAGTACTAGGGAAAACAAAATTCATATTTTTTTAAAATCGATATTTCTCAAAAACGTAACGAGAGATTTTCATATTTTTCATCTTTTTGTAAACTACTAGGGCTCGTCTATGATCCCTCGTATAGGGCTAAGTCCGTGATCGAACCATTTTGTCCAATTATGTCATTTAGTTTTTCCATATAGTACTAGGGAAAACAAAATTCATATTTTTTTAAAATCAATATTTCTCAAAAACGTAACGAGCGATTTTCATATTTTTGATCCTTTTCAAAACTACTAGTGCTCATCTATAAACCCTCATATAGGGCTAAGCCCCTGATCGAACCATTTTGTCCAATTATGTCATTTAGTTTTTCCATATAGTACTAGGGAAAAAAATCATATTTTTTTAAAATCGATATTTCTCAAAAACTTAACGAGCGATTTTCATATTTTTCATCTTTTTGTAAACTACTAGTGCTCGTCTATGATCCCCCGTATAGGGCTAAGACCCTGATCGAACCATTTTGTCCAATTATGTCATTTAGTTTTTCCATATAGTACTAGGGAAAACAAAATTCATATTTTTTTAAAATCGATATTTCTCAAAAACGTAACGAGCGATTTTCATATTTTTGATCTTTTTCCAAACTACTAGTGCTCATCTATAAACATTCATATAGGGCTACGCGCCTGATTGAACAATTTTGTCTAATTATGTCATTTAGTTTTTCCGTATATTACTAGGGAAAAAAAATCATTTTTTTTAAATCGATATTTCTCAAAAACCTAACGAGCGATTTTCATATTTTTCATCTTTTTATAAACTACTAGTGCTCGTCTATGATCCCTCGTATAGGACTAAGCCCCTGATCGAACCATTTTGTCCAATTATGTCATTTAGTTTTTCCATATAGTACTAGGGAAAACAAAATTCATATTTTTTTTAAAATCGATATTTCTCAAAAACGTAACAAGCCATATTCATATTTTTGATCTTTTTCAAAACTACTAGTGCTCCTCTATAAACCCTCATATAGGGCTAAGCCCCTGATCGAACCATTTTGTCCAATTATGTCATTTAGTTTTTCCATATAGTACTAGGGAAAAAAATCATATTTTTTTAAAATCGATATTTCTCAAAAACGTAACGAGCGATTTTCATATTTTTCATCTTTTTGTAAACTACTAGTGCTCGCCTATGATCCCTCGTATAGGGCTAAGCCCCTGATCGAACCATTTTGTCCAATTATGTCATTTAGTTTTTCCATATAGTACTAGGGAAAACAAAATTCATATTATTTAAAATCCATATTTCTCAAAAACGTAACGAGCGATTTTCATATTTTTGATCTTTTTCTAAACTACTAGTGCTCATCTATAAACCCTCAAATAGGGCTAAGCCTTTGATCGAACCATTTTGTCCAATTATGTCATTTAGTTTTTCCATATAGTACTAGGGGAAAAAATCATATTTTTTTAAAATCGATATTTCTCAAAAACGTAACGAGCGATTTTCATATCTTTCATCTTTTTGTAAGCTACTAGTGCTCGTCTATGATCCCTCGTATAGGGCTAAGCCCCTGATCGAACCATTTTGTCCAATTATGTCATTTAGTTTTTCCATATAGTACTAGGGAAAACAAAATTCATATTATTTAAAATCCATATTTCTCAAAAACGTAACGAGCGATTTTCATATTTTTGATCTTTTTCTAAACTTCTAGTGCTCATCTATAAACCCTCAAATAGGCCTAAGCCTTTTATCGAACCATTTTGTCCAATTATGTCATTTAGTTTTTCCATATAGTACTAGGGAAAACAAAATTCATATTTTTTTAAAATCGATATTTCTCAAAAACGTAACGAGAGATTTTCATATTTTTCATCTTTTTGTAAACTACTAGGGCTCGTCTATGATCCCTCGTATAGGGCTAAGTCCGTGATCGAACCATTTTGTCCAATTATGTCATTTAGTTTTTCCATATAGTACTAGGGAAAACAAGATTCATATTTTTTTAAAATCGATATTTCTCAAAAACGTAACGAGCGATTTTCATATTTTTGATCTTTTTCAAAACTACTAGTGCTCATCTATAAACCCTCATATAGGGCTAAGCCCCTGATCGAACCATTTTGTCCAATTATGTCATTTAGTTTTTCCATATAGTACTAGGGAAAAAAATCATATTTTTTTAAAATCGATATTTCTGAAAAACGTAACGAGCGATTTTCATATTTTTCATCTTTTTGTAAACTACTAGTGCTCGTCTATGATCCCTCGTATAGGGCTAAGACCCTGATCGAACCATTTTGTCCAATTATGTCATTTAGTTTTTCCATATAGTACTAGGGAAAACAAAATTCATATTTTTTTAAAATCGATATTTTTCAAAAACGTAACGAGCGATTTTCATATTTTTGATCTTTTTCCAAACTACTAGTGCTCATCTATAAACACTCATATAGGGCTAAGCCCCTGATTGAACAATTTTGTCTAATTATGTCATTTAGTTTTTCCATATATTACTAGGGAAAAAAAATCATTTTTTTTTAAAATCGATATTTCTCAAAAACCTAACGAGCGATTTTCATATTTTTCATCTTTTTGTAAACTACTAGTGCTCGTCTATGATCCCTCGTATAGGACTAAGCCCCTGATCGAACCATTTTGTCCAATTATGTCATTTAGTTTTTCCATATAGTACTAGGGAAAACAAAATTCATATTTTTTTTAAAATCGATATTTCTCAAAAACGTAACAAGCGATATTCATATTTTTGATCTTTTTCTAAACTACTAGTGCTCATCTATAAACCCTCATATAGGGCTAAGCCTCTGATCGAACCATTTTGTCCAATTATGTCATTTAGTTTTTCCATATAGTACAAGGGGAAACAAAATTCATATTTTTTTAAAATCGATATTTCTCAAAAACGTAACGAGCGATTTTCTTTTTGTAAACTACTAGTGCTCGTCTATGATCCCTCGTATAGGACCAAGCCCCTGATCGAACCATTTTGTCCAATTATGTCATTTAGTTTTTCCATATAGTACTAGGGAAAACAAAATTCATATTTTTTTAAAATCGATATTTCTCAAAAACGTAACGAGCGATATTCATATTTTTGATCTTTTTCAAAACTACTAGTGCTCATCTATAAACCCTCATATAGGGCTAAGCCTCTGATCGAACCATTTTGTTTAATAATGTCATTTAGTTCTTCCATATAGTACTAGGGAAAAAAAATCAATTTTTTTAAAATCGATATTTCTCAAAAACGTAACGAGCGATTTTCATATTTTTGATGTTTTTCAAAACTACTAGTGCTCATCTATAAACCCTCATATAGGGCTAAGCCCCTGATCGAAACATTTTGTCCAATTATGTCATTTAGTTTTTCCATATAGTACTAGGGAAAAAAATCATATTTTTTTAAATCGATATTTCTGAAAAACGTAACAAGCGATTTTCATATTTTTCATCTTTTTGTAAACTACTAGTGCTCGTCTATGATCCCGCGTATAGGGCTAAGACCCTGATCGAACCATTTTGTCCAATTATGTAATTTAGTTTTTCCATATAGTACTAGGGAAAACAAAATTCATATTTTTTTTAAAATCGATATTTCTCAAAAACGTAACAAGCGATATTCATATTTTTTATCTTTTTCTAAACTACTAGTGCTCATCTATAAACCCTCATATAGGGCTAAGCCTCTGATCGAACCATTTTGTCCAATTATGTCATTAAGTTTTTCCATATAGTACTAGGGAAAACAAAATTCATATTTTTTTAAAATCGATATTTCTCAAAAACGTAACGAGCGATTTTCATATTTTTCATCTTTTTGTAAACTACTAGTGCTCGTCTATGATCCCTCGTATAGGACCAAGCCCCTGATCGAACCATTTTGTCCAATTATGTCATTTAGTTTTTCCATATAGTACTAGGGAAAAAAATCATATTTTTTTAAAATCGATATTTCTGAAAAACGTAACGAGCGATTTTCATATTTTTCATCTTTTTGTAAACTACTAGTGCTCGTCTATGATCCCTCGTATAGGGCTAAGACCCTGATCGAACCATTTTGTCCAATTATGTCATTTAGTTTTTCCATATAGTACTAGGGAAAACAAAATTCATATTTTTTTAAAATCGATATTTTTCAAAAACGTAACGAGCGATTTTCATATTTTTGATCTTTTTCCAAACTACTAGTGCTCATCTATAAACACTCATATAGGGCTAAGCCCCTGATTGAACAATTTTGTCTAATTATGTCATTTAGTTTTTCCATATATTACTAGGGAAAAAAAATCATTTTTTTTTAAAATCGATATTTCTCAAAAACCTAACGAGCGATTTTCATATTTTTCATCTTTTTGTCAACTACTAGTGCTCGTCTATGATCCCTCGTATAGGACTAAGCCCCTGATCGAACCATTTTGTCCAATTACGTCATTTAGTTTTTCCATATAGTACTAGGGAAAACAAAATTCATATTTTTTTAAAATCGATATTTCTGAAAAACGTAACAAGCGATTTTCATATTTTTCATCTTTTTGTAAACTACTAGTGCTCGTCTATGATCCCTCGTATAGGCCCAAGCCCCTGATCGAACCATTTTGTCCAATTATGTCATTTAGTTTTTCCATATAGTACTAGGGAAAACAAAATTCATATTTTTTTTAAAATCGATATTTCTCAAAAACGTAACAAGCCATATTCATATTTTTGATCTTTTTCAAAACTACTAGTGCTCCTCTATAAACCCTCATATAGGGCTAAGCCCCTGATCGAACCATTTTGTCCAATTATGTCATTTAGTTTTTCCATATAGTACTAGGGAAAAAAATCATATTTTTTTAAAATCGATATTTCTCAAAAACGTAACGAGCGATTTTCATATTTTTCATCTTTTTGTAAACTACTAGTGCTCGCCTATGATCCCTCGTATAGGGCTAAGCCCCTGATCGAACCATTTTGTCCAATTATGTCATTTAGTTTTTCCATATAGTACTAGGGAAAACAAAATTCATATTATTTAAAATCCATATTTCTCAAAAACGTAACGAGCGATTTTCATATTTTTGATCTTTTTCTAAACTACTAGTGCTCATCTATAAACCCTCAAATAGGGCTAAGCCTTTGATCGAACCATTTTGTCCAATTATGTCATTTAGTTTTTCCATATAGTACTAGGGGAAAAAATCATATTTTTTTAAAATCGATATTTCTCAAAAACGTAACGAGCGATTTTCATATCTTTCATCTTTTTGTAAGCTACTAGTGCTCGTCTATGATCCCTCGTATAGGGCTAAGCCCCTGATCGAACCATTTTGTCCAATTATGTCATTTAGTTTTTCCATATAGTACTAGGGAAAACAAAATTCATATTATTTAAAATCCATATTTCTCAAAAACGTAACGAGCGATTTTCATATTTTTGATCTTTTTCTAAACTTCTAGTGCTCATCTATAAACCCTCAAATAGGCCTAAGCCTTTTATCGAACCATTTTGTCCAATTATGTCATTTAGTTTTTCCATATAGTACTAGGGAAAACAAAATTCATATTTTTTTAAAATCGATATTTCTCAAAAACGTAACGAGAGATTTTCATATTTTTCATCTTTTTGTAAACTACTAGGGCTCGTCTATGATCCCTCGTATAGGGCTAAGTCCGTGATCGAACCATTTTGTCCAATTATGTCATTTAGTTTTTCCATATAGTACTAGGGAAAACAAGATTCATATTTTTTTAAAATCGATATTTCTCAAAAACGTAACGAGCGATTTTCATATTTTTGATCTTTTTCAAAACTACTAGTGCTCATCTATAAACCCTCATATAGGGCTAAGCCCCTGATCGAACCATTTTGTCCAATTATGTCATTTAGTTTTTCCATATAGTACTAGGGAAAAAAATCATATTTTTTTAAAATCGATATTTCTGAAAAACGTAACGAGCGATTTTCATATTTTTCATCTTTTTGTAAACTACTAGTGCTCGTCTATGATCCCTCGTATAGGGCTAAGACCCTGATCGAACCATTTTGTCCAATTATGTCATTTAGTTTTTCCATATAGTACTAGGGAAAACAAAATTCATATTTTTTTAAAATCGATATTTTTCAAAAACGTAACGAGCGATTTTCATATTTTTGATCTTTTTCCAAACTACTAGTGCTCATCTATAAACACTCATATAGGGCTAAGCCCCTGATTGAACAATTTTGTCTAATTATGTCATTTAGTTTTTCCATATATTACTAGGGAAAAAAAATCATTTTTTTTTAAAATCGATATTTCTCAAAAACCTAACGAGCGATTTTCATATTTTTCATCTTTTTGTAAACTACTAGTGCTCGTCTATGATCCCTCGTATAGGACTAAGCCCCTGATCGAACCATTTTGTCCAATTATGTCATTTAGTTTTTCCATATAGTACTAGGGAAAACAAAATTCATATTTTTTTTAAAATCGATATTTCTCAAAAACGTAACAAGCGATATTCATATTTTTGATCTTTTTCTAAACTACTAGTGCTCATCTATAAACCCTCATATAGGGCTAAGCCTCTGATCGAACCATTTTGTCCAATTATGTCATTTAGTTTTTCCATATAGTACAAGGGGAAACAAAATTCATATTTTTTTAAAATCGATATTTCTCAAAAACGTAACGAGCGATTTTCTTTTTGTAAACTACTAGTGCTCGTCTATGATCCCTCGTATAGGACCAAGCCCCTGATCGAACCATTTTGTCCAATTATGTCATTTAGTTTTTCCATATAGTACTAGGGAAAACAAAATTCATATTTTTTTAAAATCGATATTTCTCAAAAACGTAACGAGCGATATTCATATTTTTGATCTTTTTCAAAACTACTAGTGCTCATCTATAAACCCTCATATAGGGCTAAGCCTCTGATCGAACCATTTTGTTTAATAATGTCATTTAGTTCTTCCATATAGTACTAGGGAAAAAAAATCAATTTTTTTAAAATCGATATTTCTCAAAAACGTAACGAGCGATTTTCATATTTTTGATGTTTTTCAAAACTACTAGTGCTCATCTATAAACCCTCATATAGGGCTAAGCCCCTGATCGAAACATTTTGTCCAATTATGTCATTTAGTTTTTCCATATAGTACTAGGGAAAAAAATCATATTTTTTTAAATCGATATTTCTGAAAAACGTAACAAGCGATTTTCATATTTTTCATCTTTTTGTAAACTACTAGTGCTCGTCTATGATCCCGCGTATAGGGCTAAGACCCTGATCGAACCATTTTGTCCAATTATGTAATTTAGTTTTTCCATATAGTACTAGGGAAAACAAAATTCATATTTTTTTTAAAATCGATATTTCTCAAAAACGTAACAAGCGATATTCATATTTTTTATCTTTTTCTAAACTACTAGTGCTCATCTATAAACCCTCATATAGGGCTAAGCCTCTGATCGAACCATTTTGTCCAATTATGTCATTAAGTTTTTCCATATAGTACTAGGGAAAACAAAATTCATATTTTTTTAAAATCGATATTTCTCAAAAACGTAACGAGCGATTTTCATATTTTTCATCTTTTTGTAAACTACTAGTGCTCGTCTATGATCCCTCGTATAGGACCAAGCCCCTGATCGAACCATTTTGTCCAATTATGTCATTTAGTTTTTCCATATAGTACTAGGGAAAAAAATCATATTTTTTTAAAATCGATATTTCTGAAAAACGTAACGAGCGATTTTCATATTTTTCATCTTTTTGTAAACTACTAGTGCTCGTCTATGATCCCTCGTATAGGGCTAAGACCCTGATCGAACCATTTTGTCCAATTATGTCATTTAGTTTTTCCATATAGTACTAGGGAAAACAAAATTCATATTTTTTTAAAATCGATATTTTTCAAAAACGTAACGAGCGATTTTCATATTTTTGATCTTTTTCCAAACTACTAGTGCTCATCTATAAACACTCATATAGGGCTAAGCCCCTGATTGAACAATTTTGTCTAATTATGTCATTTAGTTTTTCCATATATTACTAGGGAAAAAAAATCATTTTTTTTTAAAATCGATATTTCTCAAAAACCTAACGAGCGATTTTCATATTTTTCATCTTTTTGTCAACTACTAGTGCTCGTCTATGATCCCTCGTATAGGACTAAGCCCCTGATCGAACCATTTTGTCCAATTACGTCATTTAGTTTTTCCATATAGTACTAGGGAAAACAAAATTCATATTTTTTTAAAATCGATATTTCTGAAAAACGTAACAAGCGATTTTCATATTTTTCATCTTTTTGTAAACTACTAGTGCTCGTCTATGATCCCTCGTATAGGCCCAAGCCCCTGATCGAACCATTTTGTCCAATTATGTCATTTAGTTTTTCCATATAGTACTAGGGAAAAAAATCATATTTTTTTAAAATCGATATTTCTGAAAAACGTAACGAGCGATTTTCATATTTTTCATCTTTTTGTAAACTACTAGTGCTCGTCTATGATCCCGCGTATAGGGCTAAGACCCTGATCGAACCATTTTGTCCAATTATGTAATTTAGTTTTTCCATATAGTACTAGGGAAAACAAAATTCATATTTTTTTTAAAATCGATATTTCTCAAAAACGTAACAAGCGATATTCATATTTTTTATCTTTTTCTAAACTACTAGTGCTCATCTATAAACCCTCATATAGGGCTAAGCCTCTGATCGAACCATTTTGTCCAATTATGTCATTAAGTTTTTCCATATAGTACTAGGGAAAACAAAATTCATATTTTTTTAAAATCGATATTTCTCAAAAACGTAACGAGCGATTTTCATATTTTTCATCTTTTTGTAAACTACTAGTGCTCGTCTATGATCCCTCGTATAGGACCAAGCCCCTGATCGAACCATTTTGTCCAATTATGTCATTTAGTTTTTCCATATAGTACTAGGGAAAAAAATCATATTTTTTTAAAATCGATATTTCTGAAAAACGTAACGAGCGATTTTCATATTTTTCATCTTTTTGTAAACTACTAGTGCTCGTCTATGATCCCTCGTATAGGGCTAAGACCCTGATCGAACCATTTTGTCCAATTATGTCATTTAGTTTTTCCATATAGTACTAGGGAAAACAAAATTCATATTTTTTTAAAATCGATATTTTTCAAAAACGTAACGAGCGATTTTCATATTTTTGATCTTTTTCCAAACTACTAGTGCTCATCTATAAACACTCATATAGGGCTAAGCCCCTGATTGAACAATTTTGTCTAATTATGTCATTTAGTTTTTCCATATATTACTAGGGAAAAAAAATCATTTTTTTTCAAAATCGATATTTCTCAAAAACCTAACGAGCGATTTTCATATTTTTCATCTTTTTGTCAACTACTAGTGCTCGTCTATGATCCCTCGTATAGGACTAAGCCCCTGATCGAACCATTTTGTCCAATTACGTCATTTAGTTTTTCCATATAGTACTAGGGAAAACAAAATTCATATTTTTTTAAAATCGATATTTCTGAAAAACGTAACAAGCGATTTTCATATTTTTCATCTTTTTGTAAACTACTAGTGCTCGTCTATGATCCCTCGTATAGGACCAAGCCCCTGATCGAACCATTTTGTCCAATTATGTCATTTAGTTTTTCCATATAGTACTAGGGAAAAAAATCATATTTTTTTAAAATCGATATTTCTGAAAAACGTAACGAGCGATTTTCATATTTTTCATCTTTTTGTAAACTACTAGTGCTCGTCTATGATCCCTCGTATAGGGCTAAGACCCTGATCGAACCATTTTGTCCAATTATGTCATTTAGTTTTTCCATATAGTACTAGGGAAAACAAAATTCATATTTTTTTAAAATCGATATTTCTCAAAAACGTAACAAGCGATATTCATATTTTTGATCTTTTTCTAAACTACTAGTGCTCATCTATAAACCCTCATATAGGGCTAAGCCTCTGATCGAACCATTTTGTCCAATTATGTCATTTAGTTTTTCCATATAGTACAAGGGGAAACAAAATTCATATTTTTTTAAAATCGATATTTCTCAAAAACGTAACGAGCGATTTTCTTTTTGTAAACTACTAGTGCTCGTCTATGATCCCTCGTATAGGACCAAGCCCCTGATCGAACCATTTTGTCCAATTATGTCATTTAGTTTTTCCATATAGTACTAGGGAAAACAAAATTCATATTTTTTTAAAATCGATATTTCTCAAAAACGTAACGAGCGATATTCATATTTTTGATCTTTTTCAAAACTACTAGTGCTCATCTATAAACCCTCATATAGGGCTAAGCCCCTGATCGAACCATTTTGTACAATTATGTCATTTAGTTTTTCCATATAGTACTAGGGAAAAAAATCATATTTTTTTAAAATCGATATTTCTCAAAAACGTAACGAGCGATTTTCATATTTTTGATCTTTTTCTAAACTACAAGGGCTCATCTATAAACCCTCATGTAGGGCTAAGCCTCTGATCGAACCATTTTGTTTAATAATGTCATTTAGTTCTTCCATATAGTACTAGGGAAAAAAAATCAATTTTTTTAAAATCGATATTTCTCAAAAACGTAACGAGCGATTTTCATATTTTTGATCTTTTTCAAAACTACTAGTGCTCATCTATAAACCCTCATATAGGGCTAAGCCCCTGATCGAAACATTTTGTCCAATTATGTCATTTAGTTTTTCCATATAGTACTAGGGAAAAAAATCATATTTTTTTAAATCGATATTTCTGAAAAACGTAACAAGCGATTTTCATATTTTTCATCTTTTTGTAAACTACTAGTGCTCGTCTATGAGCCCGCGTATAGGGCTAAGACCCTGATCGAACCATTTTGTCCAATTATGTCATTTAGTTTTTCCATATAGTACTAGGGAAAACAAAATTCATATTTTTTTTAAAATCGATATTTCTCAAAAACGTAACAAGCGATATTCATATTTATGATCTTTTTCTAAACTACTAGTGCTCATCTATAAACCCTCATATAGGGCTAAGCCTCTGATCGAACCATTTTGTCCAATTATGTCATTAAGTTTTTCCATATAGTACTAGGGAAAACAAAATTCATATTTTTTTAAAATCGATATTTCTCAAAAACGTAACGAGCGATTTTCATATTTTTCATCTTTTTGTAAACTACTAGTGCTCGTCTATGATCCCTCGTATAGGACCAAGCCCCTGATCGAACCATTTTGTCCAATTATGTCATTTAGTTTTTCCATATAGTACTAGGGAAAAAAATCATATTTTTTTAAAATCTATATATCTCAAAAACGTAACGAGCGATTTTCATATTTTTGATCTTTTTCTAAACTACTAGGGCTCGTCTATAAACCCTCATATAGGGCTAAGCCTCTGATCGAACCATTTTGTTTAATTATGTCATTAGTTCTTCCATATAGTACTACGGAAAAAAAATCAATTTTTTTAAAATCGATATTTCTCAAAAACGTAACGAGCGATTTTCATATTTTTGATCTTTTTCAAAACTACTAGTGCTCGTCTATAAACCCTCATATAGGGCTAAGCCCCAGATCGAACCATTTTGTCCAATTATGTCATTTAGTTTTTCCATATAGTACTAGGGAAAACAAAATTCATATTTTTTAAAATCGATATTTCTCAAAAACGTAACGAGCGATTTTCATATTTTTGATCTTTTTCCAAACTACTAGTGCTCGTCTATAAACACTCATATAGGGCTAAGCCCCTGATCGAACAATTTTGTCTAATTATGTCATTTAGTTTTTCCATATATTACTAGGGAAAAAAAATCAATTTTTTTTTAAATCGATATTTCTCAAAAACCTAACGAGCGATTTTCATATTTTTCATCTTTTTGTAAACTACTAGTGCTCGTCTATGATCCCTCGTATAGGGCTAATCCCCTGATCGAACCATTTTGTCCAATTATGTCATTTAGTTTTTCCATATAGTACTAGGGAAAACAAAATTCATATTTTTTTTAAAATCGATATTTCTCAAAAACGTAACAAGGATATTCATAGTTTTGATCTTTTTCTAAACTACTAGTGCTCATCTATAAACCCTCATATAGGGCTAAGCCTCTGATCGAACCATTTTGTCCAATTATGTCATTTAGTTTTTCCATATAGTGCTAGGGAAAACAAAACTCATATTTTTTTAAAATCGATATTTCTCAAAAACGTAACGAGCGATTTTCATATTTTTCATCTTTTTCTAAACTACTAGGGCTCATCTATAAACCCTCATATAGGGCTAAGCCTCTGATCGAACCATTTTGTTTAATTATGTCATTTAGTTCTTCCATATGGTACTAGGGAAAAAAAATAAATTTTTTTAAAATCGATATTTCTCAAAAACGTAACGAGCGATTTTCATATTTTTGATCTTTTTCAAAACTGCTAGTGCTCATCTATAAACACTCATATAGGGCTTAGCCCCTGATCGAACAATTTTGTCTAATTATGTCATTTAGTTTTTCCATATATTACTAGGAAAAAAAAATCATTTTTTTTTAAAATCGATATTTCTCAAAAACCTAACGAGCGATTTTCATATTTTTCATCTTTTTGTAAACTACTAGTGCTCGTCTATGATCCCTCGTATAGGGCTAAGACCCTGATCGAACCATTTTGTCCAATTATGTCATTTAGTTTTTCCATATAGTACTAGGGAAAACAAAATTCATATTTTTTTTAAAATCGATATTTCTCAAAAACATAACAAGCGATATTCATATTTTTGATCTTTTTCTAAACTACTAGTGCTCATCTATAAACCCTCATATAGGGCTAAGCCTCTGATCGAACCATTTTGTCCAATTATGTCATTTAGTTTTTCCATATAGTACTAGGGAAAACAAAATTTATATTTTTTTTAAAATCGATATTTCTCAAAAACGTAACAAGCGATATTCATATTTTTGATCTTTTTCTAAACTACTAGTGCTCATCTATAAACCCTCATATAGGGCTAAGCCTCTGATCGAACCATTTTGTCCAATTATATCATTTAGTTTTTCCATATAGTACTAGGGAAAACAAAATTCATATTTTTTTAAAATCGATATTTCTCAAAAACGTAACGAGCGATTTTCATATTTTTCATCTTTTTGTAAACTACTAGTGCTCGTCTATGATCCCTCGTATAGGACCAAGCCCCTGATCGAACCATTTTGTCCAATTATGTCATTTAGTTTTTCCATATAGTACTAGGGAAAACAAAATTCATATTTTTTTAAAATCGATATTCATATTTTTGATCTTTTTCAAAACTACTTGTGCTCATCTATAAACCCTCATATAGGGCTAAGCCCCTGATCGCACCATTTTGTCCAATTATGTCATTTAGTTTTTCCATATAGTACTAGGGAAAAAAATCATATTTTTTTAAAATCGATATTTCTCAAAAACGTAACGAGCGATTTTCATATCTTTCATCTTTTTGTAAGCTACTAGTGCTCGTCTATGATCCCTCGTATAGGGCTAAGCCCCTGATCGAACCATTTTGTCCAATTATGTCATTTAGTTTTTCCATATAGTACTAGGGAAAACAAAATTCATATTATTTAAAATCCATATTTCTCAAAAACGTAACGAGCGATTTTCATATTTTTGATCTTTTTCTAAACTACTAGTGCTCATCTATAAACCCTCAAATAGGGCTAAGCCTTTGATCGAACCATTTTGTCCAATTATGTCATTTAGTTTTTCCATATAGTACTAGGGAAAAAAATCATATTTTTTTAAAATCGATATTTCTCAAAAACGTAACGAGCGATTTTCACATTTTTCATCTTTTTGTAAGCTACTAGTGCTCGTCTATGATCCCTCGTATAGGGCTAAGCCCCTGATCGAACCATTTTGTCCAATTATGTCATTTAGTTTTTCCATATAGTACTAGGGAAAACAAAATTCATATTATTTAAAATCCATATTTCTCAAAAACGTAACGAGCGATTTCCATATTTTTGATCTTTTTCTAAACTACTAGTGCTCATCTATAAACCCTCAAATAGGGCTAAGCCTTTTATCGAACCATTTTGTCCAATTATGTCATTTAGTTTTTCCATATAGTACTAGGGAAAACAAAATTCATATTTTTTTAAAATCGATATTTCTCAAAAACGTAACGAGAGATTTTCATATTTTTCATCTTTTTGTAAACTACTAGGGCTCGTCTATGATCCCTCGTATAGGGCTAAGTCCGTGATCGAACCATTTTGTCCAATTATGTCATTTAGTTTTTCCATATAGTACTAGGGAAAACAAAATTCATATTTTTTTAAAATCAATATTTCTCAAAAACGTAACGAGCGATTTTCATATTTTTGATCCTTTTCAAAACTACTAGTGCTCATCTATAAACCCTCATATAGGGCTAAGCCCCTGATCGAACCATTTTGTCCAATTATGTCATTTAGTTTTTCCATATAGTACTAGGGAAAAAAATCATATTTTTTTAAAATCGATATTTCTCAAAAACGTAACGAGCGATTTTCATATTTTTCATCTTTTTGTAAACTACTAGTGCTCGTCTATGATCCCCCGTATAGGGCTAAGACCCTGATCGAACCATTTTGTCCAATTATGTCATTTAGTTTTTCCATATAGTACTAGGGAAAACAAAATTCATATTTTTTTAAAATCGATATTTCTCAAAAACGTAACGAGCGATTTTCATATTTTTGATCTTTTTCCAAACTACTAGTGCTCATCTATAAACATTCATATAGGGCTACGCGCCTGATTGAACAATTTTGTCTAATTATGTCATTTAGTTTTTCCGTATATTACTAGGGAAAAAAAATCATTTTTTTTAAATCGATATTTCTCAAAAACCTAACGAGCGATTTTCATATTTTTCATCTTTTTATAAACTACTAGTGCTCGTCTATGATCCCTCGTATAGGACTAAGCCCCTGATCGAACCATTTTGTCCAATTATGTCATTTAGTTTTTCCATATAGTACTAGGGAAAACAAAATTCATATTTTTTTTAAAATCGATATTTCTCAAAAACGTAACAAGCCATATTCATATTTTTGATCTTTTTCAAAACTACTAGTGCTCCTCTATAAACCCTCATATAGGGCTAAGCCCCTGATCGAACCATTTTGTCCAATTATGTCATTTAGTTTTTCCATATAGTACTAGGGAAAAAAATCATATTTTTTTAAAATCGATATTTCTCAAAAACGTAACGAGCGATTTTCATATTTTTCATCTTTTTGTAAACTACTAGTGCTCGCCTATGATCCCTCGTATAGGGCTAAGCCCCTGATCGAACCATTTTGTCCAATTATGTCATTTAGTTTTTCCATATAGTACTAGGGAAAACAAAATTCATATTATTTAAAATCCATATTTCTCAAAAACGTAACGAGCGATTTTCATATTTTTGATCTTTTTCTAAACTACTAGTGCTCATCTATAAACCCTCAAATAGGGCTAAGCCTTTGATCGAACCATTTTGTCCAATTATGTCATTTAGTTTTTCCATATAGTACTAGGGGAAAAAATCATATTTTTTTAAAATCGATATTTCTCAAAAACGTAACGAGCGATTTTCATATCTTTCATCTTTTTGTAAGCTACTAGTGCTCGTCTATGATCCCTCGTATAGGGCTAAGCCCCTGATCGAACCATTTTGTCCAATTATGTCATTTAGTTTTTCCATATAGTACTAGGGAAAACAAAATTCATATTATTTAAAATCCATATTTCTCAAAAACGTAACGAGCGATTTTCATATTTTTGATCTTTTTCTAAACTTCTAGTGCTCATCTATAAACCCTCAAATAGGCCTAAGCCTTTTATCGAACCATTTTGTCCAATTATGTCATTTAGTTTTTCCATATAGTACTAGGGAAAACAAAATTCATATTTTTTTAAAATCGATATTTCTCAAAAACGTAACGAGAGATTTTCATATTTTTCATCTTTTTGTAAACTACTAGGGCTCGTCTATGATCCCTCGTATAGGGCTAAGTCCGTGATCGAACCATTTTGTCCAATTATGTCATTTAGTTTTTCCATATAGTACTAGGGAAAACAAGATTCATATTTTTTTAAAATCGATATTTCTCAAAAACGTAACGAGCGATTTTCATATTTTTGATCTTTTTCAAAACTACTAGTGCTCATCTATAAACCCTCATATAGGGCTAAGCCCCTGATCGAACCATTTTGTCCAATTATGTCATTTAGTTTTTCCATATAGTACTAGGGAAAAAAATCATATTTTTTTAAAATCGATATTTCTGAAAAACGTAACGAGCGATTTTCATATTTTTCATCTTTTTGTAAACTACTAGTGCTCGTCTATGATCCCTCGTATAGGGCTAAGACCCTGATCGAACCATTTTGTCCAATTATGTCATTTAGTTTTTCCATATAGTACTAGGGAAAACAAAATTCATATTTTTTTAAAATCGATATTTTTCAAAAACGTAACGAGCGATTTTCATATTTTTGATCTTTTTCCAAACTACTAGTGCTCATCTATAAACACTCATATAGGGCTAAGCCCCTGATTGAACAATTTTGTCTAATTATGTCATTTAGTTTTTCCATATATTACTAGGGAAAAAAAATCATTTTTTTTTAAAATCGATATTTCTCAAAAACCTAACGAGCGATTTTCATATTTTTCATCTTTTTGTAAACTACTAGTGCTCGTCTATGATCCCTCGTATAGGACTAAGCCCCTGATCGAACCATTTTGTCCAATTATGTCATTTAGTTTTTCCATATAGTACTAGGGAAAACAAAATTCATATTTTTTTTAAAATCGATATTTCTCAAAAACGTAACAAGCGATATTCATATTTTTGATCTTTTTCTAAACTACTAGTGCTCATCTATAAACCCTCATATAGGGCTAAGCCTCTGATCGAACCATTTTGTCCAATTATGTCATTTAGTTTTTCCATATAGTACAAGGGGAAACAAAATTCATATTTTTTTAAAATCGATATTTCTCAAAAACGTAACGAGCGATTTTCTTTTTGTAAACTACTAGTGCTCGTCTATGATCCCTCGTATAGGACCAAGCCCCTGATCGAACCATTTTGTCCAATTATGTCATTTAGTTTTTCCATATAGTACTAGGGAAAACAAAATTCATATTTTTTTAAAATCGATATTTCTCAAAAACGTAACGAGCGATATTCATATTTTTGATCTTTTTCAAAACTACTAGTGCTCATCTATAAACCCTCATATAGGGCTAAGCCTCTGATCGAACCATTTTGTTTAATAATGTCATTTAGTTCTTCCATATAGTACTAGGGAAAAAAAATCAATTTTTTTAAAATCGATATTTCTCAAAAACGTAACGAGCGATTTTCATATTTTTGATGTTTTTCAAAACTACTAGTGCTCATCTATAAACCCTCATATAGGGCTAAGCCCCTGATCGAAACATTTTGTCCAATTATGTCATTTAGTTTTTCCATATAGTACTAGGGAAAAAAATCATATTTTTTTAAATCGATATTTCTGAAAAACGTAACAAGCGATTTTCATATTTTTCATCTTTTTGTAAACTACTAGTGCTCGTCTATGATCCCGCGTATAGGGCTAAGACCCTGATCGAACCATTTTGTCCAATTATGTAATTTAGTTTTTCCATATAGTACTAGGGAAAACAAAATTCATATTTTTTTTAAAATCGATATTTCTCAAAAACGTAACAAGCGATATTCATATTTTTTATCTTTTTCTAAACTACTAGTGCTCATCTATAAACCCTCATATAGGGCTAAGCCTCTGATCGAACCATTTTGTCCAATTATGTCATTAAGTTTTTCCATATAGTACTAGGGAAAACAAAATTCATATTTTTTTAAAATCGATATTTCTCAAAAACGTAACGAGCGATTTTCATATTTTTCATCTTTTTGTAAACTACTAGTGCTCGTCTATGATCCCTCGTATAGGACCAAGCCCCTGATCGAACCATTTTGTCCAATTATGTCATTTAGTTTTTCCATATAGTACTAGGGAAAAAAATCATATTTTTTTAAAATCGATATTTCTGAAAAACGTAACGAGCGATTTTCATATTTTTCATCTTTTTGTAAACTACTAGTGCTCGTCTATGATCCCTCGTATAGGGCTAAGACCCTGATCGAACCATTTTGTCCAATTATGTCATTTAGTTTTTCCATATAGTACTAGGGAAAACAAAATTCATATTTTTTTAAAATCGATATTTTTCAAAAACGTAACGAGCGATTTTCATATTTTTGATCTTTTTCCAAACTACTAGTGCTCATCTATAAACACTCATATAGGGCTAAGCCCCTGATTGAACAATTTTGTCTAATTATGTCATTTAGTTTTTCCATATATTACTAGGGAAAAAAAATCATTTTTTTTTAAAATCGATATTTCTCAAAAACCTAACGAGCGATTTTCATATTTTTCATCTTTTTGTCAACTACTAGTGCTCGTCTATGATCCCTCGTATAGGACTAAGCCCCTGATCGAACCATTTTGTCCAATTACGTCATTTAGTTTTTCCATATAGTACTAGGGAAAACAAAATTCATATTTTTTTAAAATCGATATTTCTGAAAAACGTAACAAGCGATTTTCATATTTTTCATCTTTTTGTAAACTACTAGTGCTCGTCTATGATCCCTCGTATAGGCCCAAGCCCCTGATCGAACCATTTTGTCCAATTATGTCATTTAGTTTTTCCATATAGTACTAGGGAAAACAAAATTCATATTTTTTTTAAAATCGATATTTCTCAAAAACGTAACGAGCGATTTTCATATTTTTCATCTTTTTGTAAACTACTAGTGCTCGTCTATGATCCCTCGTATAGGGCTAAGACCCTGATCGAACCATTTTGTCCAATTATGTCATTTAGTTTTTCCATATAGTACTAGGGAAAACAAAATTCATATTTTTTTAAAATCGATATTTCTCAAAAACGTAACGAGCGATTTTCATATTTTTCATCTTTTTGTAAACTACTAGTGCTCGCCTATGATCCCTCGTATAGGGCTAAGCCCCTGATCGAACCATTTTGTCCAATTATGTCATTTAGTTTTTCCATATAGTACTAGGGAAAACAAAATTCATATTATTTAAAATCCATATTTCTCAAAAACGTAACGAGCGATTTTCATATTTTTGATCTTTTTCTAAACTACTAGTGCTCATCTATAAACCCTCAAATAGGGCTAAGCCTTTGATCGAACCATTTTGTCCAATTATGTCATTTAGTTTTTCCATATAGTACTAGGGGAAAAAATCATATTTTTTTAAAATCGATATTTCTCAAAAACGTAACGAGCGATTTTCATATCTTTCATCTTTTTGTAAGCTACTAGTGCTCGTCTATGATCCCTCGTATAGGGCTAAGCCCCTGATCGAACCATTTTGTCCAATTATGTCATTTAGTTTTTCCATATAGTACTAGGGAAAACAAAATTCATATTATTTAAAATCCATATTTCTCAAAAACGTAACGAGCGATTTTCATATTTTTGATCTTTTTCTAAACTTCTAGTGCTCATCTATAAACCCTCAAATAGGCCTAAGCCTTTTATCGAACCATTTTGTCCAATTATGTCATTTAGTTTTTCCATATAGTACTAGGGAAAACAAAATTCATATTTTTTTAAAATCGATATTTCTCAAAAACGTAACGAGAGATTTTCATATTTTTCATCTTTTTGTAAACTACTAGGGCTCGTCTATGATCCCTCGTATAGGGCTAAGTCCGTGATCGAACCATTTTGTCCAATTATGTCATTTAGTTTTTCCATATAGTACTAGGGAAAACAAGATTCATATTTTTTTAAAATCGATATTTCTCAAAAACGTAACGAGCGATTTTCATATTTTTGATCTTTTTCAAAACTACTAGTGCTCATCTATAAACCCTCATATAGGGCTAAGCCCCTGATCGAACCATTTTGTCCAATTATGTCATTTAGTTTTTCCATATAGTACTAGGGAAAAAAATCATATTTTTTTAAAATCGATATTTCTGAAAAACGTAACGAGCGATTTTCATATTTTTCATCTTTTTGTAAACTACTAGTGCTCGTCTATGATCCCTCGTATAGGGCTAAGACCCTGATCGAACCATTTTGTCCAATTATGTCATTTAGTTTTTCCATATAGTACTAGGGAAAACAAAATTCATATTTTTTTAAAATCGATATTTTTCAAAAACGTAACGAGCGATTTTCATATTTTTGATCTTTTTCCAAACTACTAGTGCTCATCTATAAACACTCATATAGGGCTAAGCCCCTGATTGAACAATTTTGTCTAATTATGTCATTTAGTTTTTCCATATATTACTAGGGAAAAAAAATCATTTTTTTTTAAAATCGATATTTCTCAAAAACCTAACGAGCGATTTTCATATTTTTCATCTTTTTGTAAACTACTAGTGCTCGTCTATGATCCCTCGTATAGGACTAAGCCCCTGATCGAACCATTTTGTCCAATTATGTCATTTAGTTTTTCCATATAGTACTAGGGAAAACAAAATTCATATTTTTTTTAAAATCGATATTTCTCAAAAACGTAACAAGCGATATTCATATTTTTGATCTTTTTCTAAACTACTAGTGCTCATCTATAAACCCTCATATAGGGCTAAGCCTCTGATCGAACCATTTTGTCCAATTATGTCATTTAGTTTTTCCATATAGTACAAGGGGAAACAAAATTCATATTTTTTTAAAATCGATATTTCTCAAAAACGTAACGAGCGATTTTCTTTTTGTAAACTACTAGTGCTCGTCTATGATCCCTCATATAGGACCAAGCCCCTGATCGAACCATTTTGTCCAATTATGTCATTTAGTTTTTCCATATAGTACTAGGGAAAACAAAATTCATATTTTTTTAAAATCGATATTTCTCAAAAACGTAACGAGCGATATTCATATTTTTGATCTTTTTCAAAACTACTAGTGCTCATCTATAAACCCTCATATAGGGCTAAGCCTCTGATCGAACCATTTTGTTTAATAATGTCATTTAGTTCTTCCATATAGTACTAGGGAAAAAAAATCAATTTTTTTAAAATCGATATTTCTCAAAAACGTAACGAGCGATTTTCATATTTTTGATGTTTTTCAAAACTACTAGTGCTCATCTATAAACCCTCATATAGGGCTAAGCCCCTGATCGAAACATTTTGTCCAATTATGTCATTTAGTTTTTCCATATAGTACTAGGGAAAAAAATCATATTTTTTTAAATCGATATTTCTGAAAAACGTAACAAGCGATTTTCATATTTTTCATCTTTTTGTAAACTACTAGTGCTCGTCTATGATCCCGCGTATAGGGCTAAGACCCTGATCGAACCATTTTGTCCAATTATGTAATTTAGTTTTTCCATATAGTACTAGGGAAAACAAAATTCATATTTTTTTTAAAATCGATATTTCTCAAAAACGTAACAAGCGATATTCATATTTTTTATCTTTTTCTAAACTACTAGTGCTCATCTATAAACCCTCATATAGGGCTAAGCCTCTGATCGAACCATTTTGTCCAATTATGTCATTAAGTTTTTCCATATAGTACTAGGGAAAACAAAATTCATATTTTTTTAAAATCGATATTTCTCAAAAACGTAACGAGCGATTTTCATATTTTTCATCTTTTTGTAAACTACTAGTGCTCGTCTATGATCCCTCGTATAGGACCAAGCCCCTGATCGAACCATTTTGTCCAATTATGTCATTTAGTTTTTCCATATAGTACTAGGGAAAAAAATCATATTTTTTTAAAATCGATATTTCTGAAAAACGTAACGAGCGATTTTCATATTTTTCATCTTTTTGTAAACTACTAGTGCTCGTCTATGATCCCTCGTATAGGGCTAAGACCCTGATCGAACCATTTTGTCCAATTATGTCATTTAGTTTTTCCATATAGTACTAGGGAAAACAAAATTCATATTTTTTTAAAATCGATATTTTTCAAAAACGTAACGAGCGATTTTCATATTTTTGATCTTTTTCCAAACTACTAGTGCTCATCTATAAACACTCATATAGGGCTAAGCCCCTGATTGAACAATTTTGTCTAATTATGTCATTTAGTTTTTCCATATATTACTAGGGAAAAAAAATCATTTTTTTTTAAAATCGATATTTCTCAAAAACCTAACGAGCGATTTTCATATTTTTCATCTTTTTGTCAACTACTAGTGCTCGTCTATGATCCCTCGTATAGGACTAAGCCCCTGATCGAACCATTTTGTCCAATTACGTCATTTAGTTTTTCCATATAGTACTAGGGAAAACAAAATTCATATTTTTTTAAAATCGATATTTCTGAAAAACGTAACAAGCGATTTTCATATTTTTCATCTTTTTGTAAACTACTAGTGCTCGTCTATGATCCCTCGTATAGGCCCAAGCCCCTGATCGAACCATTTTGTCCAATTATGTCATTTAGTTTTTCCATATAGTACTAGGGAAAAAAATCATATTTTTTTAAAATCGATATTTCTGAAAAACGTAACGAGCGATTTTCATATTTTTCATCTTTTTGTAAACTACTAGTGCTCGTCTATGATCCCGCGTATAGGGCTAAGACCCTGATCGAACCATTTTGTCCAATTATGTAATTTAGTTTTTCCATATAGTACTAGGGAAAACAAAATTCATATTTTTTTTAAAATCGATATTTCTCAAAAACGTAACAAGCGATATTCATATTTTTTATCTTTTTCTAAACTACTAGTGCTCATCTATAAACCCTCGTATAGGGCTAAGCCTCTGATCGAACCATTTTGTCCAATTATGTCATTAAGTTTTTCCATATAGTACTAGGGAAAACAAAATTCATATTTTTTTAAAATCGATATTTCTCAAAAACGTAACGAGCGATTTTCATATTTTTCATCTTTTTGTAAACTACTAGTGCTCGTCTATGATCCCTCGTATAGGACCAAGCCCCTGATCGAACCATTTTGTCCAATTATGTCATTTAGTTTTTCCATATAGTACTAGGGAAAAAAATCATATTTTTTTAAAATCGATATTTCTGAAAAACGTAACGAGCGATTTTCATATTTTTCATCTTTTTGTAAACTACTAGTGCTCGTCTATGATCCCTCGTATAGGGCTAAGACCCTGATCGAACCATTTTGTCCAATTATGTCATTTAGTTTTTCCATATAGTACTAGGGAAAACAAAATTCATATTTTTTTAAAATCGATATTTTTCAAAAACGTAACGAGCGATTTTCATATTTTTGATCTTTTTCCAAACTACTAGTGCTCATCTATAAACACTCATATAGGGCTAAGCCCCTGATTGAACAATTTTGTCTAATTATGTCATTTAGTTTTTCCATATATTACTAGGGAAAAAAAATCATTTTTTTTTAAAATCGATATTTCTCAAAAACCTAACGAGCGATTTTCATATTTTTCATCTTTTTGTCAACTACTAGTGCTCGTCTATGATCCCTCGTATAGGACTAAGCCCCTGATCGAACCATTTTGTCCAATTACGTCATTTAGTTTTTCCATATAGTACTAGGGAAAACAAAATTCATATTTTTTTAAAATCGATATTTCTGAAAAACGTAACAAGCGATTTTCATATTTTTCATCTTTTTGTAAACTACTAGTGCTCGTCTATGATCCCTCGTATAGGACCAAGCCCCTGATCGAACCATTTTGTCCAATTATGTCATTTAGTTTTTCCATATAGTACTAGGGAAAAAAATCATATTTTTTTAAAATCGATATTTCTGAAAAACGTAACGAGCGATTTTCATATTTTTCATCTTTTTGTAAACTACTAGTGCTCGTCTATGATCCCTCGTATAGGGCTAAGACCCTGATCGAACCATTTTGTCCAATTATGTCATTTAGTTTTTCCATATAGTACTAGGGAAAACAAAATTCATATTTTTTTAAAATCGATATTTCTCAAAAACGTAACAAGCGATATTCATATTTTTGATCTTTTTCTAAACTACTAGTGCTCATCTATAAACCCTCATATAGGGCTAAGCCTCTGATCGAACCATTTTGTCCAATTATGTCATTTAGTTTTTCCATATAGTACAAGGGGAAACAAAATTCATATTTTTTTAAAATCGATATTTCTCAAAAACGTAACGAGCGATTTTCTTTTTGTAAACTACTAGTGCTCGTCTATGATCCCTCGTATAGGACCAAGCCCCTGATCGAACCATTTTGTCCAATTATGTCATTTAGTTTTTCCATATAGTACTAGGGAAAACAAAATTCATATTTTTTTAAAATCGATATTTCTCAAAAACGTAACGAGCGATATTCATATTTTTGATCTTTTTCAAAACTACTAGTGCTCATCTATAAACCCTCATATAGGGCTAAGCCCCTGATCGAACCATTTTGTACAATTATGTCATTTAGTTTTTCCATATAGTACTAGGGAAAAAAATCATATTTTTTTAAAATCGATATTTCTCAAAAACGTAACGAGCGATTTTCATATTTTTGATCTTTTTCTAAACTACAAGGGCTCATCTATAAACCCTCATGTAGGGCTAAGCCTCTGATCGAACCATTTTGTTTAATAATGTCATTTAGTTCTTCCATATAGTACTAGGGAAAAAAAATCAATTTTTTTTAAATCGATATTTCTCAAAAACGTAACGAGCGATTTTCATATTTTTGATCTTTTTCAAAACTACTAGTGCTCATCTATAAACCCTCATATAGGGCTAAGCCCCTGATCGAAACATTTTGTCCAATTATGTCATTTAGTTTTTCCATATAGTACTAGGGAAAAAAATCATATTTTTTTAAATCGATATTTCTGAAAAACGTAACAAGCGATTTTCATATTTTTCATCTTTTTGTAAACTACTAGTGCTCGTCTATGAGCCCGCGTATAGGGCTAAGACCCTGATCGAACCATTTTGTCCAATTATGTCATTTAGTTTTTCCATATAGTACTAGGGAAAACAAAATTCATATTTTTTTTAAAATCGATATTTCTCAAAAACGTAACAAGCGATATTCATATTTATGATCTTTTTCTAAACTACTAGTGCTCATCTATAAACCCTCATATAGGGCTAAGCCTCTGATCGAACCATTTTGTCCAATTATGTCATTAAGTTTTTCCATATAGTACTAGGGAAAACAAAATTCATATTTTTTTAAAATCGATATTTCTCAAAAACGTAACGAGCGATTTTCATATTTTTCATCTTTTTGTAAACTACTAGTGCTCGTCTATGATCCCTCGTATAGGACCAAGCCCCTGATCGAACCATTTTGTCCAATTATGTCATTTAGTTTTTCCATATAGTACTAGGGAAAAAAATCATATTTTTTTAAAATCTATATATCTCAAAAACGTAACGAGCGATTTTCATATTTTTGATCTTTTTCTAAACTACTAGGGCTCGTCTATAAACCCTCATATAGGGCTAAGCCTCTGATCGAACCATTTTGTTTAATTATGTCATTAGTTCTTCCATATAGTACTACGGAAAAAAAATCAATTTTTTTAAAATCGATATTTCTCAAAAACGTAACGAGCGATTTTCATATTTTTGATCTTTTTCAAAACTACTAGTGCTCGTCTATAAACCCTCATATAGGGCTAAGCCCCAGATCGAACCATTTTGTCCAATTATGTCATTTAGTTTTTCCATATAGTACTAGGGAAAACAAAATTCATATTTTTTAAAATCGATATTTCTCAAAAACGTAACGAGCGATTTTCATATTTTTGATCTTTTTCCAAACTACTAGTGCTCGTCTATAAACACTCATATAGGGCTAAGCCCCTGATCGAACAATTTTGTCTAATTATGTCATTTAGTTTTTCCATATATTACTAGGGAAAAAAAATCAATTTTTTTTAAATCGATATTTCTCAAAAACCTAACGAGCGATTTTCATATTTTTCATCTTTTTGTAAACTACTAGTGCTCGTCTATGATCCCTCGTATAGGGCTAATCCCCTGATCGAACCATTTTGTCCAATTATGTCATTTAGTTTTTCCATATAGTACTAGGGAAAACAAAATTCATATTTTTTTTAAAATCGATATTTCTCAAAAACGTAACAAGGATATTCATAGTTTTGATCTTTTTCTAAACTACTAGTGCTCATCTATAAACCCTCATATAGGGCTAAGCCTCTGATCGAACCATTTTGTCCAATTATGTCATTTAGTTTTTCCATATAGTGCTAGGGAAAACAAAACTCATATTTTTTTAAAATCGATATTTCTCAAAAACGTAACGAGCGATTTTCATATTTTTCATCTTTTTCTAAACTACTAGGGCTCATCTATAAACCCTCATATAGGGCTAAGCCTCTGATCGAACCATTTTGTTTAATTATGTCATTTAGTTCTTCCATATGGTACTAGGGAAAAAAAATAAATTTTTTTAAAATCGATATTTCTCAAAAACGTAACGAGCGATTTTCATATTTTTGATCTTTTTCAAAACTGCTAGTGCTCATCTATAAACACTCATATAGGGCTTAGCCCCTGATCGAACAATTTTGTCTAATTATGTCATTTAGTTTTTCCATATATTACTAGGGAAAAAAAATCATTTTTTTTTAAAATCGATATTTCTCAAAAACCTAACGAGCGATTTTCATATTTTTCATCTTTTTGTAAACTACTAGTGCTCGTCTATGATCCCTCGTATAGGGCTAAGACCCTGATCGAACCATTTTGTCCAATTATGTCATTTAGTTTTTCCATATAGTACTAGGGAAAACAAAATTCATATTTTTTTTAAAATCGATATTTCTCAAAAACATAACAAGCGATATTCATATTTTTGATCTTTTTCTAAACTACTAGTGCTCATCTATAAACCCTCATATAGGGCTAAGCCTCTGATCGAACCATTTTGTCCAATTATGTCATTTAGTTTTTCCATATAGTGCTAGGGAAAACAAAACTCATATTTTTTTAAAATCGATATTTCTCAAAAACGTAACGAGCGATTTTCATATTTTTCATCTTTTTCTAAACTACTAGGGCTCATCTATAAACCCTCATATAGGGCTAAGCCTCTGATCGAACCATTTTGTTTAATTATGTCATTTAGTTCTTCCATATGGTACTAGGGAAAAAAAATCAATTTTTTTAAAATCGATATTTCTCAAAAACGTAACGAGCGATTTTCATATTTTTGATCTTTTTCAAAACTGCTAGTGCTCATCTATAAACACTCATATAGGGCTAAGCCCCTGATCGAACAATTTTGTCTAATTATGTCATTTAGTTTTTCCATATATTACTAGGGAAAAAAAATCATTTTTTTTTAAATCGATATTTCTCAAAAACCTAACGAGCGATTTTCATATTTTTCATCTTTTTGTAAACTACTAGTGCTCGTCTATGATCCCTCGTATAGGGCTAAGACCCTGATCGAACCATTTTGTCCAATTATGTAATTTAGTTTTTCCATATAGTACTAGGGAAAACAAAATTCATATTTTTTTTAAAATCGATATTTCTCAAAAACATAACAAGCGATATTCATATTTTTGATCTTTTTCTAAACTACTAGTGCTCATCTATAAACTCTCATATAGGGCTAAGACCCTGATCGAACCATTTTGTCTAATTATGTCATTTAGTTTTTCCATATAGTACTAGGGAAAACAAAACTCATATTTTTTTAAAATCGATATTTCTCAAAAACGTAACGAGCGATTTTCACATTTTTCATCTTTTTGTAAACTACTAGTGCTCGTCTATGATCCCTCGTATAGGACCAAGCCCTTGATCGAACCATTTTGTCCAATTATGTCATTTAGTTTTTCCATATAGTACTAGGGAAAACAAAATTCATATTTTTTTAAAATCGATATTTCTCAAAAACGTAACGAGCGATTTTCATATTTTTCATCTTTTTGTAAACTACTAGTGCTCGTCTATGATCCCTCGTATAGGACCAAGCCCCTGATCGAACCATTTTGTCCAATTATGTCATTTAGTTTTTCCATATAGTACTAGGGAAAACAAAATTCATATTTTTTTAAAATCGATATTCATATTTTTGATCTTTTTCAAAACTACTAGTGCTCATCTATAAACCCTCAAATAGGGCTAAGCCTTTGATCGAACCATTTTGTCCAATTATGTCATTTAGTTTTTCCATATAGTACTAGGGAAAAAAATCATATTTTTTTAAAATCGATATTTCTCAAAAACGTAACGAGCGATTTTCATATTTTTCATCTTTTTGTAAGCTACTAGTGCTCGTCTATGATCCCTCGTATAGGGCTAAGCCCCTGATCGAACCATTTTGTCCAATTATGTCATTTAGTTTTTCCATATAGTACTAGGGAAAACAAAATTCATATTATTTAAAATCCATATTTCTCAAAAACGTAACGAGCGATTTTCATATTTTTGATCTTTTTCTAAACTACTAGTGCTCATCTATAAACCCTCAAATAGGGCTAAGCCTTTTATCGAACCATTTTGTCCAATTATGTCATTTAGTTTTTCCATATAGTACTAGGGAAAACAAAATTCATATTTTTTTAAAATCGATATTTCTCAAAAACGTAACGAGAGATTTTCATATTTTTCATCTTTTTGTAAACTACTAGGGCTCGTCTATGATCCCTCGTATAGGGCTAAGACCGTGATCGAACCATTTTGTCCAATTATGTCATTTAGTTTTTCCATATAGTACTAGGGAAAACAAAATTCATATTTTTTTAAAATCGATATTTCTCAAAAACGTAACGAGCGATTTTTATATTTTTGATCCTTTTCAAAACTACTAGTGCTCATCTATAAACCCTCATATAGGGCTAAGCCCCTGATCGAACCATTTTGTCCAATTATGTCATTTAGTTTTTCCATATAGTACTAGGGAAAAAAATCATATTTTTTTAAAATCGATATTTCTCAAAAACGTAACGAGCGATTTTCATATTTTTCATCTTTTTGTAAACTACTAGTGCTCGTCTATGATCCCCCGTATAGGGCTAAGACCCTGATCGAACCATTTTGTCCAATTATGTCATTTAGTTTTTCCATATAGTACTAGGGAAAACAAAATTCATATTTTTTTAAAATCGATATTTCTCAAAAACGTAACGAGCGATTTTCATATTTTTGATCTTTTTCCAAACTACTAGTGCTCATCTATAAACACTCATATAGGGCTACGCGGCTGATTGAACAATTTTGTCTAATTATGTCATTTAGTTTTTCCGTATATTACTAGGGAAAAAAAATCATTTTTTTTTTAAATCGCTATTTCTCAAAAACCTAACGAGCGATTTTCATATTTTTCATCTTTTTGTAAACTACTAGTGCTCGTCTATGATCCCTCGTATAGGACTAAGCCCCTGATCGAACCATTTTGTCCAATTATGTCATTTAGTTTTTCCATATAGTACTAGGGAAAACAAAATTCATATTTTTTTTTTAAATCGATATTTCTCAAAAACGTAACAAGCCATATTCATATTTTTGATCTTTTTCTAAACTACTAGTGCTCATCTATAAACCCTCATATAGGGCTAAGCCTCTGATCGAACCATTTTGTCCAATTATGTCATTTAGTTTTTCCATAGGGAAAACAAAACTCATATTTTTTTAAAATCGATATTTCTCAAAAACGTAACGAGCGATTTTCATATTTTTCATCTTTTTCTAAACTACTAGGGCTCATCTATAAACCCTCATATAGGGCTAAGCCTCTGATCGAACCATTTTGTTTAATTATGTCATTTAGTTCTTCCATATGGTACTAGGGAAAAAAAATAAATTTTTTTAAAATCGATATTTCTCAAAAACGTAACGAGCGATTTTCATATTTTTGATCTTTTTCAAAACTGCTAGTGCTCATCTATAAACACTCATATAGGGCTAAGCCCCTGATCGAACAATTTTGTCTAATTATGTCATTTAGTTTTTCCATATATTACTAGGGAAAAAAAATCATTTTTTTTTAAATCGATATTTCTCAAAAACCTAACGAGCGATTTTCATATTTTTCATCTTTTTGTAAACTACTAGTGCTCGTCTATGATCCCTCGTATAGGGCTAAGACCCTGATCGAACCATTTTGTCCAATTATGTCATTTAGTTTTTCCATATAGTACTAGGGAAAACAAAATTCATATTTTTTTTAAAATCGATATTTCTCAAAAACATAACAAGCGATATTCATATTTTTGATCTTTTTCTAAACTACTAGTGCTCATCTATAAACCCTCATATAGGGCTAAGCATCTGATCGAACCATTTTGTCCAATTATGTCATTTAGTTTTTCCATATAGTGCTAGGGAAAACAAAACTCATATTTTTTTAAAATCGATATTTCTCAAAAACGTAACGAGCGATTTTCATATTTTTCATCTTTTTCTAAACTACTAGGGCTCATCTATAAACCCTCATATAGGGCTAAGCCTCTGATCGAACCATTTTGTTTAATTATGTCATTTAGTTCTTCCATATGGTACTAGGGAAAAAAAATCAATTTTTTTAAAATCGATATTTCTCAAAAACGTAACGAGCGATTTTCATATTTTTGATCTTTTTGTAAACTACGAGTGCTCGTCTATGATCCCCCGTATAGGGCTAAGACCCTGATCGAACCATTTTGTCCAATTATGTCATTTAGTTTTTCCATATAGTACTAGGGAAAACAAAATTCATATTTTTTTAAAATCGATATTTCTCAAAAACGTAAAGAGCGATTTTCATATTTTTGATCTTTTTCCAAACTACTAGTGCTCATCTATAAACACTCATATAGGGCTACGCGCCTGATTGAACAATTTTGTCTAATTATGTCATTTAGTTTTTCCGTATATTACTAGGGAAAAAAAATCATTTTTTTTTAAATCGATATTTCTCAAAAACCTAACGAGCGATTTTCATATTTTTCATCTTTTTGTAAACTACTAGTGCTCGTCTATGATCCCCCGTATAGGACTAAGCCCCTGATCGAACCATTTTGTCCAATTATGTCATTTAGTTTTTCCATATAGTACTAGGGAAAACAAAATTCATATTTTTTTTAAAATCGATATTTCTCAAAAACGTAACAAGCCAAATTCATATTTTTGATCTTTTTCTAAACTACTAGTGCTCATCTATAAACCCTCATATAGGGCTAAGCCTCTGATCGAACCATTTTGTCCAATTATGTCATTTAGTTTTTCCATATAGTACAAGGGGAAACAAAATTCATATTTTTTTAAAATCGATATTTCTCAAAAACGTAACGAGCGATTTTCATATTTTTCATCTTTTTGTAAACTAGTAGTGCTCGTCTATGATCCCTCGTATAGGACCAAGCCCCTGATCGAACCATTTTGTCCAATTATGTCATTTAGTTTTTCCATATAGTACTAGGGAAAACAAAACTCATATTTTTTTAAAATCGATATTTCTCAAAAACGTAACGAGCGATTTTCATATTTTTCATCTTTTTCTAAACTACTAGGGCTCATCTATAAACCCTCATATAGGGCTAAGCCTCTGATCGAACCATTTTGTTTAATTATGTCATTTAGTTCTTCCATATGGTACTATGGAAAAAAAATAAATTTTTTTAAAATCGATATTTCTCAAAAACGTAACGAGCGATTTTCATATTTTTGATCTTTTTCAAAACTGCTAGTGCTCATCTATAAACACTCATATAGGGCTAAGCCCCTGATCGAACAATTTTGTCTAATTATGTCATTTAGTTTTTCCATATATTACTAGGGAAAAAAAATCATTTTTTTTTTTTAAATCGATATTTCTCAAAAACCTAACGAGCGATTTTCATATTTTTCATCTTTTTGTAAACTACTAGTGCTCGTCTATGATCCCTCGTATAGGGCTAAGACCCTGATCGAACCATTTTGTCCAATTATGTCATTTAGTTTTTCCATATAGTACTAGGGAAAACAAAATTCATATTTTTTTTAAAATCGATATTTCTCAAAAACATAACAAGCGATATTCATATTTTTGATCTTTTTCTAAACTACTAGTGCTCATCTATGAACCCTCATATAGGGCTAAGCCTCTGATCGAACCATTTTGTCCAATTATGTCATTTAGTTTTTCCATATAGTGCTAGGGAAAACAAAACTCATATTTTTTTAAAATCGATATTTCTCAAAAACGTAACGAGCGATTTTCATATTTTTCATCTTTTTCTAAACTACTAGGGCTCATCTATAAACCCTCATATAGGGCTAAGCCTCTGATCGAACCATTTTGTTTAATTATGTCATTTAGTTCTTCCATATGGTACTAGGGAAAAAAAATCAATTTTTTTAAAATCGATATTTCTCAAAAACGTAACGAGCGATTTTCATATTTTTGATCTTTTTGTAAACTACGAGTGCTCGTCTATGATCCCCCGTATAGGGCTAAGACCCTGATCGAACCATTTTGTCCAATTATGTCATTTAGTTTTTCCATATAGTACTAGGGAAAACAAAATTCATATTTTTTTAAAATCGATATTTCTCAAAAACGTAAAGAGCGATTTTCATATTTTTGATCTTTTTCCAAACTACTAGTGCTCATCTATAAACACTCATATAGGGCTACGCGCCTGATTGAACAATTTTGTCTAATTATGTCATTTAGTTTTTCCGTATATGACTAGAGAAAAAAATCATTTTTTTTTAAAATCGATATTTCTCAAAAACCTAACGAGCGATTTCCATATTTTTCATCTTTTTGTAAACTACTAGTGCTCGTCTATGATCCCCCGTATAGGACTAAGCCCCTGATCGAACCATTTTGTCCAATTATGTCATTTAGTTTTTCCATATAGTACTAGGGAAAACAAAATTCATATTTTTTTTAAAATCGATATTTCTCAAAAACGTAACAAGCCATATTCATATTTTTGATCTTTTTCTAAACTACTAGTGCTCATCTATAAACCCTCATATAGGGCTAAGCCTCTGATCGAACCATTTTGTCCAATTATGTCATTTAGTTTTTCCATATAGTACAAGGGGAAACAAAATTCATATTTTTTTAAAATCGATATTTCTCAAAAACGTAACGAGCGATTTTCATATTTTTCATCTTTTTGTAAACTAGTAGTGCTCGTCTATGATCCCTCGTATAGGACCAAGCCCCTGATCGAACCATTTTGTCCAATTATGTCATTTAGTTTTTCCATATAGTACTAGGGAAAACAAAACTCATATTTTTTTAAAATCGATATTTCTCAAAAACGTAACGAGCGATTTTCATATTTTTCATCTTTTTCTAAACTACTAGGGCTCATCTATAAACCCTCATATAGGGCTAAGCCTCTGATCGAACCATTTTGTTTAATTATGTCATTTAGTTCTTCCATATGGTACTAGGGAAAAAAAATCAATTTTTTTAAAATCGATATTTCTCAAAAACGTAACGAGCGATTTTCATATTTTTGATCTTTTTCAAAACTGCTAGTGCTCATCTATAAACACTCATATAGGGCTAAGCCCCTGATCGAACAATTTTGTCTAATTATGTCATTTAGTTTTTCCATATATTACTAGGGAAAAAAAATCATTTTTTTTTTAAATCGATATTTCTCAAAAACCTAACGAGCGATTTTCATATTTTTCATCTTTTTGTAAACTACTAGTGCTCGTCTATGATCCCTCGTATAGGGCTAAGACGCTGATCGAACCGTTTTGTCCAATTATGTCATTTAGTTTTTCCATATAGTACTGGGGAAAACAAAATTCATATTTTTTTTAAAATCGATATTTCTCAAAAACATAACAAGCGATATTCATATTTTTGATCTTTTTCTAAACTACTAGTGCTCATCTATAAACCCTCATATAGGGCTAAGCCTCTGATCGAACCATTTTGTCCAATTATGTCATTTAGTTTTTCCATATAGTGCTAGGGAAAACAAAACTCATATTTTTTTAAAATCGATATTTCTCAAAAACGTAACGAGCGATTTTCATATTTTTCATCTTTTTCTAAACTACTAGGGCTCATCTATAAACCCTCATATAGGGCTAAGCCTCTGATCGAACCATTTTGTTTAATTATGTCATTTAGTTCTTCCATATGGTACTAGGGAAAAAAAATCAATTTTTTTAAAATCGATATTTCTCAAAAACGTAACGAGCGATTTTCATATTTTTGATCTTTTTCAAAACTGCTAGTGCTCATCTATAAACACTCATATAGGGCTAAGCCCCTGATCGAACAATTTTGTCTAATTATGTCATTTAGTTTTTCCATATATTACTAGGGAAAAAAAATCATTTTTTTTTTAAATCGATATTTCTCAAAAACCTAACGAGCGATTTTCATATTTTTCATCTTTTTGTAAACTACTAGTGCTCGTCTATGATCCCTCGTATAGGGCTAAGACCCTGATTGAACCATTTTGTCCAATTATGTCATTTAGTTTTTCCATATAGTACTAGGGAAAACAAAATTCATATTTTTTTTAAAATCGATATTTCTCAAAAACATAACAAGCGATATTCATATTTTTGATCTTTTTCTAAACTACTAGTGCTCATCTATAAACTCTCATATAGGGCTAAGCCTCTGATCGAACCATTTTGTCTAATTATGTCATTTAGTTTTTCCATATAGTACTAGGGAAAAAATCATATTTTTTTAAAATCGATATTTCTGAAAAACGTAACGAGCGATTTTCATATTTTTCATCTTTTTGTAAACTACTAGTGCTCGTCTATGATCCCTCGTATAGGGCTAAGACCCTGATCGAACCATTTTGTCCAATTATGTAATTTAGTTTTTCCATATAGTACTAGGGAAAACAAAATTCATATTTTTTTTAAAATCGATATTTCTCAAAAACGTAACAAGCGATATTCATATTTTTGATCTTTTTCTAAACTACTAGTGCTCATCTATAAACTCTCATATAGGGCTAAGCCTCTGATCGAACCATTTTGTCTAATTATGTCATTTAGTTTTTCCATATAGTACTAGGGAAAACAAACCTCATATTTTTTTAAAATCGATATTTCTCAAAAACGTAACGAGCGATATTCATATTTTTCATCTTTTTGTAAACTACTAGTGCTCATCTATAAACCCTCAAATAGGGCTAAGCCTTTTATCGAACCATTTTGTCCAATTATGTCATTTAGTTTTTCCATATAGTACTAGGGAAAAAAATCATATTTTTTTAAAATCGATATTTCTCAAAAACGTAACGAGCGATTTTCATATTTTTCATCTTTTTGTAAACTACTAGTGCTCGTCTATGATCCCCCGTATAGGGCTAAGACCCTGATCGAACCATTTTGTCCAATTATGTCATTTAGTTTTTCCATATAGTACTAGGGAAAACAAAATTCATATTTTTTTAAAATCGATATTTCTCAAAAACGTAACGAGCGATTTTCATATTTTTGATCTTTTTCCAAACTACTAGTGCTCATCTATAAACACTCATATAGGGCTACGCGCCTGATTGAACAATTTTGTCTAATTATGTCATTTAGTTTTTCCGTATATTACTAGGGAAAAAAAATCATTTTTTTTTAAAATCGATATTTCTCAAAAACCTAACGAGCGATTTTCATATTTTTCATCTTTTTGTAAACTACTAGTGCTCGTCTATGATCCCTCGTATAGGACTAAGCCCCTGATCGAACCATTTTGTCCAATTATGTCATTTAGTTTTTCCATATAGTACTAGGGAAAACAAAATTCATATTTTTTTTAAAATCGATATTTCTCAAAAACGTAACAAGCCATATTCATATTTTTGATCTTTTTCTAAACTACTAGTGCTCATCTATAAACCCTCATATAGGGCTAAGCCTCTGAGCGAACCATTTTGTCCAATTATGTCATTTAGTTTTTCCATATAATACAAGGGGAAACAAAATTCATATTTTTTTAAAATCGATATTTCTCAAAAACGTAACGAGCGATTTTCATATTTTTTATCTTTTTGTAAACTACTAGTGCTCGTCTATGATCCCTCGTATAGGACCAAGCCCCTGATCGAACCATTTTGTCCAATTATGTCATTTAGTTTTTCCATATAGTACTAGGGAAAACAAAACTCATATTTTTTTAAAATCGATATTTCTCAAAAACGTAACGAGCGATTTTCATATTTTTCATCTTTTTCTAAACTACTAGGGCTCATCTATAAACCCTCATATAGGGCTAAGCCTCTGATCGAACCATTTTGTTTAATTATGTCATTTAGTTCTTCCATATGGTACTAGGGAAAAAAAATCAATTTTTTTAAAATCGATATTTCTCAAAAACGTAACGAGCGATTTTCATATTTTTGATCTTTTTCAAAACTGCTAGTGCTCATCTATAAACACTCATATAGGGCTAAGCCCCTGATCGAACAATTTTGTCTAATTATGTCATTTAGTTTTTCCATATATTACTAGGGAAAAAAATAATTTTTTTTTAAATCGATATTTCTCAAAAACCTAACGAGCGATTTTCATATTTTTCATCTTTTTGTAAACTACTAGTGCTCGTCTATGATCCCTCGTATAGGGCTAAGACCCTGATCGAACCATTTTGTCCAATTATGTCATTTAGTTTTTCCATATAGTACTAGGGAAAACAAAATTCATATTTTTTTTAAAATCGATATTTCTCAAAAACATAACAAGCGATATTCATATTTTTGATCTTTTTCTAAACTACTAGTGCTCATCTATAAACCCTCATATAGGGCTAAGCCTCTGATCGAACCATTTTGTCCAATTATGTCATTTAGTTTTTCCATATAGTGCTAGGGAAAACAAAACTCATATTTTTTTAAAATCGATATTTCTCAAAAACGTAACGAGCGATTTTCATATTTTTCATCTTTTTCTAAACTACTAGGGCTCATCTATAAACCCTCATATAGGGCTAAGCCTCTGATCGAACCATTTCGTTTAATTATGTCATTTAGTTCTTCCATATGGTACTAGGGAAAAAAAATCAATTTTTTTAAAATCGATATTTCTCAAAAACGTAACGAGCGATTTTCATATTTTTGATCTTTTTCAAAACTGCTAGTGCTCATCTATAAACACTCATATAGGGCTAAGCCCCTGATCGAACAATTTTGTCTAATTATGTCATTTAGTTTTTCCATATATTACTAGGGAAAAAAAATCATTTTTTTTTTAAATCGATATTTCTCAAAAACCTAACGAGCGATTTTCATATTTTTCATCTTTTTGTAAACTACTAGTGCTCGTCTATGATCCCTCGTATAGGGCTAAGACCCTGATCGAACCATTTTGTCCAATTATGTCATTTAGTTTTTCCATATAGTACTAGGGAAAACAAAATTCATATTTTTTTTAAAATCGATATTTCTCAAAAACATAACAAGCGATATTCATATTTTTGATCTTTTTCTAAACTACTAGTGCTCATCTATAAACCCTCATATAGGGCTAAGCCTCTGAGCGAACCATTTTGTCCAATTATGTCATTTAGTTTTTCCATATAGTACAAGGGGAAACAAAATTCATATTTTTTTAAAATCGATATTTCTCAAAAACGTAACGAGCGATTTTCATATTTTTCATCTTTTTGTAAACTACTAGTGCTCGTCTATGATCCCTCGTATAGGACCAAGCCCCTGATCGAACCATTTTGTCCAATTATGTCATTTAGTTTTTCCATATAGTACTAGGGAAAACAAAACTCATATTTTTTTAAAATCGATATTTCTCAAAAACGTAACGAGCGATTTTCATATTTTTCATCTTTTTCTAAACTACTAGGGCTCATCTATAAACCCTCATATAGGGCTAAACCTCTGATCGAACCATTTTGTTTAATTATGTCATTTAGTTCTTCCATATGGTACTAGGGAAAAAAAAATCAATTTTTTTAAAATCGATATTTCTCAAAAACGTAACGAGCGATTTTCATATTTTTGATCTTTTTCAAAACTGCTAGTGCTCATCTATTAACACTCATATAGGGCTAAGCCCCTGATCGTACAATTTTGTCTAATTATGTCATTTAGTTTTTCCATATATTACTAGGGAAAAAAAATCATTTTTTTTTTTTAAATCGATATTTCTCAAAAACCTAACGAGCGATTTTCATATTTTTCATCTTTTTGTAAACTATTAGTGCTCGTCTATGATCCCTCGTATAGGGCTAAGACCCTGATCGAACCATTTTGTCCAATTATGTCATTTAGTTTTTCCATATAGTACTAGGGAAAACAAAATTCATATTTTTTTTAAAATCGATATTTCTCAAAAGCATAACAAGCGATATTCATATTTTTGATCTTTTTCTAAACTACTAGTGCTCATCTATAAACTCTCATATAGGGCTAAGCCTCTGATCGAACAATTTTGTCTAATTATGTCATTTAGTTTTTCCGTATATTACTAGGGAAAAAAAATCATTTTTTTTTTAAATCGATATTTCTCAAAAACCTAACGAGCGATTTTCATATTTTTCATCTTTTTGTAAACTACTAGTGCTCGTCTATGATCCCTCGTATAGGACTAAGCCCCTGATCGAACCATTTTGTCCAATTATGTCATTTAGTTTTTCCATATAGTACTAGGGAAAACAAAATTCATATTTTTTTTAAAATCGATATTTCTCAAAAACGTAACAAGCCATATTCATATTTTTGATCTTTTTCTAAACTACTAGTGCTCATCTATAAACCCTCATATAGGGCTAAGCCTCTGAGCGAACCATTTTGTCCAATTATGTCATTTAGTTTTTCCATATAATACAAGGGGAAACAAAATTCATATTTTTTTAAAATCGATATTTCTCAACAACGTAACGAGCGATTTTCATATTTTTCATCTTTTTGTAAACTACTAGTGCTCGTCTATGATCCCTCGTATAGGACCAAGCCCCTGATCGAACCATTTTGTCCAATTATGTCATTTAGTTTTTCCATATAGTACTAGGGAAAACAAAACTCATATTTTTTTAAAATCGATATTTCTCAAAAACGTAACGAGCGATTTTCATATTTTTCATCTTTTTCTAAACTACTAGGGCTCATCTATAAACCCTCATATAGGACTAAGCCTCTGATCGAACCATTTTGTTTAATTATGTCATTTAGTTCTTCCATATGGTACTAGGGAAAAAAAATCAATTTTTTTAAAATCGATATTTCTCAAAAACGTAACGAGCGATTTTCATATTTTTGATCTTTTTCAAAACTGCTAGTGCTCATCTATAAACACTCATATAGGGCTAAGCCCCTGATCGAACAATTTTGTCTAATTATGTCATTTAGTTTTTCCATATATTACTAGGGAAAAAAAATAATTTTTTTTTTAAATCGATATTTCTCAAAAACCTAACGAGCGATTTTCATATTTTTCATCTTTTTGTAAACTACTAGTGCTCGTCTATGATCCCTCGTATAGGGCTAAGACCCTGATCGAACCATTTTGTCCAATTATGTCATTTAGTTTTTCCATATAGTACTAGGGAAAACAAAATTCATATTTTTTTTAAAATCGATATATCTCAAAAACATAACAAGCGATATTCATATTTTTGATCTTTTTCTAAACTACTAGTGCTCATCTATAAACCCTCATATAGGGCTAAGCCTCTGATCGAACCATTTTGTCCAATTATGTCATTTAGTTTTTCCATATAGTGCTAGGGAAAACAAAACTCATATTTTTTTAAAATCGATATTTCTCAAAAACGTAACGAGCGATTTTCATATTTTTCATCTTTTTCTAAACTACTAGGGCTCATCTATAAACCCTCATATAGGGCTAAGCCTCTGATCGAACCATTTTGTTTAATTATGTCATTTAGTTCTTCCATATGGTACTAGGGAAAAAAAATCAATTTTTTTAAAATCGATATTTCTCAAAAACGTAACGAGCGATTTTCATATTTTTGATCTTTTTCAAAACTGCTAGTGCTCATCTATAAACACTCATATAGGGCTAAGCCCCTGATCGAACAATTTTGTCTAATTATGTCATTTAGTTTTTCCATATATTACTAGGGAAAAAAAATCATTTTTTTTTTAAATCGATATTTCTCAAAAACCTAACGAGCGATTTTCATATTTTTCATCTTTTTGTAAACTACTAGTGCTCGTCTATGATCCCTCGTATAGGGCTAAGACCCTGATCGAACCATTTTGTCCAATTATGTCATTTAGTTTTTCCATATAGTACTAGGGAAAACAAAATTCATATTTTTTTAAAAATCGATATTTCTCAAAAACATAACAAGCGATATTCATATTTTTGATCTTTTTCTAAACTACTAGTGCTCATCTATAAACCCTCATATAGGGCTAAGCCTCTGAGCGAACCATTTTGTCCAATTATGTCATTTAGTTTTTCCATATAGTACAAGGGGAAACAAAATTCATATTTTTTTAAAATCGATATTTCTCAAAAACGTAACGAGCGATTTTCATATTTTTCATCCTTTTGTAAACTACTAGTGCTCGTCTATGATCCCTCGTATAGGACCAAGCCCCTGATCGAACCATTTTGTCCAATTATGTCATTTAGTTTTTCCATATAGTACTAGGGAAAACAAAACTCATATTTTTTTAAAATCGATATTTCTCAAAAACGTAACGAGCGATTTTCATATTTTTCATCTTTTTCTAAACTACTAGGGCTCATCTATAAACCCTCATATAGGGCTAAGCCTCTGATCGAACCATTTTGTTTAATTATGTCATTTAGTTCTTCCATATGGTACTAGGGAAAAAAAATCAATTTTTTTAAAATCGATATTTCTCAAAAACGTAACGAGCGATTTTCATATTTTTGATCTTTTTCAAAACTGCTAGTGCTCATCTATAAACACTCATATAGGGCTAAGCCCCTGATCGAACAATTTTGTCTAATTATGTCATTTAGTTTTTCCATATATTACTAGGGAAAAAAAATCATTTTTTTTTTAAATCGATATTTCTCAAAAACCTAACGAGCGATTTTCATATTTTTCATCTTTTTGTAAACTACTAGTGCTCGTCTATGATCCCTCGTATAGGGCTAAGACCCTGATCGAACCATTTTGTCCAATTATGTCATTTAGTTTTTCCATATAGTACTAGGGAAAACAAAAATCCTATTTTTTTTAAAATCGATATTTCTCAAAAGCATAACAAGCGATATTCATATTTTTGATCTTTTTCTAAACTACTAGTGCTCATCTATAAACTCTCATATAGGGCTAAGCCTCTGATCGAACCATTTTGTCTAATTATGTCATTTAGTTTTTCCATATAGTACTAGGGAAAAAATCATATTTTTTTAAAATCGATATTTCTGAAAAACGTAACGAGCGATTTTCATATTTTTCATCTTTTTGTAAACTACTAGTGCTCGTCTATGATCCCTCGTATAGGGCTAAGACCCTGATCGAACCATTTTGTCCAATTATGTAATTTAGTTTTTCCATATAGTACTAGGGAAAACAAAATTCATATTTTTTTCAAAATCGATATTTCTCAAAAACGTAACAAGCGATATTCATATTTTTGATCTTTTTCTAAACTACTAGTGCTCATCTATAAACTCTCATATAGGGCTAAGCCTCTGATCGAACCATTTTGTCCAATTATGTAATTTAGTTTTTCCATATAGTACTAGGGAAAACAAAACTCATATTTTTTTAAAATCGATATTTCTCAACAACGTAACGAGCGATTTTCACATTTTTCATCTTTTTGTAAACTACTAGTGCTCGTCTATGATCCCTCGTATAGGACCAAGCCCTTGATAGAACCATTTTGTCCAATTATGTCATTTAGTTTTTCCATATAGTACTAGGGAAAACAAAATTCATATTTTTTTAAAATCGATATTTCTCAAAAACGTAACGAGCGATATTCATATTTTTCATCTTTTTGTAAACTACTAGTGCTCATCTATAAACCCTCAAATAGGGCTAAGCCTTTTATCGAACCATTTTGTCCAATTATGTCATTTAGTTTTTCCATATAGTACTAGGGGAAAAAATCATATTTTTTTAAAATCGATATTTCTCAAAAACGTCACGAGCGATTTTCATATTTTTCATCTTTTTGTAAGCTACTAGTGCTCGTCTATGATCCCTCGTATAGGGCTAAGCCCCTGATCGAACCATTTTGTCCAATTATGTCATTTAGTTTTTCCATCTAGTACTAGGGAAAACAAAATTCATATTATTTAAAATCCATATTTCTCAAAAACGTAACGAGCGATTTTCATATTTTTGATCTTTTTCTAAACTACTAGTGCTCATCTATAAACCCTCAAATAGGGCTAAGCCTTTTATCGAACCATTTTGTCCAATTATGTCATTTAGTTTTTCCATATAGTACTAGGGAAAACAAAATTCATATTTTTTTAAAATCGATATTTCTCAAAAACGTAACGAGAGATTTTCATATTTTTCATCTTTTTGTAAACTACTAGGGCTCGTCTATGATCCCTCGTATAGGGCTAAGTCCGTGATCGAACCATTTTGTCCAATTATGTCATTTAGTTTTTCCATATAGTACTAGGGAAAACAAAATTCATATTTTTTTAAAATCGATATTTCTCAAAAACGTAACGAGCGATTTTCATATTTTTGATCTTTTTCAAAACTACTAGTGCTCATCTATAAACCCTCATATAGGGCTAAGCCCCTCATCGAACCATTTTGTCCAATTATGTCATTTAGTTTTTCCATATAGTACTAGGGAAAACAAAATTCATATTTTTTTAAAATCGATATTTCTCAAAAACGTAACGAGCGATTTTCATATTTTTGATCTTTTTCAAAACTACTAGTGCTCGTCTATGATCCCTCGTATAGGACTAAGCCCCTGATCGAACCATTTTGTCCAATTATGTCATTTAGTTTTTCCATATAGTACTAGGGAAAACAAAATTCATATTTTTTTAAAATCGATATTTCTCAAAAACGTAACGAGCGATTTTCATATTTTTGATCTTTTTCTAAACTACTAGGGCTCATCTATAAACCCTCCTGTAGGGCTAAGCCTCTGATCGAACCATTTTGTTTAATAATGTCATTTAGTTCTTCCATATAGTACTAGGGAAAAAAAATCAATTTTTTTAAAATCGATATTTCTCAAAAACGTAACGAGCGATTTTCATATTTTTGATCTTTTTCAAAACTGCTAGTGCTCATCTATAAACCCTCATATAGAGCTAAGCCCCTGATAGAAACATTTTGTCCAATTATGTCATTTAGTTTTTCCATATAGTACTAGGGAAAAAAATCATATTTTTTTAAATCGATATTTCTGAAAAACGTAACAAGCGATTTTCATATTTTTCATCTTTTTGTAAACTACTAGTGCTCGTCTATGATCCCTCGTATAGGGCTAAGACCCTGATCGAACCATTTTGTCCAATTATGTCATTTAGTTTTTCCATATAGTACTAGGGAAAACAAAATTCATATTTTTTTTAAAATCGATATTTCTCAAAAACGTAACAAGCGATATTCATATTTTTGATCTTTTTGTAAACTACTAGTGCTCGTCTATGATCCCTCGTATAGGACCAAGCCCCTGATCGAACCATTTTGTCCAATTATGTCATTTAGTTTTTCCATATAGTACTAGGGAAAAAAATCATATTTTTTTAAAATCTATATATCTCAAAAACGTAACGAGCGATTGTCATATTTTTTATCTTTTTCTAAACTACTAGGGCTCATCTATAAACCCTCATATAGGGCTAAGCCTCTGATCGAACCATTTTGTTTAATTATGTCATTTAGTTCTTCCATATAGTACTAGGGAAAAAAAGTCAATTTTTTTAAAATCGATATTTCTCAAAAACGTAACGAGCGATTTTCATATTTTTGATCTTTTTCAAAACTACTAGTGCTCGTCTATAAACCCTCATATAGGGCTAAGCCCCAGATCGAACCATTTTGTCCAATTATGTCATTTAGTTTTTCCATATAGTACTAGGGAAAAAAATCGTATTTTTTTAAAATCGATATTTCTGAAAAACCTAACGAGCGATTTTCATATTTTTGATCTTTTTCTAAACTACTAGTGCTCGTCTATAAACCCTCATATAGGGCTAAGCCTCTGATCGAACCATTTTGTCCAATTATGTCATTTAGTTTTTCCATATAGTGCTAGGGAAAACAAAACTCATATTTTTTTAAAATCGATATTTCTCAAAAACGTAACGAGCGATTTTCATATTTTTCATCTTTTTCTAAACTACTAGGGCTCATCTATAAACCCTCATATAGGGCTAAGCCTCTGATCGAACCATTTTGTTTAATTATGTCATTTAGTTCTTCCATATGGTACTAGGGAAAAAAATCAATTTTTTTAAAATCGATATTTCTCAAAAACGTAACGAGCGATTTTCATATTTTTGATCTTTTTCAAAACTGCTAGTGCTCATCTATAAACACTCATATAGGGCTAAGCCCCTGATCGAACAATTTTGTCTAATTATGTCATTTAGTTTTTCCATATATTACTAGGGAAAAAAAATCATTTTTTTTTTAAATCGATATTTCTCAAAAACCTAACGAGCGATTTTCATATTTTTCATCTTTTTGTAAACTACTAGTGCTCGTCTATGATCCCTCGTATAGGGCTAAGACCCTGATCGAACCATTTTGTCCAATTATGTCATTTAGTTTTTCCATATAGTACTAGGGAAAACAAAATTCATATTCTTTTTAAAATCGATATTTCTCAAAAACGTAACAAGCGATATTCATATTTTTGATCTTTTTCTAAACTACTAGTGCTCATCTATAAACTCTCATATAGGGCTAAGCCTCTGATTTATTTATTTATTTGGTTTCCTGCACAACAAGACTAAGAGTCTTATAATTAAAGTACAGGATCGGTATAATGTGATACAGTATTTAATGAAAATATAACATAGTTTATAATTTGTATAAAATAAGATAACAAAAATTATTTTACATACATATATTCAAAACAAAGCAAAGTTTAAACAATATTTAAATGGTATTGAAAAATTGGAAAACTTGTTTCCTAAAATGTCCTGCGTTGCTTAAATATTGTAATGTTGGCGGTAGCAAGTTCCAAAGACGTATGCAGTGTATATAGAACTGCCATTCAGAGACCAAACTTTTATGTCTTATTTGAATTATAGAATTATTTCTTCTTGAATTAGAAAAGGATATTCGATTAAAAAGATATGTAGGCTCACGTGTAAATATAATCTTATGCATCAGTATCAATGATCGTATCTTCAAGAGATCGCAAAAATTCACACCGTAAAGTTTTCGTGCATACGGTGTTATGTGGGATGATCTTTTCAAATTGTAGACGTATCTCAATATAGAATAAAACGTAGTTGTTAATTTCCTAGAGCTAATAGAATTACAGCTAGCAAATAGTTCACATCCGTACAACAAAGTTGGAATTAGATAGGTTTTTGCAAGTAGAACTCGTACATGGACTGGTGTAAGATGTTGAGTTTTCCACAATGATCGAAGCATTGAATACGTTTTTCCCGAAGCGACATTTATATGATCAGACCAGGTGAGAGTTTTATTGAAAATAATTCCAAGATTTTTGGTTTTTTGTGTAATTTCAATAATTTGACGGTTAAGCATAATATCTGGTATAACAAGGGAAGGCACTGATCTTCGAGTAATAACGATGCATTTAGACTTTGATCGAACCATTTTGTCTAATTATGTCATTTAGTTTTTCCATATAGTACTAGGGAAAAAAATCATATTTTTTTAAAATCGATATTTCTGGAAAACGTAACGAGCGATTTTCATATTTTTCATCTTTTTGTAAACTACTAGTGCTCGTCTATGATCCCTCGTATAGGGCTAAGACCCTGATCGAACCATTTTGTCCAATTATGTAATTTAGTTTTTCCATATAGTACTAGGGAAAACAAAATTCATATTTTTTTAAAATCGATATTTCTCAAAAACGTAACAAGCGCTATTCATATTTTTGATCTTTTTCTAAACTACTAGTACTCATCTATAAACTCTCATATAGGGCTAAGCCTCTGATCGAACCATTTTGTCTAATTATGTCATTTAGTTTTTCCATATAGTACTAGGGAAAAAAATCATATTTTTTTAAAATCGATATTTCTGAAAAACGTAACGAGCGATTTTCATATTTTTCATCTTTTTGTAAACTACTAGTGCTCGTCTATGATCCCTCGTATAGGGCTAAGACCCTGATCGAACCATTTTGTCCAATTATGTAATTTAGTTTTTCCATATAGTACTAGGGAAAACAAAACTCATATTTTTTTCAAATCGATATTTCTCAAAAACGTAACGAGCGATATTCATATTTTTCATCTTTTTGTAAACTACTAGTGCTCATCTATAAACCCTCAAATAGGGCTAAGCCTTTTATCGAACCATTTTGTCCAATTATGTCATTTAGTTTTTCCATATAGTACTAGGGGAAAAAATCATATTTTTTTAAAATCGATATTTCTCAAAAACGTAACGAGCGATTTTCATATTTTTCATCTTTTTGTAAGCTACTAGTGCTCGTCTATGATCCCTCGTATAGGGCTAAGCCCCTGATCGAACCATTTTGTCCAATTATGTAATTTAGTTTTTCCATATAGTACTAGGGAAAACAAAATTCATATTTTTTTAAAATCGATATTTCTCAAAAACGTAACAAGCGATATTCATATTTTTGATCTTTTTCTAAACTACTAGTACTCATCTATAAACTCTCATATAGGGCTAAGCCTCTGATCGAACCATTTTGTCTAATTATGTCATTTAGTTTTTCCATATAATACTAGGGAAAAAAATCATATTTTTTTAAAATCGATATTTCTGAAAAACGTAACGAGCGATTTTCATATTTTTCATCTTTTTGTAAACTACTAGTGCTCGTCTATGATCCCTCGTATAGGACCAAGCCCCTGATCGAACCATTTTGTCCAATTATGTCATTTAGTTTTTCCATATAGTACTAGGGAAAAAAATCATATTTTTTTAAAATCTATATATCTCAAAAACGTAACGAGCGATTGTCATATTTTTTATCTTTTTCTAAACTACTAGGGCTCATCTATAAACCCTCATATAGGGCTAAGCCTCTGATCGAACCATTTTGTTTAATTATGTCATTTAGTTCTTCCATATAGTACTAGGGAAAAAAAGTCAATTTTTTTAAAATCGATATTTCTCAAAAACGTAACGAGCGATTTTCATATTTTTGATCTTTTTCAAAACTACTAGTGCTCGTCTATAAACCCTCATATAGGGCTAAGCCCCAGATCGAACCATTTTGTCCAATTATGTCATTTAGTTTTTCCATATAGTACTAGGGAAAAAAATCGTATTTTTTTAAAATCGATATTTCTGAAAAACGTAACGAGCGATTTTCATATTTTTGATCTTTTTCTAAACTACTAGTGCTCGTCTATAAACCCTCATATAGGGCTAAGCCTCTGATCGAACCATTTTGTCCAATTATGTCATTTAGTTTTTCCATATAGTGCTAGGGAAAACAAAACTCATATTTTTTTAAAATCGATATTTCTCAAAAACGTAACGAGCGATTTTCATATTTTTCATCTTTTTCTAAACTACTAGGGCTCATCTATAAACCCTCATATAGGGCTAAGCCTCTGATCGAACCATTTTGTTTAATTATGTCATTTAGTTCTTCCATATGGTACTAGGGAAAAAAATCAATTTTTTTAAAATCGATATTTCTCAAAAACGTAACGAGCGATTTTCATATTTTTGATCTTTTTCAAAACTGCTAGTGCTCATCTATAAACACTCATATAGGGCTAAGCCCCTGATCGAACAATTTTGTCTAATTATGTCATTTAGTTTTTCCATATATTACTAGGGAAAAAAAATCATTTTTTTTTTAAATCGATATTTCTCAAAAACCTAACGAGCGATTTTCATATTTTTCATCTTTTTGTAAACTACTAGTGCTCGTCTATGATCCCTCGTATAGGGCTAAGACCCTGATCGAACCATTTTGTCCAATTATGTCATTTAGTTTTTCCATATAGTACTAGGGAAAACAAAATTCATATTCTTTTTAAAATCGATATTTCTCAAAAACGTAACAAGCGATATTCATATTTTTGATCTTTTTCTAAACTACTAGTGCTCATCTATAAACTCTCATATAGGGCTAAGCCTCTGATTTATTTATTTATTTGGTTTCCTGCACAACAAGACTAAGAGTCTTATAATTAAAGTACAGGATCGGTATAATGTGATACAGTATTTAATGAAAATATAACATAGTTTATAATTTGTATAAAATAAGATAACAAAAATTATTTTACATACATATATTCAAAACAAAGCAAAGTTTAAACAATATTTAAATGGTATTGAAAAATTGGAAAACTTGTTTCCTAAAATGTCCTGCGTTGCTTAAATATTGTAATGTTGGCGGTAGCAAGTTCCAAAGACGTATGCAGTGTATATAGAACTGCCATTCAGAGACCAAACTTTTATGTCTTATTTGAATTATAGAATTATTTCTTCTTGAATTAGAAAAGGATATTCGATTAAAAAGATATGTAGGCTCACGTGTAAATATAATCTTATGCATCAGTATCAATGATCGTATCTTCAAGAGATCGCAAAAATTCACACCGTAAAGTTTTCGTGCATACGGTGTTATGTGGGATGATCTTTTCAAATTGTAGACGTATCTCAATATAGAATAAAACGTAGTTGTTAATTTCCTAGAGCTAATAGAATTACAGCTAGCAAATAGTTCACATCCGTACAACAAAGTTGGAATTAGATAGGTTTTTGCAAGTAGAACTCGTACATGGACTGGTGTAAGATGTTGAGTTTTCCACAATGATCGAAGCATTGAATACGTTTTTCCCGAAGCGACATTTATATGATCAGACCAGGTGAGAGTTTTATTGAAAATAATTCCAAGATTTTTGGTTTTTTGTGTAATTTCAATAATTTGACGGTTAAGCATAATATCTGGTATAACAAGGGAAGGCACTGATCTTCGAGTAATAACGATGCATTTAGACTTTGATCGAACCATTTTGTCTAATTATGTCATTTAGTTTTTCCATATAGTACTAGGGAAAAAAATCATATTTTTTTAAAATCGATATTTCTGGAAAACGTAACGAGCGATTTTCATATTTTTCATCTTTTTGTAAACTACTAGTGCTCGTCTATGATCCCTCGTATAGGGCTAAGACCCTGATCGAACCATTTTGTCCAATTATGTAATTTAGTTTTTCCATATAGTACTAGGGAAAACAAAATTCATATTTTTTTAAAATCGATATTTCTCAAAAACGTAACAAGCGATATTCATATTTTAGATCTTTTTCTAAACTACTAGTACTCATCTATAAACTCTCATATAGGGCTAAGCCTCTGATCGAACCATTTTGTCTAATTATGTCATTTAGTTTTTCCATATAGTACTAGGGAAAAAAATCATATTTTTTTAAAATCGATATTTCTGAAAAACGTAACGAGCGATTTTCATATTTTTCATCTTTTTGTAAACTACTAGTGCTCGTCTATGATCCCTCGTATAGGGCTAAGACCCTGATCGAACCATTTTGTCCAATTATGTAATTTAGTTTTTCCATATAGTACTAGGGAAAACAAAACTCATATTTTTTTCAAATCGATATTTCTCAAAAACGTAACGAGCGATATTCATATTTTTCATCTTTTTGTAAACTACTAGTGCTCATCTATAAACCCTCAAATAGGGCTAAGCCTTTTATCGAACCATTTTGTCCAATTATGTCATTTAGTTTTTCCATATAGTACTAGGGGAAAAAATCATATTTTTTTAAAATCGATATTTCTCAAAAACGTAACGAGCGATTTTCATATTTTTCATCTTTTTGTAAGCTACTAGTGCTCGTCTATGATCCCTCGTATAGGGCTAAGCCCCTGATCGAACCATTTTGTCCAATTATGTAATTTAGTTTTTCCATATAGTACTAGGGAAAACAAAATTCATATTTTTTTAAAATCGATATTTCTCAAAAACGTAACAAGCGATATTCATATTTTTGATCTTTTTCTAAACTACTAGTACTCATCTATAAACTCTCATATAGGGCTAAGCCTCTGATCGAACCATTTTGTCTAATTATGTCATTTAGTTTTTCCATATAATACTAGGGAAAAAAATCATATTTTTTTAAAATCGATATTTCTGAAAAACGTAACGAGCGATTTTCATATTTTTCATCTTTTTGTAAACTACTAGTGCTCGTCTATGATCCCTCGTATAGGGCTAAGACCCTGATCGAACCATTTTGTCCAATTATGTAATTTAGTTTTTCCATATAGTACTAGGGAAAACAAAACTCATATTTTTTTCAAATCGATATTTCTCAAAAACGTAACGAGCGATATTCATATCTTTCATCTTTTTGTAAACTACTAGTGCTCATCTATAAACCCTCAAATAGGGCTAAGCCTTTTATCGAACCATTTTGTCCAATTATGTCATTTAGTTTTTCCATATAGTACTAGGGGAAAAAATCATATTTTTTTAAAATCGATATTTCTCAAAAACGTAACGAGCGATTTTCATATTTTTCATCTTTTTGTAAGCTACTAGTGCTCGTCTATGATCCCTCGTATAGGGCTAAGCCCCTGATCGAACCATTTTGTCCAATTATGTCATTTAGTTTTTCCATCTAGTACTAGGGAAAACAAAATTCATATTATTTAAAATCCATATTTCTCAAAAACGTAACGAGCGATTTTCATATTTTTGATCTTTTTCTAAACTACTAGTGCTCATCTATAAACCCTCATATAGGGCTAAGCCCCTGATCGAACCATTTTGTCCAATTATGTCATTTAGTTTTTCCATATAGTACTAGGGAAAAAAAATCATATTTTTTTAAATCGATATTTCTGAAAAACGTAACAAGCGATTTTCATATTTTTCATCTTTTTGTAAACTACTAGTGCTCGTCTATGATCCCTCGTATAGGGCTAAGACCCTGATCGAACCATTTTGTCCAATTATGTCATTTAGTTTTTCCATATAGTACTAGGGAAAACAAAATTCATATTTTTTTTAAAATCGATATTTCTCAAAAACGTAACAAGCGATATTCATATTTTTGATCTTTTTCTAAACTACTAGTGCTCATCTATAAACCCTCATATAGGGCTAAGCCCCTGATCGAACCATTTTGTCCAATTATGTCATTTAGTTTTTCCATATAGTACTAGGGAAAAAAAATCATATTTTTTTAAATCGATATTTCTGAAAAACGTAACAAGCGATTTTCATATTTTTCATCTTTTTCTAAACTACTAGTGCTCATCTATAAACCCTCATATAGGGCTAAGCCTCTGATCGAACCATTTTGTCCAATTATGTCATTTAGTTTTTCCATATAGTGCTAGGGAAAACAAAACTCATATTTTTTTAAAATCGATATTTCTCAAAAACGTAACGAGCGATTTTCATATTTTTCATCTTTTTCTAAACTACTAGGGCTCATCTATAAACCCTCATATAGGGCTAAGCCTCTGATCGAACCATTTTGTTTAATTATGTCATTTAGTTCTTCCATATGGTACTAGGGAAAAACAAGTAAGAGTGTTAAATTCGGCTGTGCCGAATCTTTGATACCCTCCACCTCGGTTTGAGTCTTGATAATAAATGTAAATGAAAAAGTAAACAATTTGTTAAACTTAATACCAAATTATTTCAGCAAATTCTTTGGGTTGGTTTTCTTCTTTTCTATTATTTCGGATATATTTCGGTGTTTGCTTTTTGGTCATCGTGGTTGCTGATCGGCATGCATTTTGGTTATATACCTATATGCATGCGTTTCCGGTTATATGACATAACTTCTCGTTTAATTTAGTTTTTGCTAATTAAATAGCTCGCCCTAACCTCCATTGCAAAGGTAATGGTTGTGTAGAGTGGCTATATGCATTAAATCGTGCTAATTGGAGATGGCTGTATAGTTTCTTTTAACTGGCCAAATATTTCTTCATTGTGGCCATATAGGTCGGATGGAGTAACAAAATAATAACCAAAAAAAAAGCTCTCTCAACTTTTTTTTTAAAATATTGCCATATTTTGAAAACATAGAGAATAAATTTATAATAATAAATAATCAAATTAGGGATGAAAAACGCAAAAAACGAAAAGTCCCAAACATTTTAAATAAAATAATTTAATGTTATCTTTATTTTCTGAAAAACTTCAAATTTTCATCCAAAAAAAATTGTGAAAATTTATATATAAAAAATAACATTCTCATAAAATTACGTTTACTTATGTAACAATTTTTATGTTAGCAATTCTTAAATATCATTTGAGGTTTTCTTAAATTCATTGAATTTAAATTAATATCGACAGATCTGTTTTTCTATTTATTTAAATTGTAAAGGAGTGGCATCTCTGTCAAAATAAGCGAAAAACACAAAGAATAGAAAAAAACAAATTACTTCGTGTTTGACAGGATGATTTTATGTTTATGTTTAATATCTTTATTTTTTTTACTAATATTTCTGTTTATTTATTTGAAAATGAAATAATGAATTGAATATTTAATTTTTTTATTTATATAAAAAAGTTTTTTAATTAAAGCAAAATATTTTCACTATTTCATGATTTTTATTTATGTATGACGACATTTCAACCTAAAAATTTAAGTTTTTATCGATTGGATAAACAACACAAAAATGGTTGTCGTTTAGATAACAACAACAGCTGACTTTAACAATAGCGAATATCGTTTCAAAATTTTACTGATAATTTTGCAATTTTCTTTTTTTTTTACAATTCGACTATCGTTAAAAGAAGTTACTGAATCGCGGTACTGAAAAGTTATTAATATCTCCTGAATGGCAATATTTTTTTTAAATGTAAACATTTTTAAATGTAAAGATATTTCTAAATTTAAAATTATTATTTCCGACGTTTTGATATGATTTTCTGAAACTCAATTAATATTTTCTAATTTATAATTGGAAATTTTATTTTCAGTTTTTATTATAATTGATATTTTCTTAAATTTGAATGGAAAATTTAAAAAGTGAAATTTTGTATTTATGTGAATAATAATGCTTTATTAATTATAAACAATTTTTAAAAATTAGATGTAATCGCAATCAGATATTTTATAGGTAAAGCAGAATAATAATTCTATATAACTATGTAGAACTGTTTTGTAAGCAAAAAACTCATTGACGAACTCGGTAACTCTATTTTGTAAAGACAACAAAAAGTTAACCCCCCAATCTCACATCACACTGAAATTCTAAAATCGTTGTGTACGTATTATCAACGAAAAATTGTTCGAATTAGTCGAATCCATCGCCATTAAATTTTATGCTCAAACATCTGACTGCAATCTCATTTTTAAAATGTTGTCGAAGCGTAAACTTGAAAAAATTTGTATACTTCTCTCTCTTATTTTATTTTAAGTAGAGTTACTAAGTTTATTATACAGGCACATGTTTGAGGGAAAATGTTTACATTTATTATTATTAGTATTATTTTAATAATAGTTAATAATATTTATGCTCTATAATTAACAAACGTTTTTGTATGCGCATTTCAAAAAATAAATCATTATAATAGATTTAACAAGTTAAAACTTTAATTACAATTTTACAGGATCCAGTAAATTTGCATTAAATTTATAACAGGGTAACATTAATCATCGTTAGTGTCTGCCACTATTCGCACGAAAAATTTGGTGCCATTAGTGTGACCACTGCGGAAAATGTGTGTGTATTAGTAAAAAAAAATGTGAGTGTATTGAGTTTTTCGAACTTGCAGTGTGATGTGAGATTGGTGGGTAATATGCCAAACTTATGTTCATATTTGTAAAAGAATAATGAAAAAACGTATGAAATAAAAGACCAACCCGTGTATACTCTTAACATTGTTCTGTATGATATCTAGTTGAAAATATTAACATTCATGTTAAAATAGAAATAACTATTGCAAAGCTAATTAGAACAAACAAAAATTATGGCGGCATCTACTGTGGCATAGTCACGCTGAGCAAAATGAAGTGACACTCTGTTAATACAAAAGAAATGTATTTTCCCCACAACAAAATACTGCAGAATTTTATGTAAATAAAATAACCGATTTATTTCTAACATGCAGTTACTATCAATATACATACATACATATATATAATATATGTACATTATTTGTATTATTTAATATGTATATGTATGTATATTTAAATATTACACACAAAAAATACAACATCAAACGTTATTTTTGTGTTTTTCTCTTTAAATAAATTAATACATAAATTTTTTTGCTAAATTTACATTTGGGCAATTCACAACAGGTGTTGTATATTGTATGTTGTATTGAAATACACAATACAATCATTTGTTGTGAACACTCAGTTGTATTTTCATATTGTAAAACGCTTTCTTTAGTAATTTTCGATCCAACGAGGAAAGATCGCTTCGTCGCTTCTGCTATTTTGTATAAGAGAAAACACTTGTCAGTGTTTGCTTTTTGGTCGTGAGATATACCCTGGAGTTTTAGTTACGTACCTCTTGCATTTTAATTTATAATGAAAAAAAAAAAATGTTAAATGTTTTGGTTGGTACTGAAAGAGAAAATACATACTAAAAAAATATAAACATTAATTTTTATATAAATAAACTTATCGATGTATTTGCGTTATTTGCATTATTTGCCATATTTTATTTTATAATTATTTATGCTGATAATATTCTATGTATTTGTTTTTTCTTTTTCATAAAAACTGGCATTCACTTGGAACTGATATGTTATGATACAATATACAACATTTACAAAACATAGCAAATGAAGTTGGATCGTGTATCAGATTTTTCAGTGAAAATTACCAACAACAATTTTACACTATTGTAAAGTGATACACGATACAAGAGATACAACGATACATTACCCATTGTGAATTGCCCAATTGTTTTTTTTATTAACAACTAGGTATTTTAGCATTATTTGCTTTAGATGTTGGTGAATTTTTACTCCCTTTGTATTAACTCGTAGTGTCTGCTTGTCGAAAAAATTTTGGATCGATTTTAACCACTTTCCCGTGACCCAATCGATCTGAAATTTTGCAGGCAGGCTTGTGGCAATGACAGAAATGATCTAACATATTTTTTTAGTGATGCCAAAACAATGGAAACTTAAATTTTTCTACCAGAGTTGATAAAAAATGTACAAAGGGTTTGTTTTTGTTATATTATTACCATAACGACCACAAAAACAACAAGTCCAGCTATGAAAACAATGCAACATTTAGAATAACAACAAGAAAAATATAGAAATATCATGTTTTTCATTTTTTTTTTACTTTTTCAGAGATTTCCCTGGACCTGTTCCACCGATTTTAATGATTTTTGAAGTAGAAATCTTTCCATGAATTTGGTGAATCATTCTCACTAAAAATGATCACTGTAGCTGCACTATTGAGGGCGTGATCGTGACAAGAACAACATAGAAAATTATTTTTTTTTTCAAGACTTTTTTAGTTCTTCATTCAAATCTCGGGCCCTAATCGACCGATTTGGACGATTTTAAATAGCAAACTTCTCATGATGTTAGTGAATCATTTTTATGTCAACGAGTACCCTAGCTGCCGGATTGATGCCGTCATCGTGATTTCCACAGACGGACAGACGGACATCGCTATATCAACTCCGGTTGTTATAAGGATCACAAATATATAAATTTTATGGGGTCCAAAATTTTTTTTCTAATTATTACAAACGGAATGACAAACTGGAGTGGAGGGTATAACAACTCTACAACAGCAACAATGACAGTCATATGTTTTTCAAATAGGAAAAAACTGTTTATGTGTTAGTTTCGGTCATTCCCCAGTATGCATTGAAATATTATTTCTCCAATGTTGGAGAAAAGTTAAGTTCTTAAATTGATGTCAAATGTAATTCTCAACTTGGGTTGAACAATTTTTCTCCTTGTTTGCTTTCAACTTGACATCAAGTTGAGACTTAACATTTTTTCCAATCTTTGAGAAACATTTTTACTCTCAATTGGATATCCAACACTTTTCTCCACTTGAGACCAAACATTTTTTCAACTTGAATACGATTTGTGTTAAGTCTGAGATATTATTTAAATATGTCATAAATAATAAATTAAATTAAAAAATGCCAAAAAAGTACAAATAAATCATTGATATATTTTTAATTATTTCTGCTTTTTGTCGAATTTTTCAAAAAATGTACAACTAATTAATTCATTTATTTTTAATTCTAGATTTTAAAAAATGTACATAATATGTACATTTAATGTTAAATATGTACATAGTAATGTTAAATATATAATGAAATTAAATTGAAACATTAAAAAAAGTACATTGTTTTCATTTCTAAAATTAGTATAATATGGCAATTCCGTACCTTCCATTTGATACCGATTGGAAATATTTCTTTGCTATCAAGTTGAGAATCACAAATTTCTCAATTTGATAACTATGAAAATCGCCATATAAAAAATGTGCCTTTTAAGTTGAGAAGACTATATTCGAACTATTGAGGGCATTTGAGAATTAACGTTGGAGATTTGAGAAATGTATTTGATCTCAAATGCACCTCAAGTTGATAGCAAACAAAAATGTTTATTGGGACATTTATTGTAGGGTCGTTTGCACACACACAAAAAATAGAAAATAAATTGTCAATAAGCAAAGCAAGTGGCTTCGAAATTCGATGATGCCAGTTAATCATTTTTTGTTCACGCGGAATTTATAATTGGAGGAATTTTTTTCTCGAGAAATGTATTTTCCGTGAGAAAGAAATTCCTTGAGAATATTCATAATTGGGATGAATAACTTTTAATTGGAACTTTTAAGTCAGAATAAATCATAATTCTAGTTATATATTGGTTAATATTTAATTAGAAAAAATATTGTGGTGGCATCTACGCAATTATTGAGGCAGTCACGGAAAAATTAAATGCAAGTCTGTTTTTTTTAATATAACAAAAATGGATTTTCCCTTTAACAAAATATGGCAGAATTCTTTATAAATGAAATGCAAAATGGAAAATCAATTTTGTGCCAATTCTTAACAAAATTAAAAAATATATATATGTATTATTATATTTATTAATATTTGTAATTTTATTTGACACAATTTCACACACAGTTTTACAGATCAACTGTTTTAATTAGAAAAAATATTGTGGTGGCATCTACGCAATTATTGAGGCAGTCACGGAAAAATTAAATGCAAGTCTGTTTTTTTTAATATAACAAAAATGGATTTTCCCTTTAACGAAATATGGCAGAATTCTTTATAAATGAAATGCAAAATGGAAAATCAATTTTGTGCTAATTCTTAACAAAATTAATAAAATATATATATGTATTATTATATTTATTAATATTTGTAATTTTATTTGACACAACTTCACACACAGTTTTACAGATCAACTGTTTTAATTAGAAAAAATATTGTGGTGGCATCTACGCAATTATTGAGGCAGTCACGGAAAAATGAAATGCAAGTCTGTTTTTTTAATATAACAAAAATGGATTTTCCCTTTAACAAAATATGGCAGAATTCTTTATAAATGAAATGCAAAATGGAAAATCAATTTTGTGCTAATTCTTAACAAAATTAATAAAATATATATATGTATTATTATATTTATTAATATTTGTAATTTTATTTGACACAATTTCACACACAGTTTTACAGATCAACTGTTTTAATTAGAAAAAATATTGCGGTGGCATCTACGCAATTATTGAGGCAGTCACGGAAAAATTAAATGCAAGTCTGTTTTTTTTAATATAACAAAAATGGATTTTCCCTTTAACAAAATATGGCGGAATTCTTTATAAATGAAATGCAAAATGGAAAATCAATTGTGTGCTAATTCTTAACAAAATTATATGTATTATTATATTTATTAATATTTGTAATTTTATTTGACACAATTTCACACACAGTTTTACAGATCAACTGTTTTCAACTGATTTAGAAGTTTTCTGTTTTTGAAACAGTAGTGCCAATTTGTAACATTTTGTGATGTAATGAAAATCGCAGAATAATAAGTTAATACACAATAAAAAATATAAAATTTTTAAGTTTTATATACATATTGCAATAAAAAAAACTTTGGTAAATTTACATTGAAGATGGTCAGAAATGAATGAGAAAAATATATAGACATTTTAGAAAAGCACATTTAATGTTAAACTTTATGCACAAAATATATGGGTTTTTGTTGTTTCGAATTTAACTGTGGCTCTAAGTGAAAAGTTTTAGACCGATCGTATATTACATCTTGAGGATCCTCACCTAATATTTTCAAATATTTTAAATTCTTTTTAACTCATTTAACCTCATTACGAAAATAGTAAAACAGTAAATATGGAAAATCCACGCACCTCAAAAAATTGTTTTCTATGAAATAAATTAAAGACATTTCATATTATACAATTTTTTTTCAAAAATGTATCAATTATTGCAAATTTGAAATTTGACATATAGTATTTGTACATATATTTGTATAGATTTCGCAGTATGAAAAGAACTATTATTTCATTATGCAACATCATGAATGAAACACACAGACGACTGCTGGCAGCAGCATTTGTAGTCGTATAGTCAGCTACTTGATTTTTCTGAATACGACAGCAACATATAATACAAATGCATTTTTATTTAAATATACAATTACTTTTACTTATTTAAAATGCATTAGTACAACGTAAAAATAAATAAATTAGTTTAACGCCTTTTGATTATTAATGGAATTATAGCCTTTCATTTTGCGATTTTTTTTTTAAACAAAATAAAATATTTCATAGCACTAACTTCTTTTACATATTTTGTTATATTGTCAACACTATTTTTGTTTTGTAGCCAACAAAACACACTTGCAGTTTTTTTTTTATTTGAAGAACATATGACTGCCATTGTTGATGTTGTAGAGTTGTTTTTTTTTTTTTGATTTTGTTTCGTTAACTCTTTTGTATTAAAGCACCTCCAATATATGTATCCATTTTAGTTTGCAAATTCAGTATATTTATAATTTATTACTTACAGCAAAAAATAATAGAAACAATTTTATCAGTTATGCTTACGAAACTATATAAATAGACTTGAAGTTGGCTCCAAAAGCAGTAGCCTGTGTAAAGAACAAGTTAGCGACATGTAACTGTTACGTAACGTGTCAGCCTTTTTTTCACATGAAAAGTATTGGGACGTTCCGGTTACGTTCGGTAACTGTTTTAAATGATTTTCATGTAAAAAAAAACAACTGACTCGTTACGGTTACGGTTAGAAAACATTGACCTTTTATATGTATTATAATGCTATGAATGCATTTATTTTTATTTTATTTTATTTATATATTCTTTTTTTTTGTATTGTATATTATTTTTTTTTATTATTATTACTATTTCATTTAATTATTTTTTTCTTTAAATAAATTAATACATAAAAATTTGTTTTTTAAATTATTGGTGAACTTTTACTCCCTTTATTTACTGCCTTTATATTAACTGGTAGTGTCTGCTTGTCGACAAAATTTTGGATCGATTTTTAGCCCCTTTCCCGTGAGCCAATCGATCTGAAATTTTGCATGCAGGCTCGTGGCAATGACAGAAATGATCTAACAAATTTTTTTAGTGATGCCAAAACAATGGAAACTTTTAAAATTTTCTACCAGAGTTCACAAAAAAATGTACAAAGGGTTTGTTTTTATTATATTATTGCCACAACGACCACAAAAACAACAAGTCCAGCTATGACAACAATGCAACATTTAGAATAACAACAGGAACAATATGGAAACATCATGTTTTTCATTTTTTTTTTTAATTTTTCATAGATTTACCTGGACCTGTTCCACCGATTTTAATGATTTTTGAAGTAGAAATCTTCCCATGAATTTGGTGAATCATTCTCACTAAAAATTATCACCCTAGCTATCCTATTGAGGGCGTGATCGTGACAAGAACAACATAGAAAATTATATTTTTTCAAGACTTTTTTTAGTTCTTCATTCAAATCTCGGGCCCTAACCAACCGATTTGGACGATTTTAAATAGCAAACTTTTCAGGATGTTAATGAATCATTTTTTATGCCAACGAGCACCCTAGCTGCCCGATTGATGCCGTCATCGTGATTTCCACAGACGGACAGACGGACAGACGGACAGACGGACAGACGGACAGACGGACATCGCTATATCAACTCCGGTTGTTATAACGATCACAAATATATATATTTTATGGGGTCCAAATTTTTTTTTCTAATTATTACAAACGGAATGACAAACTTATATATACCCTCTGCACACTGGAGTGGAGGGTATAAAAATCAATTTTTTTAAAATCGATATTTCTCAAAAACGTAACGAGCGATTTTCATATTTTTGATCTTTTTCAAAACTGCTAGTGCTCATCTATAAACGCTCATATAGGGCTAAGCCCCTGATCGAACAATTTTGTCTAATTATGTCATTTAGTTTTTCCATATATTACTAGGGAAAAAAAATCATTTTTTTTTTAAATCGATATTTCTCAAAAACCTAACGAGCGATTTTCATATTTTTCATCTTTTTGTAAACTACTAGTGCTCGTCTATGATCCCTCGTATAGGGCTAAGACCCTGATCGAACCATTTTGTCCAATTATGTCATTTAGTTTTTCCATATAGTACTAGGGAAAACAAAATTCATATTTTTTTTAAAATCGATATTTCTCAAAAACGTAACAAGCGATATTCATATTTTTGATCTTTTTCTAAACTACTAGTGCTCATCTATAAACTCGCATATAGGGCTAAGCCTCTGATCGAACCATTTTGTCTAATTATGTCATTTAGTTTTTCCATATAGTACTAGGGAAAAAAATCATATTTTTTTAAAATCGATATTTCTGAAAAACGTAACGAGCGATTTTCATATTTTTCATCTTTTTGTAAACTACTAGTGCTCGTCTATGATCCCTCGTATAGGGCTAAGACCCTGATCGAACCATTTTGTCCAATTATGTAATTTAGTTTTTCCATATAGTACTAGGGAAAACAAAATTCATATTTTTTTAAAATCGATATTTCTCAAAAACGTAACAAGCGATATTCATATTTTTGATCTTTTTCAAAACTACTAGTGCTCATCTATAAACCCTCATATAGGGCTAAGCCCCTGATCGAACCATTTTGTCTAATTATGTCATTTAGTTTTTCCATATAGTACTAGGGAAAAAAATCATATTTTTTTAAAATCTATATATCTCAAAAACGTAACGAGCGATTTTCATATTTGTGATCTTTTTCTAAACTACTAGGGCTCATCTATAAACCCTCATATAGGGCTAAGCCTCTGATCGAACCATTTTGTTTAATTATGTCATTTAGTTCTTCCATATAGTACTAGGGAAAAAAAATCAATTTTTTTAAAATCGATATTTCTCAAAAACGTAACGAGCGATTTTCATATTTTTGATCTTTTTCAAAACTACTAGTGCTCGTCTATAAACCCTCATATAGGGCTAAGCCCCAGATCGAACCATTTTGTCCAATTATGTCATTTAGTTTTTCCATATAGTACTAGGGAAAAAAATCATATTTTTTTAAAATCGATATTTCTGAAAAACGTAACGAGCGATTTTCATATTTTTGATCTTTTTCTAAACTACTAGTGCTCATCTATAAACCCTCATATAGGGCTAAGCCTCTGATCGAACCATTTTGTCCAATTATGTCATTTAGTTTTTCCATATAGTGCTAGGGAAAACAAAACTCATATTTTTTTAAAATCGATATTTCTCAAAAACGTAACGAGCGATTTTCATATTTTTCATCTTTTTCTAAACTACTAGGGCTCATCTATAAACCCTCATATAGGGCTAAGCCTCTGATCGAACCATTTTGTTTAATTATGTCATTTAGTTCTTCCATATGGTACTAGGGAAAAAAATCAATTTTTTTAAAATCGATATTTCTCAAAAACGTAACGAGCGATTTTCATATTTTTGATCTTTTTCAAAACTGCTAGTGCTCATCTATAAACGCTCATATAGGGCTAAGCCCCTGATCGAACAATTTTGTCTAATTATGTCATTTAGTTTTTCCATATATTACTAGGGAAAAAAAATCATTTTTTTTTTAAATCGATATTTCTCAAAAACCTAACGAGCGATTTTCATATTTTTCATCTTTTTGTAAACTACTAGTGCTCGTCTATGATCCCTCGTATAGGGCTAAGACCCTGATCGAACCATTTTGTCCAATTATGTCATTTAGTTTTTCCATATAGTACTAGGGAAAACAAAATTCATATTTTTTTTAAAATCGATATTTCTCAAAAACGTAACAAGCGATATTCATATTTTTGATCTTTTTCTAAACTACTAGTGCTCATCTATAAACTCTCATATAGGGCTAAGCCTCTGATCGAACCATTTTGTCTAATTATGTCATTTAGTTTTTCCATATAGTACTAGGGAAAAAAATCATATTTTTTTAAAATCGATATTTCTGAAAAACGTAATGAGCGATTTTCATATTTTTCATCTTTTTGTAAACTACTAGTGCTCGTCTATGATCCCTCGTATAGGGCTAAGACCCTGATCGAACCATTTTGTCCAATTATGTAATTTAGTTTTTCCATATAGTACTAGGGAAAACAAAATTCATATTTTTTTAAAATCGATATTTCTCAAAAACGTAACAAGCGATATTCATATTTTTGATCTTTTTCAAAACTACTAGTGCTCATCTATAAACCCTCATATAGGGCTAAGCCCCTGATCGAACCATTTTGTCTAATTATGTCATTTAGTTTTTCCATATAGTACTAGGGAAAAAAATCATATTTTTTTAAAATCGATATTTCTGAAAAACGTAACGAGCGATTTTCATATTTTTCATCTTTTTGTAAACTACTAGTGCTCGTCTATGATTTAGTTTTTCCATATAGTACTAGGGAAAACAAAATTCATATTTTTTTAAAATCGATATTTCTCAAAAACGTAACAAGCGATATTCATATTTTTGATCTTTTTCTAAACTACTAGTGCTCATCTATAAACTCTCATATAGGGCTAAGCCTCTGATCGAACCATTTTGTCTAATTATGTCATTTAGTTTTTCCATATAGTACTAGGGAAAAAAATCATATTTTTTTTAAATCGATATTTCTGAAAAACGTAACGAGCGATTTTCATATTTTTCATCTTTTTGTAAACTACTAGTGCTCGTCTATGATCCCTCGTATAGGGCTAAGACTCTGATCGAACCATTTTGTCCAATTATGTAATTTAGTTTTTCCATATAGTACTAGGGAAAACAAAACTCATATTTTTTTAAAATCGATATTTCTCAAAAACGTAACGAGCGATATTCATATTTTTCATCTTTTTGTAAACTCCTAGTGCTCATCTATAAACCCTCAAATAGGGCTAAGCCTTTTATCGAACCATTTTGTCCAATTATGTCATTTAATTTTTCCATATAGTACTAGTGGAAAAAATCATATTTTTTTAAAATCGATATTTCTCAAAAACGTAACGAGCGATTTTCATATTTTTCATCTTTTTGTAAGCTACTAGTGCTCGTCTATGATCCCTCGTATAGGGCTAAGCCCCTGATCGAACCATTTTGTCCAATTATGTCATTTAGTTTTTCCATCTAGTACTAGGGAAAACAAAATTCATATTATTTAAAATCCATATTTCTCAAAAACGTAACGAGCGATTTTCATATTTTTGATCTTTTTCTAAACTACTAGTGCTCATCTATAAACCCTCAAATAGGGCTAAGCCTTTTATCGAAAAATTTTGTCCAATTATGTCATTTAGTTTTTCCATATAGTACTAGGGAAAACAAAATTCATATTTTTTTAAAATCGATATTTCTCAAAAACGTAACGAGCGATTTTCACATTTTTGATCTTTTTCGAAACCACTAGTGCTCATCTATAAACCCTCATATAGGGCTAAGCCCCTGATCGAACCATTTTGTCCAATTATGTCATTTAGTTTTTCCATATAGTACTAGGGAAAAAAATCATATTTTTTTAAAATCGATATTTCTCAAAAACGTAACGAGCGATTTTCATATTTTTCATCTTTTTGTAAACTACTAGTGCTCGTCTATGATCCCTCGTATAGGGCTAAGACCCTGATCGAACCATTTTGTCCAATTATCTCATTTAGTTTCTCCATATAGTACTAGGGAAAACAAAATTCATATTTTTTTAAAATCGATATTTTTCAAAAACGTAACGAGCGATTTTCATATTTGTGATCTTTTTCCAAACTACTAGTGCTCATCTATAAACACTCATATAGGGCTAAGCCTCTGATCGAACCATTTTGTCTAATTATGTCATTTAGTTTTTCCATATAGTACTAGGGAAAAAAATCATATTTTTTTAAAATCGATATTTCTGAAAAACGTAACGAGCGATTTTCATATTTTTCATCTTTTTGTAAACTACTAGTGCTCGTCTATGATCCCTCGTATAGGGCTAAGACCCTGATCGAACCATTTTGTCCAATTATGTAATTTAGTTTTTCCATATAGTACTAGGGAAAACAAAATTCATATTTTTTTAAAATCGATATTTCTCAAAAACGTAACAAGCGATATTCATATTTTTGATCTTTTTCAAAACTACTAGTGCTCATCTATAAACCCTCATATAGGGCTAAGCCCCTGATCGAACCATTTTGTCTAATTATGTCATTTAGTTTTTCCATATAGTACTAGGGAAAAAAATCATATTTTTTTAAAATCGATATTTCTGAAAAACGTAACGAGCGATTTTCATATTTTTCATCTTTTTGTAAACTACTAGTGCTCGTCTATGATTTAGTTTTTCCATATAGTACTAGGGAAAACAAAATTCATATTTTTTTAAAATCGATATTTCTCAAAAACGTAACAAGCGATATTCATATTTTTGATCTTTTTCTAAACTACTAGTGCTCATCTATAAACTCTCATATAGGGCTAAGCCTCTGATCGAACCATTTTGTCTTATTATGTCATTTAGTTTTTCCATATAGTACTAGGGAAAAAAATCATATTTTTTTTAAATCGATATTTCTGAAAAACGTAACGAGCGATTTTCATATTTTTCATCTTTTTGTAAACTACTAGTGCTCGTCTATGATCCCTCGTATAGGGCTAAGACTCTGATCGAACCATTTTGTCCAATTATGTAATTTAGTTTTTCCATATAGTACTAGGGAAAACAAAACTCATATTTTTTTAAAATCGATATTTCTCAAAAACGTAACGAGCGATATTCATATTTTTCATCTTTTTGTAAACTACTAGTGCTCATCTATAAACCCTCAAATAGGGCTAAGCCTTTTATCGAGCCATTTTGTCCAATTATGTCATTTAATTTTTCCATATAGTACTAGTGGAAAAAATCATATTTTTTTAAAATCGATATTTCTCAAAAACGTAACGAGCGATTTTCATATTTTTCATCTTTTTGTAAGCTACTAGTGCTCGTCTATGATCCCTCGTATAGGGCTAAGCCCCTGATCGAACCATTTTGTCCAATTATGTCATTTAGTTTTTCCATCTAGTACTAGGGAAAACAAAATTCATATTATTTAAAATCCATATTTCTCAAAAACGTAACGAGCGATTTTCATATTTTTGATCTTTTTCTAAACTACTAGTGCTCATCTATAAACCCTCAAATAGGGCTAAGCCTTTTATCGAAAAATTTTGTCCAATTATGTCATTTAGTTTTTCCATATAGTACTAGGGAAAACAAAATTCATATTTTTTTAAAATCGATATTTCTCAAAAACGTAACGAGCGATTTTCACATTTTTGATCTTTTTCGAAACCACTAGTGCTCATCTATAAACCCTCATATAGGGCTAAGCCCCTGATCGAACCATTTTGTCCAATTATGTCATTTAGCTTTTCCATATAGTACTAGGGAAAAAAATCATATTTTTTTAAAATCGATATTTCTCAAAAACGTAACGAGCGATTTTCATATTTTTCATCTTTTTGTAAACTACTAGTGCTCGTCTATGATCCCTCGTATAGGGCTAAGACCCTGATCGAACCATTTTGTCCAATTATCTCATTTAGTTTCTCCATATAGTACTAGGGAAAACAAAATTCATATTTTTTTAAAATCGATATTTTTCAAAAACGTAACGAGCGATTTTCATATTTGTGATCTTTTTCCAAACTACTAGTGCTCACCTATAAACACTCATATAGGGCTAAGCCCTTGATTGAACAATTTTGTCTAATTATGTCATTTAGTTTTTCCATATATTACTAGGGAAAAAAAATCATTTTTTTTTAAAATCCATATTTCTCAAAAACGTAACGAGCGATTTTCATATTTTTGATCTTTTTCTAAACTACTAGTGCTCATCTATAAACCCTCAAATAGGGCTAAGCCTTTTATCGAACCATTTTGTCCAATTATGTCATTTAGTTTTTCCATATAGTACTAGGGAAAAAAAATCAATTTTTTTAAAATCGATATTTCTCAAAAACGTAACGAGCGATTTTCATATTTTTGATCTTTTTCTAAACTACTAGGGCTCATCTATAAACCCTCATATAGGGCTAAGCCTCTGATCAAACCATTTTGTTTAATTATGTCATTTAGTTCTTCCATATGGTACTAGGGAAAAAAAATCAATTTTTTTAAAATCGATATTTCTCAAAAACGTAACGAGCGATTTTCATATTTTTGATCTTTTTCAAAACTGCTAGTGCTCATCTATAAACCCTCATATAGGGCTAAGCCCCTGATCGAAACATTTTGTCCAATTATGTCATTTAGTTTTTCCATATAGTACTAGGGAAAAAAATCATATATTTTTAAATCGATATTTCTCAAAAACGTAACAAGCGATATTCATATTTTTGATCTTTTTCTAAACTACTGGTGCTCATCTATAAACCCTCATATAGGGCTAAGCCTCTGATGGAACCATTTTGTCCAATTATGTCATTAAGTTTTTCCATATAGTACTAGGGAAAACAAAATTCATATTTTTTTAAAATCGATATTTCTCAAAAACGTAATGAGCGATTTTCATATTTTTCATCTTTTTGTAAACTACTAGTGCTCGTCTATGATCCCTCGTATAGGGCTAAGACCCTGATCGAACCATTTTGTCCAATTATGTCATTTAGTTTTTCCATATAGTACTAGGGAAAACAAAATTCATATTTTTTTTAAAATCGATATTTCTCAAAAACGTAACAAGCGATATTCATATTTTTGATCTTTTTCTAAACTACTGGTGCTCATCTATAAACCCTCATATAGGGCTAAGCCTCTGATGGAACCATTTTGTCCAATTATGTCATTAAGTTTTTCCATATAGTACTAGGGAAAACAAAATTCATGTTTTTTTAAAATCGATATTTCTCAAAAACGTAATGAGCGATTTTCATATTTTTCATCTTTTTGTAAACTACTAGTGCTCGTCTATGATCCCTCGTATAGGACCAAGCCCCTGATCGAACCATTTTGTCCAATTATGTCATTTAGTTTTTCCATATAGTACTAGGGAAAAAAATCATATTTTTTTAAAATCTATATATCTCAAAAATGTAACGAGCGATTTTCATATTTGTGATCTTTTTCTAAACTACTAGGGCTCATCTATAAACCCTCATATAGGGCTAAGCCTCTGATCGAACCATTTTGTTTAATTATGTCATTTAGTTCTTCCATATAGTACTAGGGAAAAAAAATCAATTTTTTTAAAATCGATATTTCTCAAAAACGTAACGAGCGATTTTCATATTTTTGATCTTTTTCAAAACTACTAGTGCTCGTCTATAAACCCTCATATAGGGCTAAGGCCCAGATCGAACCATTTTGTCCAATTATGTCTTTTAGTTTTTCCATATAGTACTAGGGAAAAAAATCATATTTTTTTAAAATCGATATTTCTGAAAAACATAACGAGCGATTTTCATATTTTTGATCTTTTTCTAAACTACTAGTGCTCATCTACAAACCCTCATATAGGGCTAAGCCTCTGATCGAACCATTTTGTCCAATTATGTCATTTAGTTTTTCCATATAGTGCTAGGGAAAACAAAACTCATATTTTTTTAAAATCGATATTTCTCAAAAACGTAACGAGCGATTTTCATATTTTTCATCTTTTTCTAAACTACTAGGGCTCATCTATAAACCCTCATATAGGGCTAAGCCTCTTATCGAACCATTTTGTTTAATTATGTCATTTAGTTCTTCCATATGGTACTAGGGAAAAAAAATCAATTTTTTTAAAATCGATATTTCTCAAAAACGTAACGAGCGATTTTCATATTTTTGATCTTTTTCAAAACTGCTAGTGCTCATCTATAAACACTCATATAGGGCTAAGCCCCTGATCGAACAATTTTGTCTAATTATGTCATTTAGTTTTTCCATATATTACTAGGGAAAAAAAATAATTTTGTTTTTAAATCGATATTTCTCAAAAACCTAACGAGCGATTATCATATTTTTCATCTTTTTGTAAACTACTAGTGCTCGTCTATGATCCCTCGTATAGGGCTAAGACCCTGATCGAACCATTTTGTCCAATTATGTCATTTAGTTTTTCCATATAGTACTAGGGAAAACAAAATTCATATTTTTTTTAAAATCGATATTTCTCAAAAACGTAACAAGCGATATTCATATTTTTGATCTTTTTCTAAACTACTAGTGCTCATCTATAAACCCTCATATAGGGCTAAGCCTCTGATCGAACCATTTTGTCCAATTATGTCATTAAGTTTTTCCATATAGTACTAGGGAAAACAAAATTCATATTTTTTTAAAATCGATATTTCTCAAAAACGTAACGAGCGATTTTCATATTTTTCATCTTTTTGTAAACTACTAGTGCTCGTCTATGATCCCTCGTATAGGACCAAGCCCCTGATCGAACAATTTTGTCCAATTATGTCATTTAGTTTTTCCATATAGTACTAGGGAAAAAAATCATATTTTTTTAAAATCTATATATCTCAAAAACGTAAAGAGCGATTTTCATATTTCTGATCTTTTTCTAAACTACTAGCGCTCATCTATAAACCCTCATATAGGGCTAAGCCTCTGATCGAACCATTTTGTTTAATTATGTCATTTAGTTCTTCCATATAGTACTAGGGAAAAAAAATCAATTTTTTTAAAATCGATATTTCTCAAAAACGTAACGAGCGATTTTCATATTTTTGATCTTTTTCAAAACTACTAGTTCTCGTCTATAAACCCTCATATAGGGCTAAGCCCCAGATCGAACCATTTTGTCCAATTATGTCATTTAGTTTTTCCATATAGTACTAGGGAAAAAAATCATATTTTTTTAAAATCGATATTTCTGAAAAACGTAACGAGCGATTTTCATATTTTTGATCTTTTTCTAAACTACTAGTGCTCATCTATAAACCCTCATATAGGGCTAAGCCTCTGATCGAACCATTTTGTCCAATTATGTCATTTAGTTTTTCCATATAGTGCTAGGGAAAACAAAACTCATATTTTTTTAAAATCGATATTTCTCAAAAACGTAACGAGCGATTTTCATATTTTTCATCTTTTTCTAAACTACTAGGGCTCATCTATAAACCCTCATATAGGGCTAAGCCTCTGATCGAACCATTTTGTTTAATTATGTCATTTAGTTCTTCCATATGGTACTAGGGAAAAAAAATCAATTTTTTTAAAATCGATATTTCTCAAAAACGTAACGAGCGATTTTCATATTTTTGATCTTTTTCAAAACTGCTAGTGCTCATCTATAAACGCTCATATAGGGCTAAGCCCCTGATCGAACAATTTTGTCTAATTATGTCATTTAGTTTTTCCATATATTACTAGGGAAAAAAAATCATTTTTTTTTTAAATCGATATTTCTCAAAAACCTAACGAGCGATTTTCATATTTTTCATCTTTTTGTAAACTACTAGTGCTCGTCTATGATCCCTCGTATAGGGCTAAGACCCTGATCGAACCATTTTGTCCAATTATGTCATTTAGTTTTTCCATATAGTACTAGGGAAAACAAAATTCATATTTTTTTTAAAATCGATATTTCTCAAAAACGTAACAAGCGATATTCATATTTTTGATCTTTTTCTAAACTACTAGTGCTCATCTATAAACTCTCATATAGGGCTAAGCCTCTGATCGAACCATTTTGTCTAATTATGTCATTTAGTTTTTCCATATAGTACTAGGGAAAAAAATCATATTTTTTTAAAATCGATATTTCTGAAAAACGTAACGAGCGATTTTCATATTTTTCATCTTTTTGTAAACTACTAGTGCTCGTCTATGATTCCTCGTATAGGGCTAAGACCCTGATCGAACCATTTTGTCCAATTATGTAATTTAGTTTTTCCATATAGTACTAGGGAAAACAAAATTCATATTTTTTTAAAATCGATATTTCTCAAAAACGTAACAAGCGATATTCATATTTTTGATCTTTTTCAAAACTACTAGTGCTCATCTATAAACCCTCATATAGGCCTAAGCCCCTGATCGAACCATTTTGTCTAATTATGTCATTTAGTTTTTCCATATAGTACTAGGGAAAAAAATCATATTTTTTTAAAATCGATATTTCTGAAAAACGTAACGAGCGATTTTCATATTTTTCATCTTTTTGTAAACTACTAGTGCTCGTCTATGATTTAGTTTTTCCATATAGTACTAGGGAAAACAAAATTCATATTTTTTTAAAATTGATATTTCTCAAAAACGTAACAAGCGATATTCATATTTTTGATCTTTTTCTAAACTACTAGTGCTCATCTATAAACTCTCATATAGGGCTAAGCCTCTGATCGAACCATTTTGTCTAATTATGTCATTTAGTTTTTCCATATAGTACTAGGGAAAAAAATCATATTTTTTTTAAATCGATATTTCTGAAAAACGTAACGAGCGATTTTCATATTTTTCATCTTTTTGTAAACTACTAGTGCTCGTCTATGATCCCTCGTATAGGGCTAAGACCCTGATCGAACCATTTTGTCCAATTATGTAATTTAGTTTTTCCATATAGTACTAGGGAAAACAAAACTCATATTTTTTTATAATCGATATTTCTCAAAAACGTAACGAGCGATATTCATATTTTTCATCTTTTTGTAAACTACTAGTGCTCATCTATAAACCCTCAAATAGGGCTAAGCCTTTTATCGAACCATTTTGTCCAATTATGTCATTTAGTTTTTCCATATAGTACTAGGGGAAAAAATCATATTTTTTTAAAATCGATATTTCTCAAAAACGTAACGAGCGATTTTCATATTTTTCATCTTTTTGTAAGCTACTAGTGCTCGTCTATGATCCCTCGTATAGGGCTAAGCCCCTGATCGAACCATTTTGTCCAATTATGTCATTTAGTTTTTCCATCTAGTACTAGGGAAAGCAAAATTCATATTATTTAAAATCCATATTTCTCAAAAACGTAACGAGCGATTTTCATATTTTTGATCTTTTTCTAAACTACTAGTGCTCATCTATAAACCCTCAAATAGGGCTAAGCCTTTTATCGAACCATTTTGTCCAATTATGTCATTTAGTTTTTCCATATAGTACTAGGGAAAACAAAATTCATATTTTTTTAAAATCGATATTTCTCAAAAACGTAACGAGCGATTTTCACATTTTTGACCTTTTTCGAAACCACTAGTGCTCATCTATAAACCCTCATATAGGGCTAAGCCCCTGATCGAACCATTTTGTCCAATTATGTCATTTAGTTTTTCCATATAGTACTAGGGAAAAAAATCATATTTTTTTAAAATCGATATTTCTCAAAAACGTAACGAGCGATTTTCATATTTTTCATCTTTTTGTAAACTACTAGTGCTCGTCTATGATCCCTCGTATAGGGCTAAGACCCTGATCGAACCATTTTGTCCAATTATCTCATTTAGTTTCTCCATATAGTACTAGGGAAAACAAAATTCATATTTTTTTAAAATCGATATTTTTCAAAAACGTAACGAGCGATTTTCATATTTCTGATCTTTTTCCACACTACTAGTGCTCATCTATAAACACTCGTATAGGGCTAAGCCCTTGATTGAACAATTTTGTCTAATTATGTCATTTAGTTTTTCCATATATTACTAGGGAAAAAAAATAATTTTTTTTTAAAATCCATATTTCTCAAAAACGTAACGAGCGATTTTCATATTTTTGATCTTTTTCTAAACTACTAGTGCTCATCTATAAACCCCCAAATAGGGCTAAGCCTTTTCTCGAACCATTTTGTCCAATTATGTCATTTAGTTTTTCCATATAGTACTAGGGAAAAAAAATCAATTTTCTTAAAATCGATATTTCTCAAAAACGTAACGAGCGATTTTCATATTTTTGATCTTTTTCAAAACTGATAGTGCTCATCTATAAACCCTCATATAGGGCTAAGCCCCTGATCGAAACATTTTGTCCAATTATGTCATTTAGTTTTTCCATATAGTACTAGGGAAAAAAATCATATTTTTTTAAATCGATATTTCTGAAAAACGTAACAAGCGATTTTCATATTTTTCATCTTTTTGTAAACTACTAGTGCTCGTCTATGATCCCTCGTATAGGGCTAAGACCCTGATCGAACCATTTTGTCCAATTATGTCATTTAGTTTTTCCATATAGTACTAGGGAAAACAAAATTCATATTTTTTTTAAAATCGATATTTCTCAAAAACGTAACAAGCGATATTCATATTTTTGATCTTTTTCTAAACTACTGGTGCTCATCTATAAACCCTCATATAGGGCTAAGCCTCTGATGGAACCATTTTGTCCAATTATGTCATTAAGTTTTTCCATATAGTACTAGGGAAAACAAAATTCATATTTTTTTAAAATCGATATTTCTCAAAAACGTAACGAGCGATTTTCATATTTTTCATCTTTTTGTAAACTACTAGTGCTCGTCTATGATCCCTCGTATAGGACCAAGCCCCTGATCGAACCATTTTGTCCAATTATGTCATTTAGTTTTTCCATATAGTACTAGGGAAAAAAATCATATTTTTTTAAAATCTATATATCTCAAAAATGTAACGAGCGATTTTCATATTTGTGATCTTTTTCTAAACTACTAGGGCTCATCTATAAACCCTCATATAGGGCTAAGCCTCTGATCGAACCATTTTGTTTAATTATGTCATTTAGTTCTTCCATATAGTACTAGGGAAAAAAAATCAATTTTTTTAAAATCGATATTTCTCAAAAACGTAACGAGCGATTTTCATATTTTTGATCTTTTTCAAAACTACTAGTGCTCGTCTATAAACCCTCATATAGGGCTAAGGCCCAGATCGAACCATTTTGTCCAATTATGTCATTTAGTTTTTCCATATAGTACTAGGGAAAAAAATCATATTTTTTTAAAATCGATATTTCTGAAAAACGTAACGAGCGATTTTCATATTTTTGATCTTTTTCTAAACTACTAGTGCTCATCTATAAACCCTCATATAGGGCTAAGCCTCTGATCGAACCATTTTGTCCAATTATGTCATTTAGTTTTTCCATATAGTGCTAGGGAAAACAAAACTCATATTTTTTTAAAATCGATATTTCTCAAAAACGTAACGAGCGATTTTCATATTTTTCATCTTTTTCTAAACTACTAGGGCTCATCTATAAACCCTCATATAGGGCTAAGCCTCTGATCGAACCATTTTGTTTAATTATGTCATTTAGTTCTTCCATATGGTACTAGGGAAAAAAAATCAATTTTTTTAAAATCGATATTTCTCAAAAACGTAACGAGCGATTTTCATATTTTTGATCTTTTTCAAAACTGCTAGTGCTCATCTATAAACACTCATATAGGGCTAAGCCCCTGATCGAACAATTTTGTCTAATTATGTCATTTAGTTTTTCCATATATTACTAGGGAAAAAAAATAATTTTTTTTTTAAATCGATATTTCTCAAAAACCTAACGAGCGATTTTCATATTTTTCATCTTTTTGTAAACTACTAGTGCTCGTCTATGATCCCTCGTATAGGGCTAAGACCCTGATCGAACCATTTTGTCCAATTATGTCATTTAGTTTTTCCATATAGTACTAGGGAAAACAAAATTCATATTTTTTGTAAAATCGATATTTCTCAAAAACGTAACAAGCGATATTCATATTTTTGATCTTTTTCTAAACTACTAGTGCTCATCTATAAACTCTCATATAGGGCTAAGCCTCTGATCGAACCATTTTGTCTAATTATGTCATTTAGTTTTTCCATATAGTACTAGGGAAAAAAATCATATTTTTTTAAAATCGATATTTCTGAAAAAGGTAACGAGCGATTTTCATATTTTTCATCTTTTTGTAAACTACTAGTGCTCGTCTATGATCCCTCGTATAGGGCTAAGACCCTGATCGAACCATTTTGTCCAATTATGTAATTTAGTTTTTCCATATAGTACTAGGGAAAACAAAATTCATATTTTTTTAAAATCGATATTTCTCAAAAACGTAACAAGCGATATTCATATTTTTGATCTTTTTCAAAACTACTAGTGCTCATCTATAAACCCTCATATAGGGCTAAGCCCCTGATCGAACCATTTTGTCTAATTATGTCATTTAGTTTTTCCATATAGTACTAGGGAAAAAAATCATATTTTTTTAAAATCGATATTTCTGAAAAACGTAACGAGCGATTTTCATATTTTTCATCTTTTTGTAAACTACTAGTGCTCGTCTATGATCCCTCGTATAGGGCTAAGACCCTGATCGAACCATTTTGTCCAATTATGTAATTTAGTTTTTCCATATAGTACTAGGGAAAACAAAATTCATATTTTTTTAAAATCGATATTTCTCAAAAACGTAACAAGCGATATTCATATTTTTGATCTTTTTCTAAACTACTAGTGCTCATCTATAAACTCTCATATAGGGCTAAGCCTCTGATCGAACCATTTTGTCTAATTATGTCATTTAGTTTTTCCATATAGTACTAGGGAAAAAAATCATATTTTTTTAAAATCGATATTTCTGAAAAACGTAACGAGCGATTTTCATATTTTTCATCTTTTTGTAAACTACTAGTGCTCGTCTATGATCCCTCGTATAGGGCTAAGACCCTGATCGAACCATTTTGTCCAATTATGTAATTTAGTTTTTCCATATAGTACTAGGGAAAACAAAATTCATATTTTTTTAAAATCGATATTTCTCAAAAACGTAACAAGCGATATTCATATTTTTGATCTTTTTCTAAACTACTAGTGCTCATCTATAAACTCTCATATAGGGCTAAGCCTCTGATCGAACCATTTTGTCTAATTATGTCATTTAGTTTTTCCATATAGTACTAGGGAAAAAAATCATATTTTTTTAAAATCGATATTTCTGAAAAACGTAACGAGCGATTTTCATATTTGCCATCTTTTTGTAAACTACTAGTGCTCGTCTATGATCCCTCGTACAGGGCTAAGACCCTGATCGAACCATTTTGTCCAATTATGTAATTTAGTTTTTCCATATAGTACTAGGGAAAACAAAACTCATATTTTTTTAAAATCGATATTTCTCAAAAACGTAACGAGCGATATTCATATTTTTCATCTTTTTGTAAACTACTAGTGCTCATCTATAAACCTTCAAATAGGGCTAAGCCTTTTATCGAACCATTTTGTCCAATTATGTCATTTAGTTTTTCCATATAGTACTAGGGAAAACAAAATTCATATTTTTTTAAAATCGATATTTCTCAAAAACGTAACGAGCGATTTTCACATTTTTGATCTTTTTCAAAACTACTAGTGCTCATCTATAAACCCTCATATAGGGCTAAGCCCCTGATCGAACCATTTTGTCCAATTATGTCATTTAGTTTTTCCATATAGTACTAGGGAAAAAAATCATATTTTTTTAAAATCGATTTTTCTCAAAAACGTAACGAGCGATTTTCATATTTTTCATCTTTTTGTAAACCACTAGTGCTCGTCTATGATCCCTCGTATAGGGCTAAGACCCTGATCGAACCATTTTGTCCAATTATGTCATTTAGTTTTTCCATATAGTACTAGGGAAAACAAAATTCATATTTTTTTAAAATCGATATTTTTCAAAAACGTAACGAGCGATTTTCATATTTTTGATCTTTTTCCAAACTACTAGTGCTCATCTATAAACACTCATATAGGGCTAAGCCCCTGATTGAACAATTTTGTCTAATTATGTCATTTAGTTTTTCCATATATTACTAGGGAAAAAAAATCATTTTTTTTTAAATCCATATTTCTCAAAAACGTAACGAGCGATTTTCATATTTTTGATCTTTTTCTAAACTACTAGTGCTCATCTATAAACCCTCAAATAGGGCTAAGCCTTTTATCGAACCATTTTGTCTAATTATGTCATTTAGTTTTTCCATATAGTACTAGGGAAAAAAAATCAATTTTTTTAAAATCGATATTTCTCAAAAACGTAACGAGCGATTTTCATATTTTTGATCTTTTTCTAAACTACTAGGGCTCATCTATAAACCCTCATATAGGGCTAAGCCTCTGATCGAACCATTTTGTTTAATTATGTCATTTAGTTCTTCCATATGGTACTAGGGAAAAAAAATCAATTTTTTTAAAATCGATATTTCTCAAAAACGTAACGAGCGATTTTCATATTTTTGATCTTTTTCAAAACTGCTAGTGCTCATCTATAAACACTCATATAGGGCTAAGCCCCTGATCGAACAATTTTGTCTAATTATGTCATTTAGTTTTTCCATATATTACTAGGGAAAAAAAATCATTTTTTTTTTAAATCGATATTTCTCAAAAACCTAACGAGCGATTTTCATATTTTTCATCTTTTTGTAAACTACTAGTGCTCGTCTATAATCCCTCGTATAGGGCTAAGACACTGATCGAACCATTTTGTCCAATTATGTCATTTAGTTTTTCCATATAGTACTAGGGAAAACAAAATTCATATTTTTTTTAAAATCGATATTTCTCAAAAACGTAACAAGCGATATTCATATTTTTGATCTTTTTCTAAACTACTAGTGCTCATCTATAAACTCTCATATAGGGCTAAGCCTCTGATCGAACCATTTTGTCTAATTATGTCATTTAGTTTTTCCATATAGTACTAGGGAAAAAAATCATATTTTTTGAAAATCGATATTTCTGAAAAACGTAACGAGCGATTTTCATATTTTCCATCTTTTTGTAAACTACTAGTGCTCGTCTATGATCCCTCGTATAGGACCAAGCCCCTGATCGAACCATTTTGTCCAATTATGTCATTTAGTTTTTCCATATAGTACTAGGGAAAAAAATCATATTTTTTTAAAATCTATATATCTCAAAAATGTAACGAGCGATTTTCATATTTGTGATCTTTTTCTAAACTACTAGCGCTCATCTATAAACCCTCATATAGGGCTAAGCCTCTGATCGAACCATTTTGTTTAATTATGTCATTTAGTTCTTCCATATAGTACTAGGGAAAAAAAATCAATTTTTTTAAAATCGATATTTCTCAAAAACGTAACGAGCGATTTTCATATTTTTGATCTTTTTCAAAACTGCTAGTGCTCATCTATAAACACTCATATAGGGCTAAGCCCTGATCGAACAATTTTGTCCAATTATGTCATTTAGTTTTTCCATATAGTACTAGGGAAAAAATCATATTTTTTTAAATCGATATTTCTGAAAAACGTAACGAGCGATTTTCATATTTTTGATCTTTTTCTAAACTACTAGTGCTCATCTACAAACCCTCATATAGGGCTAAGCCTCTGATCGAACCATTTTGTCCAATTATGTCATTTAGTTTTTCCATATAGTGCTAGGAAAACAAAACTCATATTTTTTTAAAATCGATATTTCTCAAAAACGTAACGAGCGATTTTCATATTTTTCATCTTTTTCTAAACTACTAGGGCTCATCTATAAACCCTCATATAGGGCTAAGCCTCTGATCGAACCATTTTGTTTAATTATGTCATTTAGTTCTTCCATATGGTACTAGGGAAAAAAAATCAATTTTTTTAAAATCGATATTTCTCAAAAACGTAACGAGCGATTTTCATATTTTTGATCTTTTTCAAAACTGCTAGTGCTCATCTATAAACACTCATATAGGGCTAAGCCCCTGATCGAACAATTTTGTCTAATTATGTCATTTAGTTTTTCCATATATTACTAGGGAAAAAAAATAATTTTGTTTTTAATCGATATTTCTCAAAAACCTAACGAGCGATTTTCATATTTTTCATCTTTTTGTAAACTACTAGTGCTCGTCTATGATCCCTCGTATAGGGCTAAGACCCTGATCGAACCATTTTGTCCAATTATGTCATTTAGTTTTTCCATATAGTACTAGGGAAAACAAAATTCATATTTTTTTTAAAATCGATATTTCTCAAAAACGTAACAAGCGATATTCATATTTTTGATCTTTTTCTAAACTACTAGTGCTCATCTATAAACCCTCATATAGGGCTAAGCCTCTGATCGAACCATTTTGTCCAATTATGTCATTAAGTTTTTCCATATAGTACTAGGGAAAACAAAATTCATATTTTTTTTAAAATCGATATTTCTCAAAAACGTAACAAGCGATATTCATATTTTTGATCTTTTTCTAAACTACTAGTGCTCGTCTATGATCCCTCGTATAGGACCAAGCCCCTGATCGAACCATTTTGTAAAATTATGTCATTTAGTTTTTCCATATAGTACTAGGGAAAAAAATCATATTTTTTTAAAATCTATATATCTCAAAAACGTAACGAGCGATTTTCATATTTCTGATCTTTTTCTAAACTACTAGCGCTCATCTATAAACCCTCATATAGGGCTAAGCCTCTGATCGAACCATTTTGTTTAATTATGTCATTTAGTTCTTCCATATAGTACTAGGGAAAAAAAATCAATTTTTTTAAAATCGATATTTCTCAAAAACGTAACGAGCGATTTTCATATTTTTGATCTTTTTCCAAACTACTAGTGCTCGTCTATAAACCCTCATATAGGGCTAAGCCCCAGATCGAACCATTTTGTCCAATTATGTCATTTAGTTTTTCCATATAGTACTAGGGAAAAAAATCATATTTTTTTAAAATCGATATTTCTGAAAAACGTAACGAGCGATTTTCATATTTTTGATCTTTTTCTAAACTACTAGTGCTCATCTATAAACCCTCATATAGGGCTAAGCCTCTGATCGAACCATTTTGTCCAATTATGTCATTTAGTTTTTCCATATAGTGCTAGGGAAAACAAAACTCATATTTTTTTAAAATCGATATTTCTCAAAAACGTAACGAGCGATTTTCATATTTTTCATCTTTTTCTAAACTACTAGGGCTCATCTATAAACCCTCATATAGGGCTAAGCCTCTGATCGAACCATTTTGTTTAATTATGTCATTTAGTTCTTCCATATGGTACTAGGGAAAAAAAATCAATTTTTTTAAAATCGATATTTCTCAAAAACGTAACGAGCGATTTTCATATTTTTGATCTTTTTCAAAACTGCTAGTGCTCATCTATAAACGCTCATATAGGGCTAAGCCCCTGATCGAACAATTTTGTCTAATTATGTCATTTAGTTTTTCCATATATTACTAGGGAAAAAAAATCATTTTTTTTTTAAATCGATATTTCTCAAAAACCTAACGAGCGATTTTCATATTTTTCATCTTTTTGTAAACTACTAGTGCTCGTCTATGATCCCTCGTATAGGGCTAAGACCCTGATCGAACCATTTTGTCCAATTATGTCATTTAGTTTTTCCATATAGTACTAGGGAAAACAAAATTCATATTTTTTTTAAAATCGATATTTCTCAAAAACGTAACAAGCGATATTCATATTTTTGATCTTTTTCTAAACTACTAGTGCTCATCTATAAACTCTCATATAGGGCTAAGCCTCTGATCGAACCATTTTGTCTAATTATGTCATTTAGTTTTTCCATATAGTACTAGGGAAAAAAATCATATTTTTTTAAAATCGATATTTCTGAAAAACGTAACGAGCGATTTTCATATTTTTCATCTTTTTGTAAACTACTAGTGCTCGTCTATGATCCCTCGTATAGGGCTAAGACCCTGATCGAACCATTTTGTCCAATTATGTAATTTAGTTTTTCCATATAGTACTAGGGAAAACAAAATTCATATTTTTTTAAAATCGATATTTCTCAAAAACGTAACAAGCGATATTCATATTTTTGATCTTTTTCAAGACTACTAGTGCTCATCTATAAACCCTCATATAGGGCTAAGCCCCTGATCGAACCATTTTGTCTAATTATGTCATTTAGTTTTTCCATATAGTACTAGGGAAAAAAATCATATTTTTTTAAAATCGATATTTCTGAAAAACGTAACGAGCGATTTTCATATTTTTCATCTTTTTGTAAACTACAAGTGCTCGTCTATGATCCCTCGTATAGGGCTAAGACCCTGATCGAACCATTTTGTCCAATTATGTAATTTAGTTTTTCCATATAGTACTAGGGAAAACAAAACTCATATTTTTTTATAATCGATATTTCTCAAAAACGTAACGAGCGATATTCATATTTTTCATCTTTTTGTAAACTACTAGTGCTCATCTATAAACCCTCAAATAGGGCTAAGCCTTTTATCGAACCATTTTGTCCAATTATGTCATTTAGTATTTCCATATAGTACTAGGGGAAAAAATCATATTTTTTTAAAATCGATATTTCTCAAAAACGTAACGAGCGATTTTCATATTTTTCATCTTTTTGTAAGCTACTAGTGCTCGTCTATGATCCCTCGTATAGGGCTAAGCCCCTGATCGAACCATTTTGTCCAATTATGTCATTTAGTTTTTCCATCTAGTACTAGGGAAAACAAAATTCATATTATTTAAAATCCATATTTCTCAAAAACGTAACGAGCGATTTTCATATTTTTGATCTTTTTCTAAACTACTAGTGCTCATCTATAAACCCTCAAATAGGGCTAAGCCTTTTATCGAACCATTTTGTCCAATTATGTCATTTAGTTTTTCCATATAGTACTAGGGAAAACAAAATTCATATTTTTTTAAAATCGATATTTCTCAAAAACGTAACGAGCGATTTTCACATTTTTGACCTTTTTCGAAACCACTAGTGCTCATCTATAAACCCTCATATAGGGCTAAGCCCCTGATCGAACCATTTTGTCCAATTATGTCATTTAGTTTTTCCATATAGTACTAGGGAAAAAAATCATATTTTTTTAAAATCGATATTTCTCAAAAACGTAACGAGCGATTTTCATATTTTTCATCTTTTTGTAAACTACTAGTGCTCGTCTATGATCCCTCGTATAGGGCTAAGACCCTGATCGAACCATTTTGTCCAATTATCTCATTTAGTTTCTCCATATAGTACTAGGGAAAACAAAATTCATATTTTTTTAAAATCGATATTTTTCAAAAACGTAACGAGCGATTTTCATATTTGTGATCTTTTTCCAAACTACTAGTGCTCATATATAAACACTCATATAGGGCTAAGCCCTTGATTGAACAATTTTGTCTAATTATGTCATTTAGTTTTTCCATATATTACTAGGGAAAAAAAATAATTTTTTTTTAAAATCCATATTTCTCAAAAACGTAACGAGCGATTTTCATATTTTTGATCTTTTTCTAAACTACTAGTGCTCATCTATAAACCCTCAAATAGGGCTAAGCCTTTTCTCGAACCATTTTGTCCAATTATGTCATTTAGTTTTTCCATATAGTACTAGGGAAAAAAAATCAATTTTTTTAAAATCGATATTTCTCAAAAACGTAACGAGCGATTTTCATATTTTTGATCTTTTTCAAAACTGCTAGTGCTCATCTATAAACCCTCATATAGGGCTAAGCCCCTGATCGAAACATTTTGTCCAATTATGTCATTTAGTTTTTCCATATAGTACTAGGGAAAAAAATCATATTTTTTTAAATCGATATTTCTGAAAAACGTAATAAGCGATTTTCATATTTTTCATCTTTTTGTAAACTACTAGTGCTCGTCTATGATCCCTCGTATAGGGCTAAGACCCTGATCGAACCATTTTGTCCAATTATGTCATTTAGTTTTTCCATATAGTACTAGGGAAAACAAAATTCATATTTTTTTTAAAATCGATATTTCTCAAAAACGTAACAAGCGATATTCATATTTTTGATCTTTTTCTAAACTACTGGTGCTCATCTATAAACCCTCATATAGGCCTAAGCCTCTGATGGAACCATTTTGTCCAATTATGTCATTAAGTTTTTCCATATAGTACTAGGGAAAACAAAATTCATATTTTTTTAAAATCGATATTTCTCAAAAACGTAACGAGCGATTTTCATATTTTTCATCTTTTTGTAAACTACTAGTGCTCGTCTATGATCCCTCGTATAGGACCAAGCCCCTGATCGAACCATTTTGTCCAATTATGTCATTTAGTTTTTCCATATAGTACTAGGGAAAAAAATCATATTTTTTTAAAATCTATATATCTCAAAAATGTAACGAGCGATTTTCATATTTGTGATCTTTTTCTAAACTACTAGGGCTCATCTATAAACCCTCATATAGGGCTAAGCCTCTGATCGAACCATTTTGTTTAATTATGTCATTTAGTTCTTCCATATAGTACTAGGGAAAAAAAATCAATTTTTTTAAAATCGATATTTCTCAAAAACGTAACGAGCGATTTTCATATTTTTGATCTTTTTCAAAACTACTAGTGCTCGTCTATAAACCCTCATATAGGGCTAAGGCCCAGATCGAACCATTTTGTCCAATTATGTCATTTAGTTTTTCCATATAGTGCTAGGGAAAACAAAACTCATATTTTTTTAAAATCGATATTTCTCAAAAACGTAACGAGCGATTTTCATATTTTTCATCTTTTTCTAAACTACTAGGGCTCATCTATAAACCCTCATATAGGGCTAAGCCTCTGATCGAACCATTTTGTTTAATTATGTCATTTAGTTCTTCCATATGGTACTAGGGAAAAAAAATCAATTTTTTTAAAATCGATATTTCTCAAAAACGTAACGAGCGATTTTCATATTTTTGATCTTTTTCAAAACTGCTAGTGCTCATCTATAAACACTCATATAGGGCTAAGCCCCTGATCGAACAATTTTGTCTAATTATGTCATTTAGTTTTTCCATATATTACTAGGGAAAAAAAATAATTTTTTTTTAAATCGATATTTCTCAAAAACCTAACGAGCGATTTTCATATTTTTCATCTTTTTGTAAACTACTAGTGCTCGTCTATGATCCCTCGTATAGGGCTAAGACCCTGATCGAACCATTTTGTCCAATTATGTCATTTAGTTTTTCCATATAGTACTAGGGAAAACAAAATTCATATTTTTTGTAAAATCGATATTTCTCAAAAACGTAACAAGCGATATTCATATTTTTGATCTTTTTCTAAACTACTAGTGCTCATCTATAAACTCTCATATAGGGCTAAGCCTCTGATCGAACCATTTTGTCTAATTATGTCATTTAGTTTTTCCATATAGTACTAGGGAAAAAAATCATATTTTTTTAAAATCGATATTTCTGAAAAAGGTAACGAGCGATTTTCATATTTTTCATCTTTTTGTAAACTACTAGTGCTCGTCTATGATCCCTCGTATAGGGCTAAGACCCTGATCGAACCATTTTGTCCAATTATGTAATTTAGTTTTTCCATATAGTACTAGGGAAAACAAAATTCATATTTTTTTAAAATCGATATTTCTCAAAAACGTAACAAGCGATATTCATATTTTTGATCTTTTTCGTCTATGATCCCTCGTATAGGGCTAAGACCCTGATCGAACCATTTTGTCCAATTATGTAATTTAGTTTTTCCATATAGTACTAGGGAAAACAAAACTCATATTTTTTTAAAATCGACATTTCTCAAAAACGTAACGAGCGATATTCATATTTTTCATCTTTTTGTAAACTACTAGTGCTCATCTATAAACCTTCAAATAGGGCTAAGCCCCTGATCGAACCATTTTGTCCAATTATGTCATTTAGTTTTTCCATCTAGTACTAGGGAAAACAAAATTCATATTATTTAAAATCCATATTTCTCAAAAACGTAACGAGCGATTTTCATATTTTTGATCTTTTTCTAAACTGCTAGTGCTCATCTATAAACCCTCAAATAGGCCTAAGCCTTTTATCGAACCATTTTGTCCAATTATGTCATTTAGTTTTTCCATATAGTACTAGGGAAAACAAAATTCATATTTTTTTAAAATCGATATTTCTCAAAAACGTAACGAGCGATTTTCATATTTTTGATCTTTTTCAAAACTACTAGTGCTCATCTATAAACCCTCATATAGGGCTAAGCCCCTGATCGAACCATTTTGTCCAATTATGTCATTTAGTTTTTCCATATAGTACTAGGGAAAAAAATCATATTTTTTTAAAATCGATTTTTCTCAAAAACGTAACGAGCGATTTTCATATTTTTCATCTTTTTGTAAACTACTAGTGCTCGTCTATGATCCCTCGTATAGGGCTAAGACCCTGATCGAACCATTTTGTCCAATTATGTCATTAAGTTTTTCCATATAGTACTAGGGAAAACAAAATTCATATTTTTTTAAAATCGATATTTTTCAAAAACGTAACGAGCGATTTTCATATTTTTGATCTTTTTCCAAACTACTAGTGCTCATCTATAAACACTCATATAGGGCTAAGCCCCTGATTGAACAATTTTGTCTAATTATGTCATTTAGTTTTTCCATATATTACTAGGGAAAAAAAATCATTTTTTTTAAAATCCATATTTCTCAAAAACGTAACGAGCGATTTTCATATTTTTGATCTTTTTCTAAACTACTAGTGCTCATCTATAAACCCTCAAATAGGGCTAAGCCTTTTATTGAACCATTTTGTCCAATTATGTCATTTAGTTTTTCCATATAGTACTAGGGAAAAAAAATCAATTTTTTTAAAATCGATATTTCTCAAAAACGTAACGAGCGATTTTCATATTTTTGATCTTTTTCTAAACTACTAGGGCTCATCTATAAACCCTCATATAGGGCTAAGCCTCTGATCGAACCATTTTGTTTAATTATGTCATTTAGTTCTTCCATATGGTACTAGGGAAAAAAAATCAATTTTTTTAAAATCGATATTTCTCAAAAACGTAACGAGCGATTTTCATATTTTTGATCTTTTTCAAAACTGCTAGTGCTCATCTATAAACACTCATATAGGGCTAAGCCCCTGATCGAACAAGTTTGTCTAATTATGTCATTTAGTTTTTCCATATATTACTAGGGAAAAAAAATCATTTTTTTTTTTAAATCGATATTTCTCAAAAACCTAACGAGCGATTTTCATATTTTTCATCTTTTTGTAAACTACTAGTGCTCGTCTATAATCCCTCGTATAGGGCTAAGACACTGATCGAACCATTTTGTCCAATTATGTCATTTAGTTTTTCCATATAGTACTAGGGAAAACAAAATTCATATTTTTTTTAAAATCGATATTTCTCAAAAACGTAACAAGCGATATTCATATTTTTGAAATTTTTCTAAACTACTAGTGCTCATCTATAAACTCTCATATAGGGCTAAGCCTCTGATCGAACCATTTTGTCTAATTATGTCATTTAGTTTTTCCATATAGTACTAGGGAAAAAAATCATATTTTTTGAAAATCGATATTTCTGAAAAACGTAACGAGCGATTTTCATATTTTCCATCTTTTTGTAAACTACTAGTGCTCGTCTATGATCCCTCGTATAGGGCTAAGACCCTGATCGAACCATTTTGTCCAATTATGTAATTTAGTTTTTCCATATAGTACTAGGGAAAACAAAACTCATATTTTTTTAAAATCGATATTTCTCAAAAACGTAACGAGCGATATTCATATTTTTCATCTTTTTGTAAACTACTAGTGCTCATCTATAAACCTTCAAATAGGGCTAAGCCTTTTATCGAACCATTTTGTCCAATTATGTCATTTAGTTTTTCCATATAGTACTAGGGGAAAAAATCATATTTTTTTAAAATCGATATTTCTCAAAAACGTAACGAGCGATTTTCATATTTTTCATCTTTTTGTAAGCTACTAGTGCTCGTCTATGATCCATCGTATAGGGCTAAGCCCCTGATCGAACCATTTTGTCCAATTATGTCATTTAGTTTTTCCATCTAGTACTAGGGAAAACAAAATTCATATTATTTAAAATCCATATTTCTCAAAAACGTAACGAGCGATTTTCATATTTTTGATCTTTTTCTAAACTGCTAGTGCTCATCTATAAACCCTCAAATAGGCCTAAGCCTTTTATCGAACCATTTTGTCCAATTATGTCATTTAGTTTTTCCATATAGTACTAGGGAAAACAAAATTCATATTTTTTTAAAATCGATATTTCTCAAAAACGTAACGAGCGATTTTCATATTTTTGATCTTTTTCAAAACTACTAGTTCTCATCTATAAACCCTCATATAGGGCTAAGCCCCTGATCGAACCATTTTGTCCAATTATGTCATTTAGTTTTTCCATATAGTACTAGGGAAAAAAATCATATTTTTTTAAAATCGATTTTTCTCAAAAACGTAACGAGCGATTTTCATATTTTTCATCTTTTTGTAAACTACTAGTGCTCGTCTATGATCCCTCGTATAGGGCTAAGACCCTGATCGAACCATTTTGTCCAATTATGTCATTTAGTTTTTCCATATAGTACTAGGGAAAACAAAATTCATATTTTTTTAAAATCGATATTTTTCAAAAACGTAACGAGCGATTTTCATATTTTTGATCTTTTTCCAAACTACTAGTGCTCATCTATAAACACTCATATAGGGCTAAGCCCCTGATTGAACAATTTTGTCTAATTATGTCATTTAGTTTTTCCATATATTACTAGGGAAAAAAAATCATTTTTTTTAAAATCCATATTTCTCAAAAACGTAACGAGCGATTTTCATATTTTTGATCTTTTTCTAAACTACTAGTGCTCACCTATAAACCCTCAAATAGGGCTAAGCCTTTTATCGAACCATTTTGTCCAATTATGTCATTTAGTTTTTCCATATAGTACTAGGGAAAAAAATCAATTTTATTAAAATCGATATTTCTCAAAAACGTAACGAGCGATTTTCATATTTTTGATCTTTTTCTAAACTACTAGGGCTCATCTATAAACCCTCATATAGGGCTAAGCCTCTGATCGAACCATTTTGTTTAATTATGTCATTTAGTTCTTCCATATGGTACTAGGGAAAAAAAATCAATTTTTTTAAAATCGATATTTCTCAAAAACGTAACGAGCGATTTTCATATTTTTGATCTTTTTCAAAACTGCTAGTGCTCATCTATAAACACTCATATAGGGCTAAGCCCCTGATCGAACAATTTTGTCTAATTATGTCATTTAGTTTTTCCATATATTACTAGGGAAAAAAAATAATTTTTTTTTTAAATCGATATTTCTCAAAAACCTAACGAGCGATTTTCATATTTTTCATCTTTTTGTAAACTACTAGTGCTCATCTATAAACTCTCATATAGGGCTAAGACTCTGATCGAACCATTTTGTCTAATTATGTCATTTAGTTTTTCCATATAGTACTAGGGAAAAAATCATATTTTTTTAAAATCGATATTTCTGAAAAACGTAACGAGCGATTTTCATATTTTTCATCTTTTTGTAAACTTCTAGTGCTCGTCTATGATCCCTCGTATAGGGCTAAGACCCTGATCGAACCATTTTGTCCAATTATGTAATTTAGTTTTTCCATATAGTACTAGGGAAAACAAAACTCATATTTTTTTAAAATCGATATTTCTCAAAAACGTAACGAGCGATATTCATATTTTTCATCTTTTTGTAAACTACTAGTGCGCATCTATAAACCCTCAAATAGGGCTAAGCCTTTTATCGAACCATTTTGTCCAATTATGTCATTTAGTTTTTCCATATAGTACTAGGGGAAAAAAATCATATTTTTTTAAAATCGATATTTCTCAAAAACGTAACGAGCGATTTTCATATTTTTCATCTTTTTGTAAGCTACTAGTGCTCGTCTATGATCCCTCGTATAGGGCTAAGCCCCTGATCGAACCATTTTGTCCAATTATGTCATTTAGTTTTTCCATATGGTACTAGGGAAAAAAAATCAATTTTTTTAAAATCGATCTTTCTCAAAAACGTAACGAGCGATTTTCATATTTTTGATCTTTTTCAAAACTGCTAGTGCTCATCTATAAACACTCATATAGGGCTAAGCCCCTGATCGAACAATTTTGTCTAATTATGTCATTTAGTTTTTCCATATATTACTAGGGAAAAAAAATAATTTTTTTTTTAAATCGATATTTCTCAAAAACCTAACGAGCGATTTTCATATTTTTCATCTTTTTGTAAACTACTAGTGCTCGTCTATGATCCCTCGTATAGGGCTAAGACCCTGATCGAACCATTTTGTCCAATTATGTCATTTAGTTTTTCCATATAGTACTAGGGAAAACAAAATTCATATTTTTTTTAAAAACGATATTTCTCAAAAACGTAACAAGCGATATTCATATTTTTGATCTTTTTCTAAACTACTAGTGCTCATCTATAAACTCTCATATAGGGCTAAGCCTCTGATCGAACCATTTTGTCTAATTATGTCATTTAGTTTTTCCATATATTACTAGGGAAAAAAATCATATTTTTTTAAAATCGATATTTCTGAAAAACGTAAAGAGCGATTTTCATATTTTTCATCTTTTTGTAAACTACTAGTGCTCGTCTATGATCCCTCGTATAGGGCTAAGACCCTGATCGAACCATTTTGTCCAATTATGTAATTTAGTTTTTCCATATAGTACTAGGGAAAACAAAATTCATATTTTTTTAAAATCGATATTTCTCAAAAACGTAACAAGCGATATTCATATTTTTGATCTTTTTCTAAACTACTAGTGCTCATCTATAAACTCTCATATAGGGCTAAGCCTCTGATCGAACCATTTTGTCTAATTATGTCATTTAGTTTTTCCATATAGTACTAGGGAAAAAAATCATATTTTTTTAAAATCGATATTTCTGAAAAACGTAACGAGCGATTTTCATATTTTTCATCTTTTTGTAAACTACTAGTGCTCGTCTATGATCCCTCGTATAGGGCTAAGACCCTGATCGAACCATTTTGTCCAATTATGTAATTTAGTTTTTCCATATAGTACTAGGGAAAACAAAACTCATATTTTTTTAAAATCGATATTTCTCAAAAACGTAACGAGCGATATTCATATTTTTCATCTTTTTGTAAACTACTAGTGCTCATCTATAAACCCTCAAATAGGGCTAAGCCTTTTATCGAACCATTTTGTCCAATTATGTCATTTAGTTTTTCCATATGGTACTAGGGAAAAAAAATCAATTTTTTTAAAATCGATATTTCTCAAAAACGTAACGAGCGATTTTCATATTTTTGATCTTTTTCAAAACTGCTAGTGCTCATCTATAAACACTCATATAGGGCTAAGCCCCTGATCGAACAATTTTGTCTAATTATGTCATTTAGTTTTTCCATATATTACTAGGGAAAAAAAATAATTTTTTTTTTAAATCGATATTTCTCAAAAACCTAACGAGCGATTTTCAGATTTTTCATCTTTTTGTAAACTACTAGTGCTCGTCTATGATCCCTCGTATAGGGCTAAGACCCTGATCGAACCATTTTGTCCAATTATGTCATTTAGTTTTTCCATATAGTACTAGGGAAAACAAAATTCATATTTTTTTTAAAATCGATATTTCTCAAAAACGTAACAAGCGATATTCATATTTTTGATCTTTTTCTAAACTACTAGTGCTCATCTATAAACTCTCATATAGGGCTAAGCCTCCGATCGAACCATTTTGTCTAATTATGTCATTTAGTTTTTCCATATAGTACTAGGGAAAAAAATCATATTTTTTTAAAATCGATATTTCTGAAAAACTTAACGAGCGATTTTCATATTTTTCATCTTTTTGTAAACTACTAGTGCTCGTCTATGATCCCTCGTATAGGGCTAAGACCCTGATCGAACCATTTTGTCCAATTATGTAATTTAGTTTTTCCATATAGTACTAGGGAAAACAAAATTCATATTTTTTTAAAATCGATATTTCTCAAAAACGTAACAAGCGATATTCATATTTTTGATCTTTTTCTAAACTACTAGTGCTCATCTATAAACTCTCATATAGGGCTAAGCCTCTGATCGAACCATTTTGTCTAATTATGTCATTTAGTTTTTCCATATAGTACTAGGGAAAAAAATCATATTTTTTTAAAATCGATATTTCTGAAAAACGTAACGAGCGATTTTCATATTTTTCATCTTTTTGTAAACTACTAGCGCTCGTCTATGATCCCTCGTATAGGGCTAAGACCCTGATCGAACCATTTTGTCCAATTATGTAATTTAGTTTTTCCATATAGTACTAGGGAAAACAAAACTCATATTTTTTTAAAATCGATATTTCTCAAAAACGTAACGAGCGATATTCATATTTTTCATCTTTTTGTAAACTACTAGTGCTCATCTATAAACCCTCAAATAGGGCTAAGCCTTTTATCGAACCATTTTGTCCAATTATGTCATTTAGTTTTTCCATATAGTACTAGGGGAAAAAAATCATATTTTTTTAAAATCGATATTTCTGAAAAACGTAACGAGCGATTTTCATATTTTTCATCTTTTTGCAAGCTACTAGTGCTCGTCTATGATCCCTCGTATAGGGCTAAGCCCCTGATCGAACCATTTTGTCCAATTATGTCATTTAGTTTTTCCATATGGTACTAGGGAAAAAAAATCAATTTTTTTAAAATCGATATTTCTCAAAAACGTAACGAGCGATTTTCATATTTTTGATCTTTTTCAAAACTGCTAGTGCTCATCTATAAACACTCATATAGGGCTAAGCCCCTGATCGAACAATTTTGTCTAATTATGTCATTTAGTTTTTCCATATATTACTAGGGAAAAAAAATAATTTTTTTTTTAAATCGATATTTCTCAAAAACCTAACGAGCGATTTTCAGATTTTTCATCTTTTTGTAAACTACTAGTGCTCGTCTATGATCCCTCGTATAGGGCTAAGACCCTGATCGAACCATTTTGTCCAATTATGTCATTTAGTTTTTCCATATAGTACTAGGGAAAACAAAATTCATATTTTTTTTAAAATCGATATTTCTCAAAAACGTAACAAGCGATATTCATATTTTTGATCTTTTTCTAAACTACTAGTGCTCATCTATAAACTCTCATATAGGGCTAAGCCTCTGATCGAACCATTTTGTCTAATTATGTCATTTAGTTTTTCCATATAGTACTAGGGAAAAAAATCATATTTTTTTAAAATCGATATTTCTGAAAAACGTAACGAGCGATTTTCATATTTTTCATCTTTTTGTAAACTACTAGTGCTCGTCTATGATCCCTCGTATAGGGCTAAGACCCTGATCGAACCATTTTGTCCAATTATGTAATTGAGTTTTTCCATATAGTACTAGGGAAAACAAAATTCATATTTTTTTAAAATCGATATTTCTCAAAAACGTAACAAGCGATATTCATATTTTTGATCTTTTTCTAAACTACTAGTGCTCATCTATAAACTCTCATATAGGGCTAAGCCTCTGATCGAACCATTTTGTCTAATTATGTCATTTAGTTTTTCCATATAGTACTAGGGAAAAAAATCATATTTTTTTAAAATCGATATTTCTGAAAAACGTAACGAGCGATTTTCATATTTTTCATCTTTTTGTAAACTACTAGCGCTCGTCTATGATCCCTCGTATAGGGCTAAGACCCTGATCGAACCATTTTGTCCAATTATGTAATTTAGTTTTTCCATATAGTACTAGGGAAAACAAAACTCATATTTTTTTAAAATCGATATTTCTCAAAAACGTAACGAGCGATATTCATATTTTTCATCTTTTTGTAAACTACTAGTGCTCATCTATAAACCCTCAAATAGGGCTAAGCCTTTTATCGAACCATTTTGTCCAATTATGTCATTTAGTTTTTCCATATAGTACTAGGGGAAAAAAATCATATTTTTTTAAAATCGATATTTCTCAAAAACGTAACGAGCGATTTTCATATTTTTCATCTTTTTGTAAGCTACTAGTGCTCGTCTATGATCCCTCGTATAGGGCTAAGCCCCTGATCGAACCATTTTGTCCAATTATGTCATTTAGTTTTTCCATCTAGTACTAGGGAAAACAAAATTCATATTATTTAAAATCCATATTTCTCAAAAACGTAACGAGCGATTTTCATATTTTTGATCTTTTTCTAAACTACTAGTGCTCATCTATAAACCCTTAAATAGGGCTAAGCCCTTTATCGAACCATTTTGTCCAATTATGTCATTTAGTTTTTCCATATAGTACTAGGGAAAACAAAATTCATATTTTTTTTAAATCGATATTTCTCAAAAACGTAACGAGAGATTTTCATATTTTTCATCTTTTTGTAAACTACTAGGGCTCGTCTATGATCCCTCGTATAGGGCTAAGTCCGTGATCGAACCATTTTGTCCAATTATGTCATTTAGTTTTTCCATATGGTACTAGGGAAAACAAAATTCATATTTTTTTAAAATCGATATTTCTCAAAAACGTAACGAGCAATTTTCATATTTTTGATCTTTTTCAAAACTACTAGTGCTCATCTATAAACCCTCATATAGGGCTAAGCCCCTGATCGAACCATTTTGTCCAATTATGTCATTTAGTTTTTCCATATAGTACTAGGGAAAAAAATCATATTTTTTTAAAATCGATATTTCTCAAAAACGTAACGAGCGATTTTCATATTTTTCATCTTTTTGTAAACTACTAGTGCTCGTCTATGATCCCTCGTATAGGGCTAAGACCCTGATCGAACCATTTTGTCCAATTATGTCATTTAGTTTTTCCATATAGTACTAGGGAAAACAAAATTCATATTTTTTTAAAATCGATATTTTTCAAAAACGTAACGAGCGATTTTCAAATTTTTGATCTTTTTCCAAACTACTAGTGCTCAGCTATAAACACTCATATAGGGCTAAGCCCCTGATTGAACAATTTTGTCTAATTATGTCATTTAGTTTTTCCATATATTACTAGGGAAAAAAAATCATTTTTTTTTAAAATCGATATTTCTCAAAAACCTAACGAGCGATTTTCATATTTTTCATCTTTTTGTAAACTACTAGTGCTCGTCTATGATCCCTCGTATAGGACTAAGCCCCTGATCGAACCATTTTGTCCAATTATGTCATTTAGTTTTTCCATATAGTACTAGGGAAAACAAAATTCATATTTTTTTAAAATCGATATTTCTCAAAATCGTAACGAGCGATTTTCATATTTTTGATCTTTTTCTAAACTACTAGGGCTCATCTATAAACCCTCATGTAGGGCTAAGCCTCTGATCGAACCATTTTGTTTAATAATGTCATTTAGTTCTGCCATATAGTACTAGGGAAAAAAAATCTATTTTTTTAAAATCGATATTTCTCAAAAACGTAACGAGCGATTTTCATATTTTTGATCTTTTTCAAAACTACTAGTGCTCATCTATAAACCCTCATATAGGGCTAAGCCCCTGATCGAACCATTTTGTCCAATTATGTCATTTAGTTTTTCCATATAGTACTAGGGAAAACAAAATTCATATTTTTTTAAAATCGATATTTCTCAAAATCGTAACGAGCGATTTTCATATTTTTGATCTTTTTCTAAACTACTAGGGCTCATCTATAAACCCTCATGTAGGGCTAAGCCTCTGATCGAACCATTTTGTTTAATAATGTCATTTAGTTCTGCCATATAGTACTAGGGAAAAAAAATCAATTTTTTTAAAATCGATATTTCTCAAAAACGTAACGAGCGATATTCATATTTTTGATCTTTTTCTAAACTACTAGTGCTCATCTATAAGCCCTCATATAGGGCTAAGCCTCTGATCGAACCATTTTGTCCAATTATGTCATTAAGTTTTTCCATATAGTACTAGGGAAAACAAAATTCATATTTTTTTAAAATCGATATTTCTCAAAAACGTAACGAGCGATTTTCATATTTTGCATCTTTTTGTAAACTACTAGTGCTCGTCTATGATCCCTCGTATAGGACCAAGCCCCTGATCAAACCATTTTGTCCAATTATGTCATTTAGTTTTTCCATATAGTACTAGGGAAAAAAATCATATTTTTTTAAAATCTATATATCTCAAAAACGTAACGAGCGATTTTCATATTTTTGATCTTTTTCTAAACTACTAGGGCTCATCTTTAAACCCTCATATAGGGCTAAGCCTCTGATCGAACCATTTTGTTTAATTATGTCATTTTGTTCTTCCATATAGTACTAGGGAAAAAAAATCAATTTTTTTAAAATCGATATTTCTCAAAAACGTAACGAGCGATTTTCATATTTTTGATCTTTTTCAAAACTACTAGTGCTCGTCTATAAACCCTCATATAGGGCTAAGCCCCAGATCGAACCATTTTGTCCAATTATGTCATTTAGTTTTTCCATATAGTACTAGGGAAAAAAATCATATTTTTTTAAAATCGATATTTCTGAAAAACGTAACGAGCGATTTTCATATTTTTGATCTTTTTCTAAACTGCTAGTGCTCATCTATAAACCCTCATATAGGGCTAAGCCTCTGATCGAACCATTTTGTCCAATTATGTCATTTAGTTTTTCCATATAGTACTAGGGAAAAAAATCATATTTTTTTAAAATCGATATTTCTCAAAAACGTAACGAGCGATTTTCATATTTTTCATCTTTTTCTAAACTACTAGGGCTCATCTATAAACCCTCATATAGGGCTAAGCCTCTGATCGAACCATTTTGTTTAATTATGTCATTTAGTTCTTCCATATGGTACTAGGGAAAAAAAATCAATTTTTTTAAAATCGATATTTCTCAAAAACGTAACGAGCGATTTTCATATTTTTGATCTTTTTCAAAACTGCTAGTGCTCATCTATAAACACTCATATAGGGCTAAGCCCCTGATCGAACAATTTTGTCTAATTATGTCATTTAGTTTTTCCATATATTACTAGGGAAAAAAAATCATTTTTTTTTAAATCGATATTTCTCAAAAACCTAAGGAGCGATTTTCATATTTTTCATCTTTTTGTAAACTACTAGTGCTCGTCTATGATCCCTCGTATAGGGCTAAGACCCTGATCGAACCATTTTGTCCAATTATGTCATTTAGTTTTTCCATATAGTACTAGGGAAAACAAAATTCATATTTTTTTTAAAATCGATATTTCTCAAAAACGTAACAAGCGATATTCATATTTTTGATCTTTTTCTAAACTACTTGTGCTCATCTATAAACTCTCATATAGGGCTAAGCCTCTGATCGAACCATTTTGTCTAATTATGTCATTTAGTTTTTCCATATAGTACTAGGGAAAAAAATCATATTTTTTTAAAATCGATATTTCTGAAAAACGTAACGAGCGATTTTCATATTTTTCATATTTTTGTAAACTACTAGTGCTCGTCTATGATCCCTCGTATAGGACTAAGACCCTGATCGAACCATTTTGTCCAATTATGTCATTTAGTTTTTCCATATAGTACTAGGGAAAACAAAATTCATATTTTTTTAAAATCGATATTTCTCAAAAACGTAACAAGCGATATTCATATTTTTGATCTTTTTCTAAACTACTAGTGCTCATCTATAAACTCTCATATAGGGCTAAGCCTCTGATCGAACCATTTTGTCTAATTATGTCATTTAGTTTTTCCATATAGTACTAGGGAAAACAAAACTCATATTTTTTTAAAATCGTTATTTCTCAAAAACGTAACGAGCGATTTTCACATTTTTCATCTTTTTGTAAACTACTAGTGCTCGTCTATGATCCCTCGTATAGGACCAAGCCCCTGATCGAACCATTTTGTCCAATTATGTCATTTAGTTTTTCCATATAGTACTAGGGAAAACAAAATTCATATTTTTTTAAAATCGATATTTCTCAAAAACGTAACGAGCGATATTCATATTTTTGATCTTTTTCAAAACTACTAGTGCTCATCTATAAACCCTCATATAGGGCTAAGCCCCTGATCGAACCATTTTGTCCAATTATGTCATTTAGTTTTTCCATATAGTACTAGGGAAAAAAATCATATTTTTTTAAAATCTATATATCTCAAAAACGTAACGAGCGATTTTCATATTTTTCATCTTTTTCTAAACTACTAGGGCTCATCTATAAACCCTCATATAGGGCTAAGCCCCAGATCGAACCATTTTGTCCAATTATGTCATTTAGTTTTTCCATATAGTACTAGGGAAAAAAATCATATTTTTTTAAAATCGATATTTCTGAAAAACGTAACGAGCGATTTTCATATTTTTCATCTTTTTGTAAACTACTAGTGCTCGTCTATGATCCCTCGTATAGGGCTAAGACCCTGATCGAACCATTTTGTCCAATTATATCATTTAGTTTTTCCATATAGTACTAGGGAAAACAAAATTCATATTTTTTTAAAATCGATATTTCTCAAAAACGTAACGAGCGATTTTCATATTTTTGATCTTTTTCCAAACTACTAGTGCTCGTCTATAAACACTCATATAGGGCTAAGCCCCTGATCGAACAATTTTGTCTAATTATGTCATTTAGTTTTTCCATATATTACTAGGGAAAAAAAATCATTTTTTTTTAAATCGATATTTCTCAAAAACCTAAAGAGCGATTTTCATATTTTTCATCTTTTTGTAAACTACTAGTGCTCGTCTATGATCCCTCGTATAGGGCTAAGCCCCTGATCGAACCATTTTGTCCAATTATGTCATTTAGTTTTTCCATATAGTACTAGGGAAAACAAAATTCATATTTTTTTTAAAATCGATATTTCTCAAAAACGTAACAAGCGATATTCATAGTTTTGATCTTTTTCTAAACTACTAGTGCTCATCTATAAACCCTCATATAGGGCTAAGCCTCTGATCGAACCATTTTGTCCAATTATGTCATTTAGTTTTTCCATATAGTGCTAGGGAAAACAAAACTCATATTTTTTTAAAATCGATATTTCTCAAAAACGTAACGAGCGATTTTCATATTTTTCATCTTCTTGTAAACTACTAGTGCTCGTCTATGATCCCCCGTATAGGACCAAGCCTCTGATCGAACCATTCTGTCCAATTATGTCATTTAGTTTTTCCATATAGTACTAGGGAAAACAAAATTCATATTTTTTTAAAATCGATATTTCTCAAAAACGTAGCGAGCGATATTCATATTTTTGATCTTTTTCAAAACTACTGGTGCTCATCTATAAACCCCCATATAGGGCTAAGCCCCTGATCGAACCATTTTGTCCAATTATGTCATTTAGTTTTTCCATATAGTACTAGGGAAAAAAATCATATTTTTTTTTAAAATCGATATTTCTCAAAAACGTAACGAGCGATTTTCATATTTTTGATCTTTTTCTAAACTACTAGGGCTCTTCTATAAACCCTCATGTAGGGCTAAGCCTCTGATCGATCCATTTTGTTTAATTATGTCATTTAGTTCTTCCATATAGTACTAGGGAAAAAAATCAATTTTTTTAAAATCGATATTTCTCAAAAACGTAACGAGCGATTTTCATATTTTTGATCTTTTTCTAAACTACTAGTGCTCATCTATAAGCCCTCATATAGGGCTAAGCCTTTGATCGAACCATTTTGTCCAATTATGTCATTTAGTTTTTCCATATAGTACTAGGGAAAACAAAATTCATATTTTTTTTAAAATCGATATTTCTCAAAAACGTAACAAGCGATATTCATAGTTTTGATCTTTTTCTAAACTACTAGTGCTCATCTATAAACCCTCATATAGGGCTAAGCCTCTGATCGAACCATTTTGTCCAATTATGTCATTTAGTTTTTCCATATAGTGCTAGGGAAAACAAAACTCATATTTTTTTAAAATCGATATTTCTCAAAAACGTAACGAGCGATTTTCATATTTTTCATCTTTTTGTAAACTACTAGTGCTCGCCTATGATCCCTCGTATAGGGCTAAGACCCTGATCGAACCATTTTGTCCAATTATGTCATTTAGTTTTTCCATATAGTACTAGGGAAAACAAAATTCATATTTTTTTTAAAATCGATATTTCTCAAAAACGTAACAAGCGATATTCATATTTTTGATCTTTTTCTAAACTACTAGTGCTCATCTATAAACCCTCATATAGGGCTAAGCCTCTGATCGAACCATTTTGTCCAATTATGTCATTTAGTTTTTCCATATAGTACTAGGGAAAACAAAACTCATATTTTTTTAAAATCGATATTTCTCAAAAACGTAACGAGCGATTTTCACATTTTTCATCTTTTTGTAAACTACTAGTGCTCGTCTATGATCCCTCGTATAGGACCAAGCCCCTGATCGAACCATTTTGTCCAATTAAGTCATTTAGTTTTTCCATATAGTACTAGGGAAAACAAAATTCATATTTTTTTTAAAATCGATATTTCTCAAAAACGTAACAAGCGATATTCATAGTTTTGATCTTTTTCGAAACTACTAGTGCTCATCTATAAACCCTCATATAGGGCTAAGCCTCTGATCGAACCATTTTGTCCAATTATGTCATTTAGTTTTTCCATATAGTGCTAGGGAAAACAAAACTCATATTTTTTTAAAATCGATATTTCTCAAAAACGTAACGAGCGATTTTCCTTATATTTGATCTTTTTCTAAACTACTAGGGCTCATCTATAAACCCTCATATAGGGCTAAGCCTCTGATCGAACCATTTTGTTTAATTATGTCATTTAGTTCTTCCATATAGTACTAGGGAAAAAAATCAATTTTTTTAAAATCGATATTGCTCAAAAACGTAACGAGCGATTTTCATATTTTTGATCTTGTTCAAAACTACTAGTGCTCATCTATAAACCCTCATATAGGGCTGGGCCCCAGATCGAACCATTTTGTCCAATTATGTCATTTAGTTTTTCCATATAGTACTAGGGAAAAAAATCATATTTTTTAAAAATCGATATTTCTGAAAAACGTAACGAGCGATTTTCATATTTTTCATCTTTTTGTAAGCTACTAGTGCTCGTCTATGATCCCTCGTATGGGGCTAAGATCCTGATCGAACCATTTTGTCCAATTATGTCATTTAGTTTTTCCATATAGTACTAGGGAAAACAAAATTCATATTTTTTTAAAATCGATATTTCTCAAAAACGTAACGAGCGATTTTCATATTTTTGATCTTTTTCCAAACTACTAGTGCTCATCTATAAACACTCATATAGGGCTAAGCCCCTGATCGAACAATTTTGTCTAATTATGTCATTTAGTTTTTCCATATATTACTAGGGAAAAAAAAATCATTTTTTTTTAAATCGATATTTCTCAAAAACCTAACGAGCGATTTTCATATTTTTCATTTTTTTTTAAACTACTAGTGCTCGTCTATGATCCCTCGTATAGGGCTAAGCCCCTGATCGAACCATTTTGTCCAATTATGTCATTTAGTTTTTCCATATAGTACTAGGGAAAACAAAATTCATATTTTTTTAAAATCGATATTTCTCAAAAACGTAACAAGCGATATTCATAGTTTTGATCTTTTTCGAAACTACTAGTGCTCATCTATAAACCCTCATATAGGGCTAAGCCTCTGATCGAACCATTTTGTCCAATTATGTCATTTAGTTTTTCCATATAGTGCTAGGGAAAACAAAACTCATATTTTTTTAAAATCGATATTTCTCAAAAACGTAACGAGCGATTTTCATATTTTTCATCTTTTTGTAAACTACTAGTGCTCGTCTATGATCCCTCGTATAGGAAAAAGCCTCTGATCGAACCGTTTTGTCCAATTATGTCATTTAGTTTTTCCATATAGTACTAGGGAAAACAAAATTCATATTTTTTTAAAATCGATATTTCTCAAAAACGTAACGAGCGATATTCATATTTTTGATCTTTTTCAAAACTACTAGTGCTCGCCTATGATCCCTCGTATAGGGCTAAGCCCTTGATCGAACCATTTTGTCTAATTATGTCATTTAGTTCTTCCATATAGTACTAGGGAAAAAAATCAATTTTTTAAAAATCGATATTTCTCAAAAACGTAACGAGCGATTTTCATATTTTTGATATTTTTCTAAACTACTAGTGCTCATCTATAAGGCCTCATATAGGGCTAAGCCCCTGATCGAACCATTTTGTCCAATTATGTCATTTCGTGTTTCCATATAGTACTAGGGAAAAAAATCATATTTTTTTAAAATCGATATTTCTCAAAAACGTAACGAGCGATTTTCATATTTTTGATCCTTTTCTAAACTACTAGTGCTCGTCTATGATCCCTCGTATAGGGCTAAGCCCTTGATCGAACCATTTTGTCTAATTATGTCATTTAGTTTTTCCATATAGTACTAGGGAAAAAAATCATATTTTTTTAAAATCGATATTTCTCAAAAACGTAACGAACGATTTTCATATTTTTCATCTTTTTGTAAACTACTAGTGCTCGTCTATGATCCCTCGTATAGGCCTAAGCCCGTGATCGAACCATTTTGTCCAATTATGTCATTTAGTTTTTCCATATAGTACTAGGGAAAAAAATCATATTTTTTTAAAATCGATATTTCTCAAAAACGTAACGAGCGACTTTCATATTTTTGTTCTTTTTCTAAACTACTAGTGCTCGTCTATGATCCCTCGTATAGGGCTAAGCCCCTGATCGAACCATTTTGTCCAATTAATCCAAAAATCATATTTTTTTAAAATCGATATTTCTCAAAAACGTAACGAGCGACTTTCATATTTTTGTTCTTTTTCTAAACTACTAGTGCTCGTCTATGATCCCTCGTATAGGGCTAAGCCCCTGATCGAACCATTTTGTCCAATTAATCCAAAAATCATATTTTTTTAAAATCGATATTTCTCAAAAACGTAACGAGCGATTTTCATATTTTTGATCTTTTTCTAAACTACTAGTGCTCGTCTATGATCCCTCGTATAGGGCTAACCCCTGATCGAACCATTTTGTCTAATTATGTCATTTAGTTTTTCCATATAGTACTAGGGGAAAAAATCATATTTTTTTAAAATCGATATTTCTCAAAAACGTAACGAACGATTTTCATCTTTTTGTAAACTACTAGTGCTCGTCTATGATCCCTCGTATAGGGCTAAGCCCCTGATCGAACCATTTTGTCCAATTATGTCATTTAGTTTTTCCATGTAGTACGAGGGGAAAAAGTCATGTTTGTTTAACGATATTTCTTACTTTTATTTTTTGTAAAATTCAATTTAGTTTTATTTTTATTTTGTTTAATGTACTAGTCCTAATATACTAATGCCAGTATATATCTAAACCCCTCAACTTATATGTAAAACGTATTTAATTTTCGTAGTTATCTGCATAAAAACATATAAACATGTTAGTTCAACATTCTCTATATAATGCATAACATTTTGTAGAACGTATTTAACTTTCGTAGTTATCTTCACAAAAATTCTGTTAATTTAACAGTCTCTGTTAAGTATTTAACATTTTTGAAAAACGTAGTTATCTTTCGTCGCTAACTTCACACCCTTGAGACAACAACCATATGCCAATTGAGAGGCATCTGCAAAGCCGTGAATATCAATGGTTTGTCTTGGAGACGTTCCTACAAATCTTGGTGTTTCGATTTGATTTATATATGGGAAACTTTGTTCAATTTGTAGCCATCGATTTGACAAACGTTCGTTGAGTGGTGCATCCGAATATAATTTCTGCTTCCACATTTCTTGAATTAGAATTTTGCAAGAAATTATAATAGGGCTTAGTAAGCCAAGAATATCAAGGATTTTTGCCACAGCTGACAAAACAGATCTTTTTGTTGGAGTTTCAATCACGGGTAAATCAAAACGAAAACAAAAAACGTCATTCTTGGGCCTCCACGACATCCCAAGTGCTTTAGTGATATAGTCGTCACTTGTTTTTAAATGCATTTCACTATTGCAAGGAGCGATGTTGGGATAATTTGAGTTCCATTTTGACAGCTGCAAACCAGCTTTTTCAAAAATTCCTGAAATTTCAGATTTTTTAACTAAAAGCTCGGAAAGCTTATCTGCCCCCCGTGAGCAGATCATCGACGCATAGATCTTGCTTAAGAGTTTCAGAACCAACAGGAAATTCATTTTTGCAATGAAGAATAAGATTCTAACAGCGAGAAAAGGTGCGGCTGATGTGCCATAAGTTACGGTATTGAGTTGATATAAAGCGATTGGTTCATTTATGTTGCTTCTCCATAAAACTAACTGAAAGTTTCAATCTCTTTTATCAACCCAAAATTGCCGATACATTTTACAAATTTCAGCTGATAATGCTATTTTATTCAATCGAAACGATAAAATTGTTATTATGGGGTCCTTTTGAATTGTTGGACCGACCATGAGAGCTTCATTCAAAGAAATGTGGGTTGATGACTGACATGAAGCGTCGAAGACAACTCTGAGTTTTGTTGTCGTACTTTGAGGAATTACATAATGCGGAAGATTCAAGCAATCAAAGCTAACGGGTGACATATGACCAAGTCGAATGTATTCGTGTATGAAATCGCAATACATTTGTCGTAAGTTTTCATTTTTTGAAAGTCTTTTTTCTAAAGATAAAAGTCTTCTACGAGCTATTTCAGCTGAGCTACCAAGTTGGTTTATGGAAGATTTAAATGGCAAACGTACTTGAACTTTACCATTTGGATCAAATATTGTATTTTTAACAAAGTGCTCTTCACACTGTTGCTCTTCTTCTGTGAGAATAGGAGTCTTCTGATTGAATTCTTCAATTTCCCAAAATGCTTTTAGTTGTGAGTCTAGATTTTCAACTTGTGTTATTATGTTGCATGATAACGCACGATGTGGATGTTGAGAATCCACACTGCCACCAATTACCCATCCGAGAGATGTGTTTATTAGATAAGGTAATCCGTTTCCGAGAGAAATTTTGCCATCGAGAAGTATTTCGAAGAATATTTCAGAACGAATTAAACTGTCGATGCGTTGGGGTATGTGAAATTGTGGGTCTGCCAATTTAATGCCATTAGGGATGTTCCAGTTTGCTGCTTTAATTTGTTTAGCTGGGTGATGAGATGAAATACAATTTGTAACCAAAAAACATGTTGTCCACTCAAATTCAGAAACCCGCGATTTAATTGTAGCTGATACCATGTATTTCAATTGGGTCCGAATTTCGCAAACGCCAGAAATTTCATAAGTTGATTTACTTTGTTTTAAACGAAGACGATTTACAGCTTCTTGCGTGATAAGGTCGAATTCTGAACAAGAATCTAGTAGGACTCGAAGAGGTTGTAAAGTGCCAAACAAATCTTTAATAAGAACTACAGCAGTTGGCAACAAATTTGTACAACGGCTACTTCTAAAAAATGATGAAACTTTCGTGAGCTGATTTGTGGATGAGGCAACCTGTGTTGGGAAATCGAATTGGTGAGATGAGAATTGCAAAGACGAAGAAAACCGTTGCTGGGCTGCGGAATTTAGAGGAGAACTGTGTTGCAGCGATGAATTCAAAGGCGACTAATGTTGGAGTCATGAACTCGAAGAAGGCTTTGTGTTAATTGTTGGTTGCAAATTAGGATTATGTAAAGATGTGTGGTGCGAAATCCGACAGGTGCGACAACGAGACTGTGATTGACATTGAGAAACTAAATGACCTTTTCGAAGGCCATTTATACACAGCTTCGAGCTTTTAACGAAATCGAAACGACGAACTACAGGTAGCGACAAATAGCTAGAATAGCTTCCAATAAAATGTTCTTTTGACTCACAGTATTCACAAAGAGTACTTGAAACGACAAATGATACCCTGTACGTTTGGAGATTTGCTTGGATTTATTATCACGAGGTTGATGTGAATCCGCTTCTGCAGTACGACTCTCCAGAAACTGACAACGACGACTGAGAATTGAAAAGCAATGATCCCATGATGGCAAAGATTTAAAATCTTGTTTTTCATCATAAACCTTTGTCAAAACAATGTATATGATGATAGCATTCATCACATCAAGTTCAGAGCCCAAAGAAAGCAAGGAAGGGCAGAAACATTGTCGATAATTGAGCGTAACGAAACACCGTTTGGTTTGGTCATAGGCGATATCGAGAACAAAGAATTGATATGATCGATGAAAATTAACGATTTTTTGTCATATCGTTCGATTAAGCTATCTAAAGCCTTTTGGTAATTAGATTCAATGACTTGAAAAGGTTCTATAGCGGCCAGTGCTTGACCAGATAATCAATTAAGTAGGTAATTAAATTTATCTATTGTAAGGATGCTTGATTTGTTGTGAACTAATGTATTGAAAGTGCTTATGAACCGAAAAAATTCCGAATATTTTCCATCAAATTTGGATAATTTGATTTGTGGCAAACGATTTTGATGAGACATTAAAGGTTGAGTAATATTTAAAAAACTTTGATCTACATCACTAGACGTACGTTTTTTATTCATGAAACTTACCAATGGAGCCTTGGCAGAGATAAAAAGTTCTTCAATGACCAACCGGTTGGAATCAGATTCAGCCAACTTTTCAATTTGGGTCTGAATATGGCTTATTTGCTTAAAATACGATTCCAGAATTTAAAGTCGACACTCGAGGATTCTAAAGTTTGAAGCACCTCCATCTTTCTCCATTTTTGATTTCATTTGCGTGATATTTCGTTTCATTGTTGATCGTTGTTGCTTTAAAGAAGAAAGCATGTTGGCTTCAGAATCATCTTTATCGTTGCCTGTATTATTGGTTTTGTCGGTCTTGTTGGTGCTCATTTTGCACTAAAAATTCTAATAAAGTTGATTTAAAGTTGGTAAGCAATTGATTGAAATTGACTTAAAGTTGATTAAAATTGGTTTAAAGTTGATAAAATTTGATTTAAAGTTGATAAAAAGTTGCAAAAAGTACCAATCGTTGTTCAGAAAGGCCAACACTGATCACAACTGTCAACAATAATTGTCGCGAATGAAGAGTACGTATAAGTGCATATGTGTGTGTGTGCAAAAAAACCAAAGTGGATAAATTATGAGCGAAGTACTATTTAAGAGAAATTTATTTATTTCTCTTACTTGCTTAAATAATGATGACTACAGGTGACGAAAATTACTTGCGTATGTATGTATGTATGTAGCGATGAAGAGACTATGGTTGTTATGATTGTTGAAACGAAGCAGCGACGACGATGTGTGTTGATATCTGCAGCAGAGGGTGGTGCCTAGCGACGACGAAAATGATGACAATGTGACGATGATGATACTGATGATTACGTTGAAACTGATGATGTTCGTTGCGAAGATAATGAGGATGATTATGATAACGATGATGACGTTGGCTATTGAATTTGTTTTATTTTATATTTTTTCTGTTGCTTCAAAAAAGGTCTTAATTTTGTTGCAGCACAAAAATGTTTTTTTGGTTTTGTTAAACACTTTCACCTTTTCCTGTTTCAAATGTTATTTAATTGTTTATTATTTGGACTACTGAATTTTATTCTTTAATTTATTTTAATTAATTAAACTTTTAACAGTAGTCCTGTAACGGTCGCAAATTTTATGTTTGAACATAAATAACTCGAATTCAAAGAAAACGCGATTTAATTTTTTGTATGACTTTATTCGATGACTATTTTTTCTGTAATGATTAACGTTATAAATGTGAAAAATACTTAAACTAAGAAGCTTCAAAAGGAATGCAAAGAATGCAATCCCGTTAGAACTTAATGTATTTATTTGAATACATAAGACAAAGAGGCAAAAGAATAATGACAAAGCCAACAAGGCGTTTAAATGAATGGATTCATTAGAATTAAAAAATACAAACATACTTAATTCTACAATTATAAATAATGAAATATATTTTGACCGAACAGACTTGTTGTGACGAAAGATTAGTTTTAACATAGTCACGCACAGTCACGGAGAGATTCAAAACTCATATGCATAAGAAAAGAAAGAGTTTTAATAAAACCTGTTTTTATGGGTTAGATTATTTAGGACAACTAAACTTTTTTAGAAAAGGAAACTTTTCTAAGAACATTTTTTTAAGAAAATGTATTTTTTTAAATTATATATTTTATAAGAAAATTTATTTTTTTAATAAAATATATTATTCAAGGAAAAGGCATTTTTTAAGAAAAGTGCGTATTAAAAAAAAATATATGCCATAATTTAAAATGTACCGCCACATTTCGCATCCAAACTTATATGAATCGTACATGAACCTCAACATATGGTAATATATGATCTTTTTCACCAGGGTAGGCATATTTATATTTGATAGAAATATTTTTTTATGCGTAAAAATTATTTTATATTACCGCATAATCCGGACGATCAGCATACGTCAGAGATTGGATGTGTTCCAAAAATTGTTTTAAATCTGAAGGCAAATGCTTCAGTAAAATTCGATGATCATATTTTTCTTTTGTCAAACCAACTTGCTCTTTATCCTTAATTTTCCGCCAAGGTAACTGACCATTCACAAATTCAACCAACATATAAAAAAGGGACCAAAGATCGTCATGACGCCCCATTTCTCTATTCCGATGTGCATTAATTGAGGCATATCGTACAGTGCCCCGGAAACCAGCCGCCGCACGAGGGCATCGAACCTCTCCAGTTCCTGTTGTATATTGCCTTGCTAAACCAAAATCTAGCATGTAAACTCGTCGACAATTATATGGCAAACGTCCAATTGAAAAGTTGCTCTGTAATTATCAAATAAACTTTATTACCTACTTGTTACTTTTTAATCTCTTGTAACACTCACTGGTTTAATATCGCGATGCAAAAATCCGACGGAATGTATTGACTCAATTGCTTTGAGAATTTGTAAGCCCAATCTTAAGGTTGTACTTAAAGAAAATGCTCCCCTAGGTTGGGCACGTCTTAACTCTGCCAAATTTTTTCCTTGCAATTGCATCACAACATAGTTGAAACGATCATTGCGACCACAGCCAATAAAGCGACATACATGTTCCTTTCCTTGTAGCTTTTTAAGGACGGCTACCTCCATTTTGAGAACCTGCTTTGGTTGTCGTGCCGATTCAACTTTTAAAGCTACTTGTTCCCGTGTTATTAAATCTTGGCCTTCGTAAATTTCACCAAAACCACCACCACCAATTTTGCGTAAAACCTAAAAAAAACATAGGTAAAAAAGTTTAGTTGTTTTGACAATATTAAGAATTACGTAAATAAAAACTGTAACTTAAATAAATCACAATAAGTTTTAAACTAATTTAACAAATTTTAATAAATACTAGTAACACTCGGCATTCGAGTGCACATTCTAGGAAATATTATTTTTTCATTCAATTTTTTCTTTCAATGTTTTTTTAATGTATATATTAAAACAATTTATGAATATTTAAATGAGCCTAAAAGTATGCTAATCAATTTTCACAATTCAACACAGGGCATGTCATATACAATTTAAATCATTCGAATTAACAGTGTGTTACGAATTATTATAAATATTTTATTTTATTTAATTTAATACATTTTTAAGACAGATTAAACATAAATTTTATCATTCTCAGCTTCTATTCCATATGAACTATAACTATGCCAATTTTCACATTCCTCCGTGCCAGCATATTGCTTAAAAAGGGAACTAAAAACTTACCTTCACGTATTAATATATAGATTACAACTGAATAAGGAGAATTAAAATTAACATATTATATATTACTTTACAAGATTATTTGTTTTTTATAAAAAAAAAAATTTCTTGCACTTTCCTTTGATGTGTAAGGTCACAGTTTACTCTTATTCTATGAATTGCGTTAAAAGTTTACGGTTATTTTTATTATTCGCTATCAACATATACAAAATAAACTAACAAACATGTTGTAGCGAGTATGATAGTGGCATAGCTACCGTACACACACACAACATTATAGTATATTATATGTAAACAATAGACAAACATTGTAACTAAATAATAAACAAATGACACACTCTTTTAATGTTTAATATTACAACATTCTAAATAATATACAGACATCGTAACTAGACAATAAACAAATCATTTAACTAATAAGTTATTGATATCATTATTTTAAAGGCTAAATAATCGTTATTTTTACTATATATTTTAACTATATATTTACTATATATAATCATTATTTTACTTTATTATTGAATTGAATAAACAGATTGAAATTTACAAGCAAGAAAATCACATCGCTTATATCTTTTACTGTTACATGGCAACCGTGACAATTGCTCCAAAGCTGAGCAAAGGATAAGAAAGGTTAATTTTCTTACTACCTACAATTGTTGCAATCCAATTTGATCCTCATCTGAAGGAAGACGATTGAAGGATATGAAGAGCCCAAAGCCGGGGCCGCAGTCGTTTGACAATTGCAGAGTATGAACAAAGAAAAAAGTGAACGCAAGCAGACCCTACAAACATACCACTGGTGAAACACCCAAAAGCGGGGGATATCTGTTAAAAAAAAAAGAGACGTGAAATAGCACAACTACGAAGATCACTATTCTCGGAACCTCCGCCACTATGGGATGTAGCGACCCGTATATGGAATAAAATAGATGAGGTAGAACGACAAATTCGCATATACCGATTTTCAAAAACGCTGATGTCTAGCAGTCCTGTACCAGAAAAAAAAATAAAGTCAGCAATTAAAAACACCTTTTTATTGTTATTAAAAAAAATAATCGTCAAGCTTTTAACAAAGTGCATACTCATCATGCACCTGTAGCGAACGGAGGCGACTTCACCCATGCTCAACTTTTTTTTTTTACATATAGAAAATACTATTAAAAAAAAACGATAATGTAAAACGCAAATAAAATTGAATGAAATGAATTTGTAAAATCATAAATTTATATATATATATATATATTTAAACTCTTTCTTTTAACTCATACTCTCTGTCTGTCTGTCTGTCTGCCATGGGTGGTGTTGTGAAACGGGGTTTCACATCTATATTAAATATATTAATATAACATATATAATTTAATATAATAATATATAATAATAATAATATATAATAATAATAATATATAATAATAACATATAATAATAATAACAACATATAATAATGTATGATAATAATAATAATAACAATTATTTAAACCATGAATGTAAATTCATTTAATTAATAACAATCGATTTTTCTCGAGCGTAATTATTAAATTTTTATTCACAAAACATACATTTTCAGTCGCGATTTGCTGTAACCCAATTTGCCATGGTAGCGTCCGCGTTACCATGCATTGTCTTATTTGCTTATGTTTGTTTTTTTTTTTGTCATCTCCAATGTGGAGCAATATGATATTGTTCCGCGTTGACAGGTGTTGCGTTTTGTTTTTTTTTTTTTTTTTGAATTGTCGTGTGCTAAGTTTTTTGTGAATATTCTTTTCGCAATGTTCTGTTATTGCATTTTTGTGCAATAACATTGACTTCGTTTTTTTATAAACTTCCGCGTATGTTTAGCAGAGTGGTAGGTCGCGACCATGAAAATGTATGTCTTTTTTTCTCACGACTTATTTTAGGTACTTGCATTATTATTTATGTTTTTCTTTTTATTCATTTAATTTAATTTCCGCATTATTACTATCATGTTGTTGTAGCTATCTTTACTTAGTTTTAGGATTTAATATAAATAAATGGGGAAAAGTTAGAATAGTAGCAGATGAAGACAAGAAATCACGCTGTTCTGACTTAAACCGTTGGTACGCTATCTTGCCTTGCTTTGCTCTTTTTCTTCTTTTTCAGCTATATAAACGCCGTTTGGGCGTTGATAGACAGTGCCTACCAGCGCTAAAACATAATAGGCAAACACGCGGTTAGGGCCTATTAGGGATTTCTTTTTCAGAATAAAGGACCTCAACATTAATGGCGCAGCCGGTAGGATGCGTCATTTATTTCGTTTCAGCTGTTTAGGACACAATATTAATGGCGCAGCCGGTAGCATGCATCATTTATTTCGTTTCAGCTGTTTAGGACCCCAACATTAGTTTTTTTTTAATTAGTTAGTTTTTTTTTACTATTTACAAGGGGTAGGTAGTTACTTGTTTTAGGTTGTTTTGTTTTTTTCATACTTTCGAGTTAGTTAATTTTTTTGGATAATGGGATCGATTGGAGAATAATAATATTGTTGTGTAGTCGATTACTGTTTTATTTCTTTTTGATTGCTTAGTTTGTCGAAATGTGCGGTTAATTTTCAATGATTGTTTTAGTGATTTTTGGGAATATGGGTTTCTTATTTAGGAGTGGGGTAGATTAGTTTGTTTAGTAGCAGTTTGGTAAATATAGGTTTAGTTAGATAGTAGTTAGTTAGTTAATTATGTATAGTAGAAGGGTATTAATAGTTTTAATGTTTTTTTTTTTTTTTGAAGAAAGGAATGAATGAAGGGTGGTTTGTTTTTGCATTTCCTTTTTATATATATATGTGACGGTAGATCACGGTGTATGGACCGATGTGGACTGGGTTACACGGGGTAATTGACCTATGGAACGAAAAAAAAAAAACTAGCCAAAATTTGAATCTGCAGATAAGCCATCGGCTTCGCGGAACTAGGCTTAAAAAAAAAAAAAAAAAACAGAACCTCAAATTATAGCAGTAATACGGTACGCATAAGGGAGAAGTCGTAAATGGCGTAATAAACATGTACGAACGCGTTGCAGGTCGTTAAACACGCTACCGGATCTGAAATTAGTTGGTTTCGGGGCTGGGGAGAACAAGTATGCACGGGGTTTCCTTCGTGAATGGCGAAAGGGCTAGTTACGTATATTATCTCTAGTTGTTAGTGGGTATCCCGATTTGAAACACATATCCATCATTTAGTTGCAGACATACGTCCGCAATGAAGTTTTTTTTTATGTTGTGTATTTGAGGTGGTGAGCGGAAGGTAGTAGTTGGGAATGGTTCAACGGGATGAACCTGGTAGGGGAGTCAGAAGCGAGTCTCGAGAAATTCGCGGTATACACTGCGGAGAGGGTTTTTGCCGAGAATAGCCTCACAGTGGCCAGGTTCCGGTTTGCGGAATGCAGCAGGAAACTTTTATACTCTGGAGAAGGATGACACGCTGTGTGCGGTCATGCCTTATATGGGTGGCAGTGTTTAGGAAGGACACGTGCCTTAATTGCTTTTCATTAGGAGTATGGATGATTTGACATATTATAGATTCAGACAGACCGCCGGTAGCTCGGCATTAGGGTGACTTTTATGTGTAGTGGTTCTTGTTAGGGTAGAATGCAGGTATATTTCTTTGCGCCCCGGTAGGTGAGTAGGTAGCGTGCTCGCCCATCATGCGGGGGTCGTCGGTTCGATTCCCACCAGAGGCTTTGGTCTGTCGCTGCAGAAACACCAGCCACATGGTCTTTGTCACTCGGCTTATCCCTGCACCCAAATTAGAATACAAATTTACTTTGCATTGTAATTAATATAAAATAAAAAAATAAAAAAATAAAATAAATAAATAAATATTTCTGTGCAGAGTATAGCTGTATCACGTGAGGCGGTACCGGTGTCGATGGCTCTCCAGTATAGCCATCTAAATGGCGCCGTACTCTGTGCAAAGTGTGCTTGTATTCCTTGTGGTGGAATCGGTGACGATGGCTATTCAGCATAGCGATCTGGATGGCCACCGTACGCCCGTGATTCGGTCCAGTTAGTCAGGGTTTGGGTACTGTTTTTTTCATCTTATAACATTTTCTTTCAAAATAGGTTGGAAATGAAGCCATCGTTGAACGGATGGCGGGTACTCCTGCGGTTAGGCCGGCGAGGCCCACGAGGTACCTTTCGGATGCAGCGGACCCGGATGGAGGAGAAAATATATTTAAAAGCAAAAAACTATAAGACCAGATATTTAAAAAAAAAGGTAATAAGAAAAGATGGGTGATCTCCCCATGAAAAAAAAAAATTATAATAATAATGAGAAAAGATGGGAGATCTCCTCACCTAGAAAAAAAAAAAAGAGAAGACTCCCCATGTAAAGCCAAAAAAAAATGGGGGAAAATATATATATATATATATATATAAAAAAAAAAAAAAAATAATAATAATAATAAAAGATGGGAGGCCCCCCCTTGTAGAAAAAATGTGAATATATATATAAATAAGAAAGAAAAGATGGGAGGTCTCCCCATGTATAAATAATTATAAGAAAAGATGGGAGGTCTCCCCATGGTAAACATACATATTTAAAAAAAAAAAATATATTAGCATACATATTTGTTAAAAAAAAAAGAAAATATAAAGATTCGACATATATATTTATTTAACAATAAAAAAATATAAATATTGAAAAAAAAAATAGATACTAACATACAAAAAGAAAGAAAAGGAAGATTAATATTAATAAAAAGAAAAAAGAAAAAAAGGAAGGGAAAAATTAATATATGAGAAAAGAAATAGGAAAAAAAACCTATACGTTAATATATATAAAAATAAAATATTTAAGTTTGGTGAGAGGACGGGAATTATTCCCAATTTGGTTTAAGGGAAAAAAAATACCTAAAGGGAAAGGAAATTGTATATATATAGTGAAATTGGATAGATGAAGGGACGGGGAGTATCCCCAACTTAAAATTTAAATTATAAGAAATGTATAAAATAAAATTTTACTATTATTAGAACATAAGAAAATATATGTATAGCGAGTTGGGGGGTTTTCATTTTTTTTAAATGATTTGTAAAATGTTTAACGTTTTATAGTTAGTTATGTAAGTAAAGTTAGGGAGTTCCAACCCAAGTCCACTGGGAGCGAGGCTGATCAGCATCCATGTAGAAAGCGGCAAGATTCAACATTCATCAAGTAAGCAGCGGAAAGCAGTGGCCCGTCATGATTAAGAAGTGTCCACAAGGCAGAGATAAGAGTTCAACGTCTCGAGTAAAGAACTATCGATTAAAGATCAACTGTAAGGGTAAAGTGCGAATGGGTCACCGAGAATTTTCTATGTGATGGATTGGCTATTGGGGAATGCCCGCGCAAATTAAAACGGCCGTTGTGACAAGATATGATTGTTTTGGGCTAGCTGGCAAGATGGTCATTGGGGCAAGGGGCCAGGTTGATTCATAAGCTACATGTTTCATCCCGAGTCAACAATGAAATGTCGCCTAGGGTGATCCAGCAGGGCAACATGCCTGTTTATTTGGTCAGGAACGTTTTCAAGAAAGGATGATCAACATGAACTACGTCGAGGTGGCCAAGCGGCAATGAGGTAACAGTTGCTTCATTTGCATCATTGGAAATGATCGAAAAATGGCCGGAGCTTATAATGAATATTACGGTGAACGCCAACGAGTTATGAGCTCGATACACCAACGCTCGTGGGAGATTGCGTTTTCGCTGAAAGTATTGTCACGAGTTTGCATCAGGCCAAACATCACATTGTTTGTCATGATTCTCTATTGGAATTCGATCATCAATGTCGTCGGATCACCATTTTTGTTTCATCCAAGTGACATGCCAGAACTAGTTCTACGAAGCAAAACAGCGGGCCTAAGATCGGTTTCACGAAACAACAAGCCGACGGTTGTTATGATTCTATATTGGAACCGAATCACAGGAGTTATTATATGGGACACGGTGGAGGTTAACGGGCATGCGGTACAAGAACGCATGCTAGAAGAAAAAACACGCGACGTGGTACCCAACCGTCCTGTAAAAGGACAGCGATTGGCGCAATTGTCGTCATTACTAGTAACTTATCATCAGCATTGATTACGGCTTCGTTCTTATCGGTTCGGTCATTACCAGCAGTCGCATCACCATTGTCATCATCATGAATGTTATCATCAGTATTGAACCTGAGTATATTATCATCAGCAGCAACACTATCATCAACATCATCATCAGCATCAACATCATCCACAGCAACATCATCATCAGTTTCAACGTCATCATCATCAGCAGTAACATTATCATCAGCATCAATATCATCAGCAGTAACATTATCAGCAGCATCAACATCATCAGCAGCAAGATCATCATCAAGGAAAGGGGGAGGAATGTTGCGAAACCGGGTTTCACATGTGTAGTTAAATAGGGAAATATAATACTATAATAATAAGATAATGAAATATACTATATTAATGTAATATATAATATATAATATATAATATATAATATATAATATATAATATATAATATATAATATATAATATATATAATATATAATATATAATATATAATATATAATATATAATATATAATATATAATATATAATATATAATATATAATATATAATATATAATATATAATATATAATATATAATATATAATATATAATATATAATATATAATATATAATATATAATACTAGCTGGACCCGGCAAACGTTGTTTTGCCCTCAATGAATTTTTATTTTAGTTAGAATCTGTATATACCTATATAAAATGTGTGACGAAGATCTCCAGATAATAAAATGAGAGCTTCACCAAAAAATCTTTCATTGCCTTTCAAATCTTTTATCAAATCAAATCACAATGTTTGTGAGCCATGGTACATTCATCCCAAATAAAAATACTGCATTTTTGCAGAACTTTTGCCATACCGGAATGTTTTTTGATATTACAGACGGCATTCTCATTTTTTTGTACGTTTAACGGTGATTTGAGTGCTGAATGAGCTGTGCGGCCACCATGCAATAATGTAGCGGCTTTTTCCTTCTTTTTCGTTAGAATATTTATATATAAAAACGTTTGTGAGTTTATTTATTAAAATTTATATAAATTTGACAACTCATTATTTTTCGAACGACAGCGCCATCTACCGGGTCCAATAAAAAAATGTTTCTAACATACATATATGTACATTCTTAGTTTCATTAAAATCACACCATAAATAAGAATATTCGAAATAACTTTACCCAGCGCCACCTATCGGGTCCATTTATACATACAAAAATTTCTTATGACGAAACATACGTTCATTCTGAATTGCAGTCAAATCGCGCTGAAAGTAAAAATTTTTGTTTTTAACTTGACCCCAACGCCAGCTAGAGGGTTAAAGCTAAAAAAAAACACAGAAGAGCTCGAACCGAACCTATGCTGGAAATCCTACCTCGACAGCTCTTATGGTTCCGGAGATCATTCGTTACAATCGAATGCATCAACGTTTTTATATATACGCCACGCCCCTTTGCCCACTAACAACTTTATATAGCTAAGGTCTTATTATTTCGCAAAAATATCCTTTTGTGAAAATTTCATGACGATCCTTCCAGTAGTTTAGAAGATATTACGATTTTTTATTTTTCTAAAAATGGGCGTGGTCCCGCCCACTTTTCTTCTTGTATGTATTTCTATTCATGCTAATACCATATGTACCAAATATGACTGCTGTAGGTAAAAAAATTCCCGTGATATGACTTTTTCAAATTTTTGGTTATATGGGCGTGGCACCGCCCCTTTGTCAAATCAAAAATTTATATAGCATATTATTCCTTCCAGAGTCACAGTAACACGCTCTGAAAATTTCAGGAAGATCGGTTCTTTGGTTTGGCCTCCTATAAAGCACAAACAAACACACATTCATTTTTATATATATAGATAGATTGAAAGCAGATTAATTATGATTTAAGATAAAATGGGGCGAAAAAGGGGGACTTGGTAATAAAAAAAATGTATGGCTACCTTACCTGTAGATAAAAAGTGTATAAAACTTTAGATAAATACATATTACAAAAAAATTATTTTGTATAGCAAACATTGTTAGTGGTATAAGTAAAAAAAAAGGGGGCGGTGAAATGGGCGTGGTTCATAGTTATATGGCGACGTTAACAGTATTAAGAGCAATATACTACCAAATAAAAAAATCCGTTGGAAGGAACAAATTTGTACAGAGAAAAAAAAGTTTAAAACTTTCAAACAAAATTTGGCGTGAAAAGGGGCGTGAAAGGGGGCGTGGCCTAAGAAATGTTTATTTCTACCTCGCCTGGAGTATAATGTGTATACAATTTGAAGTAAATCTGTTAAAAACTATATGGGAGCAATTACATAATTTTAAAAAAGTGGGCGTAAAAGTGGGCGTGGTCAAAAAAAAGTACCCTATTAATCATGCCAGAGTCCCAGTTAAATGCTGTGAAAATTTCAGGAAGATCGGTCCAGAGGTTTGGTCTCCTATAAGGTACACACAAACAAACAAACAAACAAAAAAACAAACACACATTCAATTTTATATATATAGATATAATATATAAAATATAATATATAATATATAATATATAATATATAATATATAATATATAATATATAGTATATAATATATAATATATAATATATAATATATAATATATAATATATAATATATAATATATAATATATAATATATAATATATAATATATCTATATATATAAAATTGAATGTGTGTTTGTTTTTTTGTTTGTTTGTTTGTTTGTGTGTACCTTATAGGAGACCAAACCTCTGGACCGATCTTCCTGAAATTTTCACAGCATTTAACTGGGACTCTGGCATGATTAATAGGGTACTTTTTTTTGACCACGCCCACTTTTACGCCCACTTTTTTAAAATTATGTAATTGCTCCCATATAGTTTTTAACAGATTTACTTCAAATTGTATACACATTATACTCCAGGCGAGGTAGAAATAAACATTTCTTAGGCCACGCCCCCTTTCACGCCCCTTTTCACGCCAAATTTTGTTTGAAAGTTTTAAACTTTTTTTTCTCTGTACAAATTTGTTCCTTCCAACGGATTTTTTTATTTGGTAGTATATTGCTCTTAATACTGTTAACGTCGCCATATAACTATGAACCACGCCCATTTCACCGCCCCCTTTTTTTTACTTATACCACTAACAATGTTTGCTATACAAAATAATTTTTTTGTAATATGTATTTATCTAAAGTTTTATACACTTTTTATCTACAGGTAAGGTAGCCATACATTTTTTTATTACCAAGTCCCCCTTTTTCGCCCCATTTTATCTTAAATCATAATTAATCTGCTTTCAATCTATCTATATATATAAAAATGAATGTGTGTTTGTTTGTGCTTTATAGGAGGCCAAACCAAAGAACCGATCTTCCTGAAATTTTCAGAGCGTGTTACTGTGACTCTGGAAGGAATAATATGCTATATAAATTTTTGATTGGACAAAGGGGCGGTGCCACGCCCATATAACCAAAAATTTGAAAAAGTCATATCACGGGAATTTTTTTACCTACAGCAGTCATATTTGGTACATATGGTATTAGCATGAATAGAAATACATACAAGAAGAAAAGTGGGCGGGACCACGCCCCTTTTTAGAAAAATAAAAAATCGTAATATCTTCTAAACTACTGGAAGGATCGTCATGAAATTTTCACAAAAGGATATTTTTGCGAAATAATAAGACCTTAGCTATATAAAGTTGTTAGTGGGCAAAGGGGCGTGGCGTATATATAAAAACGTTGATGCATTCGATTGTAACGAATGATCTCCGGAACCATAAGAGCTGTCGAGGTAGGATTTCCAGCATAGGTTCGGTTCGAGCTCTTCTGTGTTTTTTTTTAGTTTTAACCCTCTAGCTGGCGTTGGGGTCAAGTTAAAAACAAAAATTTTTACTTTCAGCGCGATTTGACTGCAATTCAGAATGAACGTATGTTTCGTCATAAGAAATTTTTGTATGTATAAATGGACCCGATAGGTGGCGCTGGGTAAAGTTATTTCGAATATTCTTATTTATGGTGTGATTTTAATGAAACTAAGAATGTACATATATGTATGTTAGAAAAATTTTTTTATTGGACCCGGTAGATGGCGCTGTCGTTCGAAAAATAATGAGTTGTCAAATTTATATAAATTTTAATAAATAAACTCACAAACGTTTTTATATATAAATATTCTAACGAAAAAGAAGGAAAAAGCCGCTACATTATTGCATGGTGGCCGCACAGCTCATTCAGCACTCAAATCACCGTTAAACGTACAAAAAAATGAGAATGCCGTCTGTAATATCAAAAAACATTCCGGTATGGCAAAAGTTCTGCAAAAATGCAGTATTTTTATTTGGGATGAATGTACCATGGCTCACAAACATTGTGATTTGATTTGATAAAAGATTTGAAAGGCAATGAAAGATTTTTTGGTGAAGCTCTCATTTTATTATCTGGAGATCTTCGTCACACATTTTATATAGGTATATACAGATTCTAACTAAAATAAAAATTCATTGAGGGCAAAACAACGTTTGCCGGGTCCAGCTAGTAATATATAATATATAATATATAATATATAATATATAATATATAATATATAATATATAATATATAATATATAATATATAATATATAATATATAATATATAATATATAATATATAATATATAATATATAATATATAATATATAATATATAATACATAATATATAATATATAATATATAATATATAATATATAATATATAATATATAATATATAATATATAATATATAATATATAATATATAATATATAATATATAATATATAATATATAATATATAATATATAATATATAATATATAATATATAATATATAATATATAATATATAATATATAATATATAATATATAATATATAATATATAATATATAATATATCTATATATATAAAATTGAATGTGTGTTTGTTTTTTTGTTTGTTTGTTTGTTTGTGTGTACCTTATAGGAGACCAAACCTCTGGACGGATCTTCCTGAAATTTTCACAGCATTTAACTGGGACTCTGGCATGATTAATAGGGTACTTTTTTTTTACCACGCCCACTTTTACGCCCACTTTTTTAAAATTATGTAATTGCTCCCATATAGTTTTTAACAGATTTACTTCAAATTGTATACACATTATACTCCAGGCGAGGTAGAAATAAACATTTCTTACGCCACGCCCCCTTTCACGCCCCTTTTCACGCCAAATTTTGTTTGAAAGTTTTAAACTTTTTTTCTCTGTACAAATTTGTTCCTTCCAACGGATTTTTTTATTTGGTAGTATATTGCTCTTAATACTGTTAACGTCGCCATATAACTATGAGCCACGCCCATTTCACCGCCCCCTTTTTTTTTACTTATATCACTAACAATGTTTGCTATACAAAATAATTTTTTTGTAATATGTATTTATCTAAAGTTTTATACACTTTTTATCTACAGGTAAGGTAGCCATAAATTTTTTTATTACCAAGTCCCCCTTTTTCGCCCCATTTTATCTTAAATCATAATTAATCTGCTTTCAATCTATCTATATATATAAAAATGAATGTGTGTTTGTTTGTGCTTTATAGAAGGCCAAACCAAAGAACCGATCTTCCTGAAATTTTCAGAGCGTGTTACTGTGACTCTGGAAGGAATAATATGCTATATAAATTTTTGATTGGACAAAGGGGCGGTGCCACGCCCATATAACCAAAAATTTGAAAAAGTCATATCACGGGAATTTTTTTACCTACAGCAGTCATATTTGGTACATATGGTATTAGCATGAATAGAAATACATACAAGAAGAAAAGTGGGCGGGACCACGCCCCTTTTTAGAAAAATAAAAAATCGTAATATCTTCTAAACTACTGGAAGGATCGTCATGAAATTTTCACAAAAGGATATTTTTGCGAAATAATAAGACCTTAGCTATATAAAGTTGTTAGTGGGCAAAGGGGCGTGGCGTATATATAAAAACGTTGATGCATTCGATTGTAACGAATGATCTCCGGAACCATAAGAGCTGTCGAGGTAGGATTTCCAGCATAGGTTCGGTTCGAGCTCTTCTGTGTTTTTTTTTTAGTTTTAACCCTCTAGCTGGCGTTGGGGTCAAGTTAAAAACAAAAATTTTTACTTTCAGCGCGATTTGACTGCAATTCAGAATGAACGTATGTTTCGTCATAAGAAATTTTTGTATGTATAAATGGACCCGATAGGTGGCGCTGGGTAAAGTTATTTCGAATATTCTTATTTATGGTGTGATTTTAATGAAACTAAGAATGTACATATATGTATGTTAGAAACATTTTTTTATTGGACCCGGTAGATGGCGCTGTCGTTCGAAAAATAATGAGTTGTCAAATTTATATAAATTTTAATAAATAAACTCACAAACGTTTTTATATATAAATATTCTAACGAAAAAGAAGGAAAAAGCCGCTACATTATTGCATGGTGGCCGCACAGCTCATTCAGCACTCAAATCACCGTTAAACGTACAAAAAAATGAGAATGCCGTCTGTAATATCAAAAAACATTCCGGTATGGCAAAAGTTCTGCAAAAATGCAGTATTTTTATTTGGGATGAATGTACCATGGCTCACAAACATTGTGATTTGATTTGATAAAAGATTTGAAAGGCAATGAAAGATTTTTTGGTGAAGCTCTCATTTTATTATCTGGAGATCTTCGTCACACATTTTATATAGGTATATACAGATTCTAACTAAAATAAAAATTCATTGAGGGCAAAACAACGTTTGCCGGGTCCAGCTAGTAATATATAATATATAATATATAATATATAATATATAATATATAATATATAATATATAATATATAATATATAATATATAATATATAATATATAATATATATTATATAATATATATAATATATAATATATAGTATATAATATATAATATATAATATATAATATATAATATATAATATATATATTATATATTATATATTATATATTATATATTATATATTATATATTATATATTATATATTATATATTATATATAATATAATATAATATATAATATATAATATATAATATATAATATATAATATATAATATATAATATATAATATATAATATATAATATATAATATATAATATATAATATATAATATATAATATATAATATATAATATATAATATATAATATATAATATATAATATATAATATATAATATATAATATATAATATATAATATATAATATATAATATATAATATATAATATATAATATATAATATATAATATATAATATATAATATATAATATATAATATATAATATATAATATATAATATATAATATATAATATATAATATATCTATATATATAAAATTGAATGTGTGTTTGTTTTTTTGTTTGTTTGTTTGTTTGTGTGTACCTTATAGGAGACCAAACCTCTGGACGGATCTTCCTGAAATTTTCACAGCATTTAACTGGGACTCTGGCATGATTAATAGGGTACTTTTTTTTTGACCACGCCCACTTTTACGCCCACTTTTTTAAAATTATGTAATTGCTCCCATATAGTTTTTAACAGATTTACTTCAAATTGTATACACATTATACTCCAGGCGAGGTAGAAATAAACATTTCTTACGCCACGCCCCCTTTCACGCCCCTTTTCACGCCAAATTTTGTTTGAAAGTTTTAAACTTTTTTTTCTCTGTACAAATTTGTTCCTTCCAACGGATTTTTTTATTTGGTAGTATATTGCTCTTAATACTGTTAACGTCGCCATATAACTATGAGCCACGCCCATTTCACCGCCCCCTTTTTTTTACTTATACCACTAACAATGTTTGCTATACAAAATAATTTTTTTGTAATATGTATTTATCTAAAGTTTTATACACTTTTTATCTACAGGTAAGGTAGCCATACATTTTTTTATTACCAAGTCCCCCTTTTTCGCCCCATTTTATCTTAAATCATAATTAATCTGCTTTCAATCTATCTATATATATAAAAATGAATGTGTGTTTGTTTGTGCTTTATAGGAGGCCAAACCAAAGAACCGATCTTCCTGAAATTTTCAGAGCGTGTTACTGTGACTCTGGAAGGAATAATATGCTATATAAATTTTTGATTGGACAAAGGGGCGGTGCCACGCCCATATAACCAAAAATTTGAAAAAGTCATATCACGGGAATTTTTTTACCTACAGCAGTCATATTTGGTACATATGGTATTAGCATGAATAGAAATACATACAAGAAGAAAAGTGGGCGGGACCACGCCCCTTTTTAGAAAAATAAAAAATCGTAATATCTTCTAAACTACTGGAAGGATCGTCATGAAATTTTCACAAAAGGATATTTTTGCGAAATAATAAGACCTTAGCTATATAAAGTTGTTAGTGGGCAAAGGGGCGTGGCGTATATATAAAAACGTTGATGCATTCGATTGTAACGAATGATCTCCGGAACCATAAGAGCTGTCGAGGTAGGATTTCCAGCATAGGTTCGGTTCGAGCTCTTCTGTGTTTTTTTTTTAGTTTTAACCCTCTAGCTGGCGTTGGGGTCAAGTTAAAAACAAAAATTTTTACTTTCAGCGCGATTTGACTGCAATTCAGAATGAACGTATGTTTCGTCATAAGAAATTTTTGTATGTATAAATGGACCCGATAGGTGGCGCTGGGTAAAGTTATTTCGAATATTCTTATTTATGGTGTGATTTTAATGAAACTAAGAATGTACATATATGTATGTTAGAAAAATTTTTTTATTGGACCCGGTAGATGGCGCTGTCGTTCGAAAAATAATGAGTTGTCAAATTTATATAAATTTTAATAAATAAACTCACAAACGTTTTTATATATAAATATTCTAACGAAAAAGAAGGAAAAAGCCGCTACATTATTGCATGGTGGCCGCACAGCTCATTCAGCACTCAAATCACCGTTAAACGTACAAAAAAATGAGAATGCCGTCTGTAATATCAAAAAACATTCCGGTATGGCAAAAGTTCTGCAAAAATGCAGTATTTTTATTTGGGATGAATGTACCATGGCTCACAAACATTGTGATTTGATTTGATAAAAGATTTGAAAGGCAATGAAAGATTTTTTGGTGAAGCTCTCATTTTATTATCTGGAGATCTTCGTCACACATTTTATATAGGTATATACAGATTCTAACTAAAATAAAAATTCATTGAGGGCAAAACAACGTTTGCCGGGTCCAGCTAGTAATATATAATATATAATATATAATATATAATATATAATATATAATATATAATATATAATATATAATATATAATATATAATATATAATATATAATATATAATATATAATATATAATATATAATATATAATACATAATATATAATATATAATATATAATATATAATATATAATATATAATATATAATATATAATATATAATATATAATATATAATATATAATATATAATATATAATATATAATATATAATATATAATATATAATATATAATATATAATATATAATATATAATATATAATATATAATATATAATATATAATATATAATATATAATATATAATATATAATATATAATATATAATATATAATATATAATATATAATATATCTATATATATAAAATTGAATGTGTGTTTGTTTTTTTGTTTGTTTGTTTGTTTGTGTGTACCTTATAGGAGACCAAACCTCTGGACGGATCTTCCTGAAATTTTCACAGCATTTAACTGGGACTCTGGCATGATTAATAGGGTACTTTTTTTTTACCACGCCCACTTTTACGCCCACTTTTTTAAAATTATGTAATTGCTCCCATATAGTTTTTAACAGATTTACTTCAAATTGTATACACATTATACTCCAGGCGAGGTAGAAATAAACATTTCTTACGCCACGCCCCCTTTCACGCCCCTTTTCACGCCAAATTTTGTTTGAAAGTTTTAAACTTTTTTTTCTCTGTACAAATTTGTTCCTTCCAACGGATTTTTTTATTTGGTAGTATATTGCTCTTAATACTGTTAACGTCGCCATATAACTATGAGCCACGCCCATTTCACCGCCCCCTTTTTTTTTACTTATATCACTAACAATGTTTGCTATACAAAATAATTTTTTTGTAATATGTATTTATCTAAAGTTTTATACACTTTTTATCTACAGGTAAGGTAGCCATAAATTTTTTTATTACCAAGTCCCCCTTTTTCGCCCCATTTTATCTTAAATCATAATTAATCTGCTTTCAATCTATCTATATATATAAAAATGAATGTGTGTTTGTTTGTGCTTTATAGAAGGCCAAACCAAAGAACCGATCTTCCTGAAATTTTCAGAGCGTGTTACTGTGACTCTGGAAGGAATAATATGCTATATAAATTTTTGATTGGACAAAGGGGCGGTGCCACGCCCATATAACCAAAAATTTGAAAAAGTCATATCACGGGAATTTTTTTACCTACAGCAGTCATATTTGGTACATATGGTATTAGCATGAATAGAAATACATACAAGAAGAAAAGTGGGCGGGACCACGCCCCTTTTTAGAAAAATAAAAAATCGTAATATCTTCTAAACTACTGGAAGGATCGTCATGAAATTTTCACAAAAGGATATTTTTGCGAAATAATAAGACCTTAGCTATATAAAGTTGTTAGTGGGCAAAGGGGCGTGGCGTATATATAAAAACGTTGATGCATTCGATTGTAACGAATGATCTCCGGAACCATAAGAGCTGTCGAGGTAGGATTTCCAGCATAGGTTCAGTTCGAGCTCTTCTGTGTTTTTTTTTTAGTTTTAACCCTCTAGCTGGCGTTGGGGTCAAGTTAAAAACAAAAATTTTTACTTTCAGCGCGATTTGACTGCAATTCAGAATGAACGTATGTTTCGTCATAAGAAATTTTTGTATGTATAAATGGACCCGATAGGTGGCGCTGGGTAAAGTTATTTCGAATATTCTTATTTATGGTGTGATTTTAATGAAACTAAGAATGTACATATATGTATGTTAGAAACATTTTTTTATTGGACCCGGTAGATGGCGCTGTCGTTCGAAAAATAATGAGTTGTCAAATTTATATAAATTTTAATAAATAAACTCACAAACGTTTTTATATATAAATATTCTAACGAAAAAGAAGGAAAAAGCCGCTACATTATTGCATGGTGGCCGCACAGCTCATTCAGCACTCAAATCACCGTTAAACGTACAAAAAAATGAGAATGCCGTCTGTAATATCAAAAAACATTCCGGTATGGCAAAAGTTCTGCAAAAATGCAGTATTTTTATTTGGGATGAATGTACCATGGCTCACAAACATTGTGATTTGATTTGATAAAAGATTTGAAAGGCAATGAAAGATTTTTTGGTGAAGCTCTCATTTTATTATCTGGAGATCTTCGTCACACATTTTATATAGGTATATACAGATTCTAACTAAAATAAAAATTCATTGAGGGCAAAACAACGTTTGCCGGGTCCAGCTAGTAATATATAATATATAATATATAATATATAATATATAATATATAATATATAATATATAATATATATTATATAATATATATAATATATAATATATAGTATATAATATATAATATATAATATATAATATATAATATATAATATATATATTATGAATGTACCATGGCTCACAAACATTGTGATTTGATTTGATAAAAGATTTGAAAGGCAATGAAAGATTTTTTGGTGAAGCTCTCATTTTATTATCTGGAGATCTTCGTCACACATTTTATATAGGTATATACAGATTCTAACTAAAATAAAAATTCATTGAGGGCAAAACAACGTTTGCCGGGTCCAGCTAGTAATATATAATATATAATATATAATATATAATATATAATATATAATATATAATATATAATATATAATATATAATATATAATATATAATATATAATATATAATATATAATATATAATATATAATATATAATATATAATATATAATATATAATATATAATATATAATATATAATATATAATATATAATATATAATATATAATATATAATATATAATATATAATATATAATATATAATATATAATATATAATATATAATATATAATATATCTATATATATAAAATTGAATGTGTGTTTGTTTTTTTGTTTGTTTGTTTGTTTGTGTGTACCTTATAGGAGACCAAACCTCTGGACGGATCTTCCTGAAATTTTCACAGCATTTAACTGGGACTCTGGCATGATTAATAGGGTACTTTTTTTTTGACCACGCCCACTTTTACGCCCACTTTTTTAAAATTATGTAATTGCTCCCATATAGTTTTTAACAGATTTACTTCAAATTGTATACACATTATACTCCAGGCGAGGTAGAAATAAACATTTCTTACGCCACGCCCCCTTTCACGCCCCTTTTCACGCCAAATTTTGTTTGAAAGTTTTAAACTTTTTTTTCTCTGTACAAATTTGTTCCTTCCAACGGATTTTTTTATTTGGTAGTATATTGCTCTTAATACTGTTAACGTCGCCATATAACTATGAGCCACGCCCATTTCACCGCCCCCTTTTTTTTACTTATACCACTAACAATGTTTGCTATACAAAATAATTTTTTTGTAATATGTATTTATCTAAAGTTTTATACACTTTTTATCTACAGGTAAGGTAGCCATACATTTTTTTATTACCAAGTCCCCCTTTTTCGCCCCATTTTATCTTAAATCATAATTAATCTGCTTTCAATCTATCTATATATATAAAAATGAATGTGTGTTTGTTTGTGCTTTATAGGAGGCCAAACCAAAGAACCGATCTTCCTGAAATTTTCAGAGCGTGTTACTGTGACTCTGGAAGGAATAATATGCTATATAAATTTTTGATTGGACAAAGGGGCGGTGCCACGCCCATATAACCAAAAATTTGAAAAAGTCATATCACGGGAATTTTTTTACCTACAGCAGTCATATTTGGTACATATGGTATTAGCATGAATAGAAATACATACAAGAAGAAAAGTGGGCGGGACCACGCCCCTTTTTAGAAAAATAAAAAATCGTAATATCTTCTAAACTACTGGAAGGATCGTCATGAAATTTTCACAAAAGGATATTTTTGCGAAATAATAAGACCTTAGCTATATAAAGTTGTTAGTGGGCAAAGGGGCGTGGCGTATATATAAAAACGTTGATGCATTCGATTGTAACGAATGATCTCCGGAACCATAAGAGCTGTCGAGGTAGGATTTCCAGCATAGGTTCGGTTCGAGCTCTTCTGTGTTTTTTTTTAGTTTTAACCCTCTAGCTGGCGTTGGGGTCAAGTTAAAAACAAAAATTTTTACTTTCAGCGCGATTTGACTGCAATTCAGAATGAACGTATGTTTCGTCATAAGAAATTTTTGTATGTATAAATGGACCCGATAGGTGGCGCTGGGTAAAGTTATTTCGAATATTCTTATTTATGGTGTGATTTTAATGAAACTAAGAATGTACATATATGTATGTTAGAAACATTTTTTTATTGGACCCGGAAGATGGCGCTGTCGTTCGAAAAATAATGAGTTGTCAAATTTATATAAATTTTAATAAATAAACTCACAAACGTTTTTATATATAAATATTCTAACGAAAAAGAAGGAAAAAGCCGCTACATTATTGCATGGTGGCCGCACAGCTCATTCAGCACTCAAATCACCGTTAAACGTACAAAAAAATGAGAATGCCGTCTGTAATATCAAAAAACATTCCGGTATGGCAAAAGTTCTGCAAAAATGCAGTATTTTTATTTGGGATGAATGTACCATGGCTCACAAACATTGTGATTTGATTTGATAAAAGATTTGAAAGGCAATGAAAGATTTTTTGGTGAAGCTCTCATTTTATTATCTGGAGATCTTCGTCACACATTTTATATAGGTATATACAGATTCTAACTAAAATAAAAATTCATTGAGGGCAAAACAACGTTTGCCGGGTCCAGCTAGTAATATATAATATATAATATATAATATATAATATATAATATATAATATATAATATATAATATATAATATATAATATATAATATATAATATATAATATATAATATATAATATATAATATATAATATATAATATATAATATATAATATATAATATATAATATATAATATATAATATATAATATATAATATATAATATATAATATATAATATATAATATATAATATATAATATATAATATATAATATATAATATATAATATATAATATATAATATATAATATATAATATATACTATATCTTCTATCTATCTATATATATAAAATTGAATGTGTGTTTGTTTTTTTGTTTGTTTGTTTGTTTGTGTGTACCTTATAGGAGACCAAACCTCTGGACGGATCTTCCTGAAATTTTCACAGCATTTAACTGGGACTCTGGCATGATTAATAGGGTACTTTTTTTTTGACCACGCCCACTTTTACGCCCACTTTTTTAAAATTATGTAATTGCTCCCATATAGTTTTTAACAGATTTACTTCAAATTGTATACACATTATACTCCAGGCGAGGTAGAAATAAACATTTCTTACGCCACGCCCCCTTTCACGCCCCTTTTCACGCCAAATTTTGTTTGAAAGTTTTAAACTTTTTTTTCTCTGTACAAATTTGTTCCTTCCAACGGATTTTTTTATTTGGTAGTATATTGCTCTTAATACTGTTAACGTCGCCATATAACTATGAGCCACGCCCATTTCACCGCCCCCTTTTTTTTTACTTATACCACTAACAATGTTTGCTATACAAAATAATTTTTTTGTAATATGTATTTATCTAAAGTTTTATACACTTTTTATCTACAGGTAAGGTAGCCATACATTTTTTTTATTACCAAGTCCCCCTTTTTCGCCCCATTTTATCTTAAATCATAATTAATCTGCTTTCAATCTATCTATATATATAAAAATGAATGTGTGTTTGTTTGTGCTTTATAGGAGGCCAAACCAAAGAACCGATCTTCCTGAAATTTTCAGAGCGTGTTACTGTGACTCTGGAAGGAATAATATGCTATATAAATTTTTGATTGGACAAAGGGGCGGTGCCACGCCCATATAACCAAAAATTTGAAAAAGTCATATCACGGGAATTTTTTTACCTACAGCAGTCATATTTGGTACATATGGTATTAGCATGAATAGAAATACATACAAGAAGAAAAGTGGGCGGGACCACGCCCCTTTTTAGAAAAAAAAAATCGTAATATCTTCTAAACTACTGGAAGGATCGTCATGAAATTTTCACAAAAGGATATTTTTGCGAAATAATAAGACCTTAGCTATATAAAGTTGTTAGTGGGCAAAGGGGCGTGGCGTATATATAAAAACGTTGATGCATTCGATTGTAACGAATGATCTCCGGAACCATAAGAGCTGTCGAGGTAGGATTTCCAGCATAGGTTCGGTTCGAGCTCTTCTGTGTTTTTTTTTTAGTTTTAACCCTCTAGCTGGCGTTGGGGTCAAGTTAAAAACAAAAATTTTTACTTTCAGCGCGATTTGACTGCAATTCAGAATGAACGTATGTTTCGTCATAAGAAATTTTTGTATGTATAAATGGACCCGATAGGTGGCGCTGGGTAAAGTTATTTCGAATATTCTTATTTATGGTGTGATTTTAATGAAACTAAGAATGTACATATATGTATGTTAGAAACATTTTTTTATTGGACCCGGAAGATGGCGCTGTCGTTCGAAAAATAATGAGTTGTCAAATTTATATAAATTTTAATAAATAAACTCACAAACGTTTTTATATATAAATATTCTAACGAAAAAGAAGGAAAAAGCCGCTACATTATTGCATGGTGGCCGCACAGCTCATTCAGCACTCAAATCACCGTTAAACGTACAAAAAAATGAGAATGCCGTCTGTAATATCAAAAAACATTCCGGTATGGCAAAAGTTCTGCAAAAATGCAGTATTTTTATTTGGGATGAATGTACCATGGCTCACAAACATTGTGATTTGATTTGATAAAAGATTTGAAAGGCAATGAAAGATTTTTTGGTGAAGCTCTCATTTTATTATCTGGAGATCTTCGTCACACATTTTATATAGGTATATACAGATTCTAACTAAAATAAAAATTCATTGAGGGCAAAACAACGTTTGCCGGGTCCAGCTAGTAATATATAATATATAATATATAATATATAATATATAATATATAATATATAATATATAATATATAATATATAATATATAATATATAATATATAATATATAATATATAATATATAATATATAATATATAATATATAATATATAATATATAATATATAATATATAATATATAATATATAATATATAATATATAATATATAATATATAATATATAATATATAATATATAATATATAATATATAATATATAATATATAATATATAATATATAACATATAATATATAATATATAATATATAATATATAATATATAATATATAATATATAATATATAATATATAATATATAATATATAATATATAATATATAATATATACTATATCTTCTATCTATATATATAAAATTGAATGTGTGTTTGTTTTTTTGTTTGTTTGTTTGTTTGTGTGTACCTTATAGGAGACCAAACCTCTGGACGGATCTTCCTGAAATTTTCACAGCATTTAACTGGGACTCTGGCATGATTAATAGGGTACTTTTTTTTTGACCACGCCCACTTTTACGCCCACTTTTTTAAAATTATGTAATTGCTCCCATATAGTTTTTAACAGATTTACTTCAAATTGTATACACATTATACTCCAGGCGAGGTAGAAATAAACATTTCTTACGCCACGCCCCCTTTCACGCCCCTTTTCACGCCAAATTTTGTTTGAAAGTTTTAAACTTTTTTTTCTCTGTACAAATTTGTTCCTTCCAACGGATTTTTTTATTTGGTAGTATATTGCTTTTAATACTGTTAACGTCGCCATATAACTATGAGCCACGCCCATTTCACCGCCCCCTTTTTTTTACTTATACCACTAACAATGTTTGCTATACAAAATAATTTTTTTGTAATATGTATTTATCTAAAGTTTTATACACTTTTTATCTACAGGTAAGGTAGCCATACATTTTTTTATTACCAAGTCCCCCTTTTTCGCCCCATTTTATCTTAAATCATAATTAATCTGCTTTCAATCTATCTATATATATAAAAATGAATGTGTGTTTGTTTGTGCTTTATAGGAGGCCAAACCAAAGAACCGATCTTCCTGAAATTTTCAGAGCGTGTTACTGTGACTCTGGAAGGAATAATATGCTATATAAATTTTTGATTGGACAAAGGGGCGGTGCCACGCCCATATAACCAAAAATTTGAAAAAGTCATATCACGGGAATTTTTTTACCTACAGCAGTCATATTTGGTACATATGGTATTAGCATGAATAGAAATACATACAAGAAGAAAAGTGGGCGGGACCACGCCCCTTTTTAGAAAAATAAAAAATCGTAATATCTTCTAAACTACTGGAAGGATCGTCATGAAATTTTCACAAAAGGATATTTTTGCGAAATAATAAGACCTTAGCTATATAAAGTTGTTAGTGGGCAAAGGGGCGTGGCGTATATATAAAAACGTTGATGCATTCGATTGTAACGAATGATCTCCGGAACCATAAGAGCTGTCGAGGTAGGATTTCCAGCATAGGTTCGGTTCGAGCTCTTCTGTGTTTTTTTTTTAGTTTTAACCCTCTAGCTGGCGTTGGGGTCAAGTTAAAAACAAAAATTTTTACTTTCAGCGCGATTTGACTGCAATTCAGAATGAACGTATGTTTCGTCATAAGAAATTTTTGTATGTATAAATGGACCCGATAGGTGGCGCTGGGTAAAGTTATTTCGAATATTCTTATTTATGGTGTGATTTTAATGAAACTAAGAATGTACATATATGTATGTTAGAAACATTTTTTTATTGGACCCGGAAGATGGCGCTGTCGTTCGAAAAATAATGAGTTGTCAAATTTATATAAATTTTAATAAATAAACTCACAAACGTTTTTATATATAAATATTCTAACGAAAAAGAAGGAAAAAGCCGCTACATTATTGCATGGTGGCCGCACAGCTCATTCAGCACTCAAATCACCGTTAAACGTACAAAAAAATGAGAATGCCGTCTGTAATATCAAAAAACATTCCGGTATGGCAAAAGTTCTGCAAAAATGCAGTATTTTTATTTGGGATGAATGTACCATGGCTCACAAACATTGTGATTTGATTTGATAAAAGATTTGAAAGGCAATGAAAGATTTTTTGGTGAAGCTCTCATTTTATTATCTGGAGATCTTCGTCACACATTTTATATAGGTATATACAGATTCTAACTAAAATAAAAATTCATTGAGGGCAAAACAACGTTTGCCGGGTCCAGCTAGTAATATATAATATATAATATATAATATATAATATATAATATATAATATATAATATATAATATATAATATATAATATATAATATATAATATATAATATATAATATATAATATATAATATATAATATATAATATATAATATATAATATATAATATATAATATATAATATATAATATATAATATATAATATATAATATATAATATATAATATATAATATATAATATATAATATATAATATATAATATATAATATATAATATATAATATATAATATATAATATATAATATATAATATATAATATATAATATATAATATTAAGGTGGCCCTTATTTTTTTTTTTTCGATTTTCCAAACAAGCAGGTCATTTTTGTGTGAGGTTAGGAGAAAAAAAAATTTGACAAAAATTTGGGCTCGATCGGTTGAAAATTCGCGTGCCGCACGAGGGTTAAAGTTCGTGAGAACGAACAAAATTTATAAAAAGAAGCTCATAACAACTAAGGGGTCACCACTATGGAGGTAAAAAGTATGAGCAACCCCCATTATTTTTGTATCCCCAATATTTCTCTAGAACAAACTTACCCTCTATCTCCAACCCTTAAGGGGGTTCCCATACAAAAAAAAAAAAAATTGCACGAAAGTGTACCAAAAATAGAAAAATAAAATATATGAGCATTTCAACGAAAATTATTTCTATGGTCTCCGATTTTGTTAAAATTTGGTGAGTGTGTTTGGAATCGAACGCATATTTGCAAAACATTTTTTATTTTTATTTTTTGAAAACTGTGGCAACCCCGAAGCTTTGAATTATCGCTAAATTCATTGTTATACTTTTTTAGTTTGTGGAATCCCCGAATTATAGCTTAAATTTTTTGTTTATGTTAGATACGTTTTTTATGTACACGTATTGACCTTCTAGTTGTTCTATGACATTTGCAATTAAAACATACAACCTGTGAGTGGAAAATTAAAGCTAAGCAGTGTTATTTTAAAGTTTCTTTATGTGTTGTGATAGTGAATAATTCATCTTTTCAAGTAAAACTAAAAGCAACCCAGGAAAATGTGAAATAAAAAAAGTGAAATAATAGGAAAATTAAACATTTAAAACTAAAAGATAAAAACTACATTAAAAAAAATAGCAGGTGCGCATTTGATTTTCAATGGCATCATATATGAAAAAAAGTAATTTGAGATCGCAACAGCCCAGCATTTATTTGATTGAACATGTTATTCCGCAGCTGTTGGGATCAAAATTGCCGTCTAAAAAAGAAGTTCTTGGTGTATTTTTTTTTCACACTCGTACACTAAAATTGGAAGTGCGAAAAAGTATAACAATGGCTGCAAACGAAGTGCTCGTTTTCTGGGATAAGGCGCGAATTCCGACGCGAGACAAATCTGCCGTCATAAAACAAATTGGCAAATTGTACCAGGATTGGAGGAAATTAAACAAGAGCGCAACAAGAGGAGGACCTTCTCATAAGGTAAAAGAAGAAAAGTTTGTAGAAGAATTAGACGACCTCTTCGATATTGCCCATGTTAATGCACTTACAACGATTACAATACCGGAGGATATAGAGTTTTTGCTTGCGCAGAGGAAAAAAGGCCGCCCAGGCAGCATGATTGGCATTGACATGGCTCTAGTTGGCTATGAAAAAAGAAAAATGGAACGAGGAGAGACAAAAGAACAACGGCGATTACGAGCGACTACTGAAATTAATACCTTATCAACGGGTAAGTATTGTAAATTGCAGAAGACGCACAATTTTATTATTTGTACTCAATATTTATTCAACTACAGTGCAAGTAACATCATCTACCGAATCGTCAGACAATGGTGGCAATGGTGGAACGGAATGGGAAGTGGACGCTCTACCGTCGACTTCGAAAATTGCAAAAAGAGGAACACAGTCATTTATCAATGAACGGATCGTTTCTGCTTTGGACAAATGCATGATATCAGACCGAAATGCAATGCATTTAATGACTGCAGTAGCTGAAGGGCTTGGCCACAACGTATCAAATTTGATATTGAATCGCTCGTCAATTCAAAGATACCGAAATGCAAATCGACAAAAAATAGCTGGTTTTGTAAAGGAGAACTTATATGTAATATTATTCTTCTCATACCTATTTATTTTCAATATTAATATAAATATTTTTTTATTACAGTTAAAGGAAGCAGCATTTTTTGTAGTGCATTGGGATGGCAAAATACTGGAAGACATTACAGGAAAGAATAAGATTGATCGCCTTCCAGTTATTGTTACTAATGGAGAAATGGAACAAATATTAGGCGTTCCAAAATTAGATTGTGGAAAAGGTAAAAACATTGCAGCGGCTGTTCAACACCTACTGGTAGAATGGAAGATTTCGAATCGAGTTCAAGCAATGTCTTTTGACACGACATCGTCAAACACTGGTGAATTCGGAGGAGCTGCAATTTTACTTGAACAGTTATTAGAGAGAGATTTGATGTATCTACCGTGTCGACATCACATATACGAATTGGTGCTAAGAGCAGTCTTCGAAGAAAAAATTGGAAACACTTCTGCGCCAGATGTTGGCCTGTTTCGGCGTTTCCAGCTAAATTGGGAAAATGTTAATCAAAAGTCATTTGAAACTGGAGTAAGCGATGAAATCGTTCTTTCGAAATTAATAACTGCACCAGATGACATCATTACATTTTGCATGGCCAAACTACAGAAAAGACAACGTCGCAACGACTATAAGGAACTATTGGAATTGGTTGTTTTATTCCTTGGCGGTGATTTGGGCGCATATAAGTTTAAACAACTCATACCCATTCACCACGCACGATGGATGTCCAAGGCAATCTACTCGTTGAAAATATTTATGTTCAGAGACCAATTTAAACTGTCAAAGTCACAACTGGATGGAATTCGAGATGTCTGTATATTTATTGTTTGTTTGTACGTAAAAGTCTGGTATAACTGTACTGAAGCTGAAAGCTCTTCACTCGTATGCAGACTTAGATGAGAAATTGTCGAAAATAATGGTAACAAAGTTTATTAGACATTTGTGGTATCTAGCGGAGGAGGCTATAGCTCTAGCCTTCTTTGATTCAGATGTTTCGTGTGACATAAAACGAAAAATGTTGGCTATTATGTACATAGAGGATGGAGAAGAAAGCCTTGAAATAAAAGAAAGGGAAGTCAAACTACAAAAACATACTGATGAAGAAACTGGAGAAGATGATGATTGTGGTACCTCTGATGGCTCTGAAGATGTTGAAGGCCCTATCCGTAGTAAGAAAAAAATTGTGCTTAAATTTGCAGAAGTAAATGAACAATTTTTGTCGAATAACTTGAGCGCTTTCGTAACGGCAAAAACTAAAAACTTTTTCCAACGCTTCAACTTGCCGCATGGATTTTTACGATATCCACCGGAAACGTGGCCACAGCGTGAAGATTATCAGCAAGCATTGAAAATTGTCGACAAAATTCACGTTGTAAACGACACCGCCGAGAGAGGTGTGAAAATGATGGAGGACTACAATAAAATATTGTGCAGGAACGAAGAGGAGAAGCAATATTTAATTCAAGTTGTCAGTGATTATCGCAAAAAATATCCTAGTTATGGCAAAAGTAATTTAATTTAAAGCATTAATAATTATGTTATACATAAATAAACCTATTAATAGCATCAATAAACCATTTTATTTTATTGCAATAATTGTATATGAACATTTCCATTTTACTTCAATGGTCTCCGATTTTGATAAAATTTGGTGAGTATGTTTGGAATCGAACGCATATTTCACAAACATTTTTTTCCATTTTATATATTTTATTTTATAAAATATCAGAAGCCCAAAACTCTCACTATTGTTACACAAAAAGAATTTTTTAAATATCTCTTACACAACAAGTTATTGCCTTCTGAATGATGTCCTAACAACTAATTTTACAATATTTCAAAGATTCGGGGTTGCCACAGTTTTCAAAAAAAAAAAAAATGTTTTGGAAATATGCGTTCGATTCCAGGCACACTCACCAAATTTTCTCAAAATCGGAGACCATGGAAATAATTCTCGTTGAAATGCTCATATATTTTGTTTTTCTATTTTGGTACATTTTCGTGCATTTTTTTTTTTTTTTTTTGTATGGGAACCCCCTTAAGGGTTGGAGATAGAGGGTAAGTTTATTCTAGAGAAATATTTGGGACACAAAAATAATGGGCTCGCTCTTACTTTTTACCTCCATAGGGGTGACCCCTGAGTAGTTATGAGCTTCTTTTTATAAATTTTGCTCCTTCTCACGAACTTTAACCCTCGTGCGGCACGCGAATTTTCAACCGATCGAGCCCAAATTTTTGTCAAAATTTTTTTTCTCCTAACCTCACACAAAAATGACCTGCGTGTTTGGAACAGATGAGTTTTAAATTTGCCCATACATTGAAGGGCCACCTTAATATAATATATAATATATAATATATCTATATATATAAAATTGAATGTGTGTTTGTTTTTTTGTTTGTTTGTTTGTTTGTGTGTACCTTATAGGAGACCAAACCTCTGGACGGATCTTCCTGAAATTTTCACAGCATTTAACTGGGACTCTGGCATGATTAATAGGGTACTTTTTTTTTGACCACGCCCACTTTTACGCCCACTTTTTTAAAATTATGTAATTGCTCCCATATAGTTTTTAACAGATTTACTTCAAATTGTATACACATTATACTCCAGGCGAGGTAGAAATAAACATTTCTTACGCCACGCCCCCTTTCACGCCCCTTTTCACGCCAAATTTTGTTTGAAAGTTTTAAACTTTTTTTTCTCTGTACAAATTTGTTCCTTCCAACGGATTTTTTTATTTGGTAGTATATTGCTCTTAATACTGTTAACGTCGCCATATAACTATGAGCCACGCCCATTTCACCGCCCCCCTTTTTTTTTACTTATACCACTAACAATGTTTGCTATACAAAATAATTTTTTTGTAATATGTATTTATCTAAAGTTTTATACACTTTTTATCTACAGGTAAGGTAGCCATACATTTTTTTATTACCAAGTCCCCCTTTTTCGCCCCATTTTATCTTAAATCATAATTAATCTGCTTTCAATCTATCTATATATATAAAAATGAATGTGTGTTTGTTTGTGCTTTATAGGAGGCCAAACCAAAGAACCGATCTTCCTGAAATTTTCAGAGCGTGTTACTGTGACTCTGGAAGGTTTTGATTGGACAAAGGGGCGGTGCCACGCCCATATAACCAAAAATTTGAAAAAGTCATATCACGGGAATTTTTTTACCTACAGCAGTCATATTTGGTACATATGGTATTAGCATGAATAGAAATACATACAAGAAGAAAAGTGGGCGGGACCACGCCCCTTTTTAGAAAAATAAAAAATCGTAATATCTTCTAAACTACTGGAAGGATCGTCATGAAATTTTCACAAAAGGATATTTTTGCGAAATAATAAGACCTTAGCTATATAAAGTTGTTAGTGGGCAAAGGGGCGTGGCGTATATATAAAAACGTTGATGCATTCGATTGTAACGAATGATCTCCGGAACCATAAGAGCTGTCGAGGTAGGATTTCCAGCATAGGTTCGGTTCGAGCTCTTCTGTGTTTTTTTTTTAGTTTTAACCCTCTAGCTGGCGTTGGGGTCAAGTTAAAAACAAAAATTTTTACTTTCAGCGCGATTTGACTGCAATTCAGAATGAACGTATGTTTCGTCATAAGAAATTTTTGTATGTATAAATGGACCCGATAGGTGGCGCTGGGTAAAGTTATTTCGAATATTCTTATTTATGGTGTGATTTTAATGAAACTAAGAATGTACATATATGTATGTTAGAAACATTTTTTTATTGGACCCGGAAGATGGCGCTGTCGTTCGAAAAATAATGAGTTGTCAAATTTATATAAATTTTAATAAATAAACTCACAAACGTTTTTATATATAAATATTCTAACGAAAAAGAAGGAAAAAGCCGCTACATTATTGCATGGTGGCCGCACAGCTCATTCAGCACTCAAATCACCGTTAAACGTACAAAAAAATGAGAATGCCGTCTGTAATATCAAAAAACATTCCGGTATGGCAAAAGTTCTGCAAAAATGCAGTATTTTTATTTGGGATGAATGTACCATGGCTCACAAACATTGTGATTTGATTTGATAAAAGATTTGAAAGGCAATGAAAGATTTTTTGGTGAAGCTCTCATTTTATTATCTGGAGATCTTCGTCACACATTTTATATAGGTATATACAGATTCTAACTAAAATAAAAATTCATTGAGGGCAAAACAACGTTTGCCGGGTCCAGCTAGTAATATATAATATATAATATATAATATATAATATATAATATATAATATATAATATATAATATATAATATATAATATATAATATATAATATATAATATATAATATATAATATATAATATATAATATATAATATATAATATATAATATATAATATATAATATATAATATATAATATATAATATATAATATATAATATATAATATATAATATATAATATATAATATATAATATATAATATATAATATATAATATATAATATATAATATATAATATATAATATATAATATATAATATATAATATATAATATATAATATATAATATATAATATATAATATATAATATATAATATATAATATATCTATATATATAAAATTGAATGTGTGTTTGTTTTTTTGTTTGTTTGTTTGTTTGTGTGTACCTTATAGGAGACCAAACCTCTGGACGGATCTTCCTGAAATTTTCACAGCATTTAACTGGGACTCTGGCATGATTAATAGGGTACTTTTTTTTTGACCACGCCCACTTTTACGCCCACTTTTTTAAAATTATGTAATTGCTCCCATATAGTTTTTAACAGATTTACTTCAAATTGTATACACATTATACTCCAGGCGAGGTAGAAATAAACATTTCTTACGCCACGCCCCCTTTCACGCCCCTTTTCACGCCAAATTTTGTTTGAAAGTTTTAAACTTTTTTTTCTCTGTACAAATTTGTTCCTTCCAACGGATTTTTTTATTTGGTAGTATATTGCTCTTAATACTGTTAACGTCGCCATATAACTATGAGCCACGCCCATTTCACCGCCCCCTTTTTTTTTACTTATACCACTAACAATGTTTGCTATACAAAATAATTTTTTTGTAATATGTATTTATCTAAAGTTTTATACACTTTTTATCTACAGGTAAGGTAGCCATACATTTTTTTATTACCAAGTCCCCCTTTTTCGCCCCATTTTATCTTAAATCATAATTAATCTGCTTTCAATCTATCTATATATATAAAAATGAATGTGTGTTTGTTTGTGCTTTATAGGAGGCCAAACCAAAGAACCGATCTTCCTGAAATTTTCAGAGCGTGTTACTGTGACTCTGGAAGGAATAATATGCTATATAAATTTTTGATTGGACAAAGGGGCGGTGCCACGCCCATATAACCAAAAATTTGAAAAAGTCATATCACGGGAATTTTTTTACCTACAGCAGTCATATTTGGTACATATGGTATTAGCATGAATAGAAATACATACAAGAAGAAAAGTGGGCGGGACCACGCCCCTTTTTAGAAAAATAAAAAATCGTAATATCTTCTAAACTACTGGAAGGATCGTCATGAAATTTTCACAAAAGGATATTTTTGCGAAATAATAAGACCTTAGCTATATAAAGTTGTTAGTGGGCAAAGGGGCGTGGCGTATATATAAAAACGTTGATGCATTCGATTGTAACGAATGATCTCCGGAACCATAAGAGCTGTCGAGGTAGGATTTCCAGCATAGGTTCGGTTCGAGCTCTTCTGTGTTTTTTTTTTAGTTTTAACCCTCTAGCTGGCGTTGGGGTCAAGTTAAAAACAAAAATTTTTACTTTCAGCGCGATTTGACTGCAATTCAGAATGAACGTATGTTTCGTCATAAGAAATTTTTGTATGTATAAATGGACCCGATAGGTGGCGCTGGGTAAAGTTATTTCGAATATTCTTATTTATGGTGTGATTTTAATGAAACTAAGAATGTACATATATGTATGTTAGAAACATTTTTTTATTGGACCCGGAAGATGGCGCTGTCGTTCGAAAAATAATGAGTTGTCAAATTTATATAAATTTTAATAAATAAACTCACAAACGTTTTTATATATAAATATTCTAACGAAAAAGAAGGAAAAAGCCGCTACATTATTGCATGGTGGCCGCACAGCTCATTCAGCACTCAAATCACCGTTAAACGTACAAAAAAATGAGAATGCCGTCTGTAATATCAAAAAACATTCCGGTATGGCAAAAGTTCTGCAAAAATGCAGTATTTTTATTTGGGATGAATGTACCATGGCTCACAAACATTGTGATTTGATTTGATAAAAGATTTGAAAGGCAATGAAAGATTTTTTGGTGAAGCTCTCATTTTATTATCTGGAGATCTTCGTCACACATTTTATATAGGTATATACAGATTCTAACTAAAATAAAAATTCATTGAGGGCAAAACAACGTTTGCCGGGTCCAGCTAGTAATATATAATATATAATATATAATATATAATATATAATATATAATATATAATATATAATATATAATATATAATATATAATATATAATATATAATATATAATATATAATATATAATATATAATATATAATATATAATATATAATATATAATATATAATATATAATATATAATATATAATATATAATATATAATATATAATATATAATATATAATATATAATATATAATATATAATATATAATATATAATATATAATATATAATATATAATATATAATATATAATATATAATATATAATATATAATATATAATATATAATATATAATATATAATATATAATATATAATATATAATATATAATATATAATATATAATATATAATATATAATATATAATATATAATATATAATATATAATATATAATATATAATATATAATATATAATATATAATATATAATATATAATATATAATATATAATATATAATATATAATATATAATATATAATATATAATATATAATATATAATATATAATATATAATATATAATATATAATATATAATATATAATATATAATATATAATATATAATATATAATATATAATATATAATATATAATATATAATATATAATATATAATATATAATATATAATATATAATATATAATATATAATATATAATATATAATATATAATATATAATATATAATATATAATATATAATATATAATATATAATATATAATATATAATATATAATATATAATATATAATATATAATATATAATATATAATATATAATATATAATATATAATATATAATATATAATATATAATATATAATATATAATATATAATATATAATATATAATACTAGCTGGACCCGGCAAACGTTGTTTTGCCCTCAATGAATTTTTATTTTAGTTAGAATCTGTATATACCTATATAAAATGTGTGACGAAGATCTCCAGATAATAAAATGAGAGCTTCACCAAAAAATCTTTCATTGCCTTTCAAATCTTTTATCAAATCAAATCACAATGTTTGTGAGCCATGGTACATTCATCCCAAATAAAAATACTGCATTTTTGCAGAACTTTTGCCATACCGGAATGTTTTTTGATATTACAGACGGCATTCTCATTTTTTTGTACGTTTAACGGTGATTTGAGTGCTGAATGAGCTGTGCGGCCACCATGCAATAATGTAGCGGCTTTTTCCTTCTTTTTCGTTAGAATATTTATATATAAAAACGTTTGTGAGTTTATTTATTAAAATTTATATAAATTTGACAACTCATTATTTTTCGAACGACAGCGCCATCTTCCGGGTCCAATAAAAAAATGTTTCTAACATACATATATGTACATTCTTAGTTTCATTAAAATCACACCATAAATAAGAATATTCGAAATAACTTTACCCAGCGCCACCTATCGGGTCCATTTATACATACAAAAATTTCTTATGACGAAACATACGTTCATTCTGAATTGCAGTCAAATCGCGCTGAAAGTAAAAATTTTTGTTTTTAACTTGACCCCAACGCCAGCTAGAGGGTTAAAACTAAAAAAAAACACAGAAGAGCTCGAACCGAACCTATGCTGGAAATCCTACCTCGACAGCTCTTATGGTTCCGGAGATCATTCGTTACAATCGAATGCATCAACGTTTTTATATATACGCCACGCCCCTTTGCCCACTAACAACTTTATATAGCTAAGGTCTTATTATTTCGCAAAAATATCCTTTTGTGAAAATTTCATGACGATCCTTCCAGTAGTTTAGAAGATATTACGATTTTTTATTTTTCTAAAAAGGGGCGTGGTCCCGCCCACTTTTCTTCTTGTATGTATTTCTATTCATGCTAATACCATATGTACCAAATATGACTGCTGTAGGTAAAAAAATTCCCGTGATATGACTTTTTCAAATTTTTGGTTATATGGGCGTGGCACCGCCCCTTTGTCCAATCAAAAATTTATATAGCATATTATTCCTTCCAGAGTCACAGTAACACGCTCTGAAAATTTCAGGAAGATCGGTTCTTTGGTTTGGCCTCCTATAAAGCACAAACAAACACACATTCATTTTTATATATATAGATAGATTGAAAGCAGATTAATTATGATTTAAGATAAAATGGGGCGAAAAAGGGGGACTTGGTAATAAAAAAATGTATGGCTACCTTACCTGTAGATAAAAAGTGTATAAAACTTTAGATAAATACATATTACAAAAAAATTATTTTGTATAGCAAACATTGTTAGTGGTATAAGTAAAAAAAAAGGGGGCGGTGAAATGGGCGTGGTTCATAGTTATATGGCGACGTTAACAGTATTAAGAGCAATATACTACCAAATAAAAAAATCCGTTGGAAGGAACAAATTTGTACAGAGAAAAAAAAGTTTAAAACTTTCAAACAAAATTTGGCGTGAAAAGGGGCGTGAAAGGGGGCGTGGCGTAAGAAATGTTTATTTCTACCTCGCCTGGAGTATAATGTGTATACAATTTGAAGTAAATCTGTTAAAAACTATATGGGAGCAATTACATAATTTTAAAAAAGTGGGCGTAAAAGTGGGCGTGGTCAAAAAAAAAGTACCCTATTAATCATGCCAGAGTCCCAGTTAAATGCTGTGAAAATTTCAGGAAGATCCGTCCAGAGGTTTGGTCTCCTATAAGGTACACACAAACAAACAAACAAACAAAAAAACAAACACACATTCAATTTTATATATATAGATACTAGCTGGACCCGGCAAACGTTGTTTTGCCCTCAATGAATTTTTATTTTAGTTAGAATCTGTATATACCTATATAAAATGTGTGACGAAGATCTCCAGATAATAAAATGAGAGCTTCACCAAAAAATCTTTCATTGCCTTTCAAATCTTTTATCAAATCAAATCACAATGTTTGTGAGCCATGGTACATTCATCCCAAATAAAAATACTGCATTTTTGCAGAACTTTTGCCATACCGGAATGTTTTTTGATATTACAGACGGCATTCTCATTTTTTTGTACGTTTAACGGTGATTTGAGTGCTGAATGAGCTGTGCGGCCACCAAGCAATAATGAAGCGGCTTTTTCCTTCTTTTTCGTTAGAATATTTATATATAAAAACGTTTGTGAGTTTATTTATTAAAATTTATATAAATTTGACAACTCATTATTTTTCGAACGACAGCGCCATCTACCGGGTCCAATAAAAAAATGTTTCTAACATACATATATGTACATTCTTAGTTTCATTAAAATCACACCATAAATAAGAATATTCGAAATAACTTTACCCAGCGCCACCTATCGGGTCCATTTATACATACAAAAATTTCTTATGAAGAAACATACGTTCATTCTGAATTGCAGTCAAATCGCGGTGAAAGTAAAAATTTTTGTTTTTAACTTGACCCCAACGCCAGCTAGAGGGTTAAAACTAAAAAAAAAACACAGAAGAGCTCGAACCGAACCTATGCTGGAAATCCTACCTCGACAGCTCTTATGGTTCCGGAGATCATTCGTTACAATCAAATGCATCAACGTTTTTATATATACGCCACGCCCCTTTGCCCACTAACAACTTTATATAGCTAAGGTCTTATTTTTTCGCAAAAATATCCTTTTGTGAAAATTTCATGACGATCCTTCCAGTAGTTTAGAAGATATTACGATTTTTTATTTTTCTAAAAAGGGGCGTGGTCCCGCCCACTTTTCTTCTTGTATGTATTTCTATTCATGCTAATACCATATGTACCAAATATGACTGCTGTAGGTAAAAAAATTCCCGTGATATGACTTTTTTAAATTTTTGGTTATATGGGCGTGGCACCGCCCCTTTGTCCAATCAAAAATTTATATAGCATATTATTCCTTCCAGAGTCACAGTAACACGCTCTGAAAATTTCAGGAAGATCGGTTCTTCGGTTTGGCCTCCCATAAAGCAACAACAAACACACATTCATTTTTATATATATAGATAGATTGAAAGCAGATTAATTATGATTTAAGATAAAATGGGGCGAAAAAGGGGGACTTGGTAATAAAAAAATGTATGGCTACCTTACCTGTAGATAAAAAGTGTATAAGTGGGCGTGGTCCCGCCCACTTTTCTTCTTGTATGTATTTCTATTCATGCTAATACCATATGTACCAAATATGACTGCTGTAGGTAAAAAAATTCCCGTGATATGACTTTTTTAAATTTTTGGTTATATGGGCGTGGCACCGCCCCTTTGTCCAATCAAAAATACATATAGCATATTATTCCTTCCAGAGTCACAGTAACACGCTCTGAAAATTTCAGGAAGATCGGTTCTTTGGTTTGGCCTCCTATAAAGCAACAACAAACACACATTCATTTTTATATATATAGATAGATTGAAAGCAGATTAATTATGATTTAAGATAAAATGGGGCGAAAAAGGGGGACTTGGTAATAAAAAAATGTATGGCTACCTTACCTGTAGATAAAAAGTGTATAAAACTTTAGATAAATACATATTACAAAAAAATTATTTTGTATAGCAAACATTGTTAGTGGTATAAGTAAAAAAAAAAAGGGGGCGGTGAAATGGGCGTGGTTCATAGTTATATGGCGACGTTAACAGTATTAAGAGCAATATACTACCAAATAAAAAAATCCGTTGGAAGGAACAAATTAGTACAGAGAAAAAAAAGTTTAAAACTTTCAAACAAAATTTGGCGTGAAAAGGGGCGTGAAAGGGGGCGTGGCGTAAGAAATGTTTATTTCTACCTCGCCTGGAGTATAATGTGTATACAATTTGAAGTAAATCTGTTAAAAACTATATGGGAGCAATTACATAATTTTAAAAAAGTGGGCGTAAAAGTGGGCGTGGTCAAAAAAAAGTACCCTATTAATCATGCCAGAGTCCCAGTTAAATGTTGTGAAAATTTCAGGAAGATCGGTCCAGAGGTTTGGTCTCCTATAAGGTACACACAAACAAACAAACAAATAAACAAACACACATTCAATTTTATATATATAGATAATATATAATATATAATATATAATATATAATATATAATATATAATATATAATATATAATATATAATATATAATATATAATATATAATATATAATATACTAGCTGGACCCGGCAAACGTTGTTTTGCCCTCAATGAATTTTTATTTTAGTTAGAATCTGTATATACCTATGTAAAATGTGTGACGAAGATCTCCAGATAATAAAATGAGAGCTTCACCAAAAAATCTTTCATTGCCTTTCAAATCTTTTATCAAATCAAATCACAATGTTTGTGAGCCATGGTACATTCATCCCAAATAAAAATACTGCATTTTTGCAGAACTTTTGCCATACCGGAATGTTTTTTGATATTACAGACGGCATTCTCATTTTTTTGTACGTTTAACGGTGATTTGAGTGCTGAATGAGCTGTGCGGCCACCATGCAATAATGTAGCGGCTTTTTCCTTCTTTTTCGTTAGAATATTTATATATAAAAACGTTTGTGAGTTTATTTATTAAAATTTATATAAATTTGACAACTCATTATTTTTCGAACGACAGCGCCATCTTCCGGGTCCAATAAAAAAATGTTTCTAACATACATATATGTACATTCTTAGTTTCATTAAAATCACACCATAAACAAGAATATTCGAAATAACTTTTCCCAGCGCCACCTATCGGGTCCATTTATACATACAAAAATTTCTTATGACGAAACATACGTTCATTCTGAATTGCAGTCAAATCGCGCTGAAAGTAAAAATTTTTGTTTTTAACTTGACCCCAACGCCAGCTAGAGGGTTAAAACTAAAAAAAAAACACAGAAGAGCTCGAACCGAACCTATGCTGGAAATCCTACCTCGACAGCTCTTATGGTTCCGGAGATCATTCGTTACAATCGAATGCATCAACGTTTTTATATATACGCCACGCCCCTTTGCCCACTAACAACTTTATATAGCTAAGGTCTTATTATTTCGCAAAAATATCCTTTTGTGAAAATTTCATGACGATCCTTCCAGTAGTTTAGAAGATATTACGATTTTTTATTTTTCTAAAAAGGGGCGTGGTCCCGCCCACTTTTCTTCTTGTATGTATTTCTATTCATGCTAATACCATATGTACCAAATATGACTGCTGTAGGTAAAAAAATTCCCGTGATATGACTTTTTCAAATTTTTGGTTATATGGGCGTGGCACCGCCCCTTTGTCCAATCAAAAATTTATATAGCATATTATTCCTTCCAGAGTCACAGTAACACGCTCTGAAAATTTCAGGAAGATCGGTTCTTTGGTTTGGCCTCCTATAAAGCACAAACAAACACACATTCATTTTTATATATATAGATAGATTGAAAGCAAATTAATTATGATTTAAGATAAAATGGGGCGAAAAAGGGGGACTTGGTAATAAAAAAATGTATGGCTACCTTACCTGTAGATAAAAAGTGTATAAAACTTTAGATAAATACATATTACAAAAAAATTATTTTGTATAGCAAACATTGTTAGTGGTATAAGTAAAAAAAAGGGGGCGGTGAAATGGGCGTGGTTCATAGTTATATGGCGACGTTAACAGTATTAAGAGCAATATACTACCAAATAAAAAAATCCGTTGGAAAGAACAAATTTGTACAGAGAAAAAAAGTTTAAAACTTTCAAACAAAATTTGGCGTGAAAAGGGGCGTGAAAGGGGGCGTGGCGTAAGAAATGTTTATTTCTACCTCGCCTGGAGTATAATGTGTATACAATTTGAAGTAAATCTGTTAAAAACTATATGGGAGCAATTACATAATTTTAAAAAAGTGGGCGTAAAAGTGGGCGTGGTCAAAAAAAAAGTACCCTATTAATCATGCCAGAGTCCCAGTTAAATGCTGTAAAAATTTCAGGAAGATCGGTCCAGAGGTTTGGTCTCCTATAAGGTACACACAAACAAACAAACAAATAAACAAACACACATTCAATTTTATATATATAGATAATATATAATATATAATATATAATATATAATATATAATATATAATATATAATATATAATATATAATATATAATATATAATATATAATATATAATATATAATATATAATATATAATATATAATATATAATATATAATATATAATATATAATATATAATATATAATATATAATATATAATATATAATATATAATATATAATATATAATATATAATATATAATATATAATATATAATATATAATATATAATATATAATATATAATATATAATATATAATATATAATATATAATATATAATATATAATATATAATATATAATATATAATATATAATATATAATATATAATATATAATATATAATATATAATATATAATATATAATATATAATATATAATATATAATATATAATATATAATATATAATATATAATATATAATATATAATATATAATATATAATATATAATATATAATATATAATATATAATATATAATATATAATATATAATATATAATATATAATATATAATATATAATATATAATATATAATATATAATATATAATATATAATATATAATATATAATATATAATATATAATATATAATATATAATATATAATATATAATATATAATATATAATATATAATATATAATATATAATATATAATATATAATATATAATATATAATATATAATATATAATATATAATATATAATATATAATATATAATATATAATATATAATATATAATATATAATATATAATATATAATATATAATATATAATATATAATATATAATATATAATATATAATATATAATATATAATATACTAGCTGGACCCGGCAAACGTTGTTTTGCCCTCAATGAATTTTTATTTTAGTTAGAATCTGTATATACCTATATAAAATGTGTGACGAAGATCTCCAGATAATAAAATGAGAGCTTCACCAAAAAATCTTTCATTGCCTTTCAAATCTTTTATCAAATCAAATCACAATGTTTGTGAGCCATGGTACATTCATCCCATATAAAAATACTGCATTTTTGCAGAACTTTTGCCATACCGGAATGTTTTTTGATATTACAGACGGCATTCTCATTTTTTTGTACGTTTAACGGTGATTTGAGTGCTGAATGAGCTGTGCGGCCACCATGCAATAATGTAGCGGCTTTTTCCTTCTTTTTCGTTAGAATATTTATATATAAAAACGTTTGTGAGTTTATTTATTAAAATTTATATAAATTTGACAACTCATTATTTTTCGAACGACAGCGCCATCTTCCGGGTCCAATAAAAAAATGTTTCTAACATACATATATGTACATTCTTAGTTTCATTAAAATCACACCATAAATAAGAATATTCGAAATAACTTTACCCAGCGCCACCTATCGGGTCCATTTATGCATACAAAAATTTCTTATGACGAAACATACGTTCATTCTGAATTGCAGTCAAATCGCGCTGAAAGTAAAAATTTTTGTTTTTAACTTGACCCCAACGCCAGCTAGAGGGTTAAAACTAAAAAAAAAAACACAGAAGAGCTCGAACCGAACCTATGCTGGAAATCCTACCTCGACAGCTCTTATGGTTCCGGAGATCATTCGTTACAATCGAATGCATCAACGTTTTTATATATACGCCACGCCCCTTTGCCCACTAACAACTTTATATAGCTAAGGTCTTATTATTTCGCAAAAATATCCTTTTGTGAAAATTTCATGACGATCCTTCCAGTAGTTTAGAAGATATTACGATTTTTTATTTTTCTAAAAAGGGGCGTAGTCCCGCCCACTTTTCTTCTTGTATGTATTTCTATTCATGCTAATACCATATGTACCAAATATGACTGCTGTAGGTAAAAAAATTCCCGTGATATGACTTTTTCAAATTTTTGGTTATATGGGCGTGGCACCGCCCCTTTGTCCAATCAAAAATTTATATAGCATATTATTCCTTCCAGAGTCACAGTAACACGCTCTGAAAATTTCAGGAAGATCGGTTCTTTGGTTTGGCCTCCTATAAAGCACAAACAAACACACATTCATTTTTATATATATAGATATATAGATAGATTGAAAGCAGATTAATTATGATTTAAGATAAATTGTGGCGAAAAAGGGGGACTTGGTAATAAAAAAATGTATGGCTACCTTACCTGTAGATAAAAAGTGTATAAAACTTTAGATAAATACATATTACAAAAAAATTATTTTGTATAGCAAACATTGTTAGTGGTATAAGTAAAAAAAAAGGGGGCGGTGAAATGGGCGTGGTTCATAGTTATATGGCGACGTTAACAGTATTAAGAGCAATATACTACCAAATAAAAAAATCCGTTGGAAGGAACAAATTTGTACAGAGAAAAAAAAGTTTAAAACTTTCAAACAAAATTTGGCGTGAAAAGGGGCGTGAAAGGGGGCGTGGCGTAAGAAATGTTTATTTCTACCTCGCCTGGAGTATAATGTGTATACAATTTGAAGTAAATCTGTTAAAAACTATATGGGAGCAATTACATAATTTTAAAAAAGTGGGCGTAAAAGTGGGCGTGGTCAAAAAAAAGTACCCTATTAATCATGCCAGAGTCCCAGTTAAATGCTGTGAAAATTTCAGGAAGATCGGTCCAGAGGTTTGGTCTCCTATAAGGTACACACAAACAAACAAACAAACAAAAAAACAAACACACATTCAATTTTATATATATAGATAATATATAATATATAATATATAATATATAATATATAATATATAATATATAATATATAATATATAATATATAATATATAATATATAATATATAATATATAATATATAATATATAATATATAATATATAATATATAATATATAATATATAATATATAATATATAATATATAATATATAATATATAATATATAATATATAATATATAATATATAATATATAATATATAATATATAATATATAATATATAATATATAATATATAATATATAATATATAATATATAATATATAATATATAATATATAATATATAATATATAATATATAATATATAATATATAATATATAATATATAATATATAATATATAATATATAATATATAATATATAATATATAATATATAATATATAATATATAATATATAATATATAATATATAATATATAATATATAATATATAATATATAATATATAATATATAATATATAATATATAATATGTAATATATAATATATAATATATAATATATAATATATAACATATAATATATAATATATAATATATAATATATAATATATAATATATAATATATAATATATAATATATAATATATAATATATAATATATAATATATAAAATGTAATATATAATATATAATATATAATATATAATATATAATATATAATATATAATATATAATATATAATATATAATATATAATATATAATATATAATATATAATATATAATATATAATATATAATATATAATATATATTATATAATATATAATATATAATATATAATATATAATATATAATATATAATATATAATATATAATATATAATATATAATATATAATATATAATATATAATATATAATATATAATATATAAAATATAATATATAATATATAATATATAATATATAATATATAATATATAATATATAATATATAATATATAATATATAATATATAATATATAATATATAATATATAATATATAATATATAATATATAATATATAATATATAATATATAATATATAATATATAATATATAATATATAATATATAATATATAATATATAATATATAATATATAATATATAATATATAATATATAATATCTATATATATAATATATAATATATAATATATAATATATAATACATAATATATAATATATAATATATAATATATAATATATAATATATAATATATAATATATAATATATAATATATAATATATAATATATAATATATAATATATAATATATAATATATAATATATAATATATAATATATAATATATAATATATAATATATAATATATAATATATAATATATAATATATAATATATAATATATAATATCTATATATATAAAATTGAATGTGTGTTTGTTTTTTTGTTTGTTTGTTTGTTTGTGTGTACCTTATAGGAGACCAAACCTCTGGACCGATCTTCCTGAAATTTTCACAGCATTTAACTGGGACTCTGGCATGATTAATAGGGTACTTTTTTTTGACCACGCCCACTTTTACGCCCACTTTTTTAAAATTATGTAATTGCTCCCATATAGTTTTTAACAGATTTACTTCAAATTGTATACACATTATACTCCAGGCGAGGTAGAAATAAACATTTCTTACGCCACGCCCCCTTTCACGCCCCTTTTCACGCCAAATTTTGTTTGAAAGTTTTAAACTTTTTTTTCTCTGTACAAATTTGTTCCTTCCAACGGATTTTTTTATTTGGTAGTATATTGCTCTTAATACTGTTAACGTCGCCATATAACTATGAACCACGCCCATTTCACCGCCCCCTTTTTTTTTACTTATACCACTAACAATGTTTGCTATACAAAATAATTTTTTTGTAATATGTATTTATCTAAAGTTTTATACACTTTTTATCTACAGGTAAGGTAGCCATACATTTTTTTTATTACCAAGTCCCCCTTTTTCGCCCCATTTTATCTTAAATCATAATTAATCTGCTTTCAATCTATCTATATACAAGGTGGGCCAAAAGAAGTCATCCGATGTTGTTTGGCTCTCATTTTTTTTCTAAATGAAAAACTTCGATTCTGTTTTTTGATTATGTTTATTTGAACCCTTAGAATTTTATTGGTCAAGTCGAGAAGATGATATCGGCCAAATGGGCGCCGTCACAATTGATTGCTGTACGGTCTCGTTTTATGGCATTTTTCATCACTTCGGCGAGAACTTCGGGCGACAGATTCTCGCACTCGTGTCGAATGTTGTAATTGAGGGCTTCCAGGGTTTCGGGCTTGTTCACGTAAACACGGGCCTTCAAAAAATCCCACAAAAAAAGTCTGGAACGGTTAAATCGGGCGATCTTGCGGGCCAGTGTAAATCGCCAAAACGGTTGCGGCTCGCGCTGTGTGTGCCGTTGCTCCGTCCTGTTGGAACCACATGTCCTCCGGTTCTAATTCGTTCAATTGCGGCAGAAAAAACTCGGTTAACATGTCCCTATAGTGCGCACCGTCCACTGTTGTCGTTTGACCAGCGGCGTCCTCGAAAAAATGGCCCGATGACTCTTCCAGCGTGAACAGCGCAACATTCAGTCACTTTGAGCGGGTGTAAAGCTCCTCATGCATCACTCGTGGATTTTCGGTGCCTCAGAAGCGATAGTTTTGCTTGTTCACATACCCGCTGAGGTGGAAATGAGCCTCATCGCTCATTATGATTTTGGTTGAAAAATCGTCCACTTCGTCCTCGAGATTGAGGATGGCTTGGGCGTAGGTTTCGCTCGTTTGGCGGTCAACAGGCTGCAATTGATGCACGGACTGGACTTTGTACGGGAACATACGCAGGTCTTTGACCAAAATTCGCCTTCGGGACGACCAGCAGATGGCTAATTGCGAGGCACGGCGACTGGTTGATGTTTCTGGCGACAGCTCGACATCCTCGGCAACAGCGGCGATATTCTCGGCAGAACGGGCGCTCAGGGGCCGGCCACTCTTGGCAGCGTCTCGTATGGTCCCATACTCTTCAAGGTTGGTGGCCAAACGGCGCAGTGTCTGCGCAGTCGGTGTCGGACGACCGGGGAATCGGCGACGGAATTCGCGCTGCGCCAACACCACAGACGAATTGTTATTCAAAAAAATAGACATGACTATTCCGCGTTCTTGGGGAGTGTATCGCTCCATGGCTTGTTCACTTGTATTCTACATCTATCTAGTTCACAAATGTCAAAACAGATTTGACGTTGGCCGCCATTTGCAAAAATGAGAGCCAAACAACATCGGATGACTTCTTTTGGCCCACCTTGTATATAAAAATGAATGTATGTTTGTTTGTGCTTTATAGGAGGCCAAACCAAAGAACCGATCTTCCTGAAATTTTCAGAGCGTGTTACTGTGACTCTGGAAGGAATAATATGCTATATAAATTTTTGATTGGACAAAGGGGCGGTGCCACGCCCATATAACCAAAAATTTGAAAAAGTCATATCACGGGAATTTTTTTACCTACAGCAGTCATATTTGGTACATATGGTATTAGCATGAATAGAAATACATGCAAGAAGAAAAGTGGGCGGGACCACGCCCCTTTTTAGAAAAATAAAAAATCGTAATATCTTCTAAACTACTGGAAGGATCGTCATGAAATTTTCACAAAAGGATATTTTTGCGAAATAATAAGACCTTAGCTATATAAAGTTGTTAGTGGGCAAAGGGGCGTGGCGTATATATAAAAACGTTGATGCATTCGATTGTAACGAATGATCTCCGGAACCATAAGAGCTGTCGAGGTAGGATTTCCAGCATAGGTTCGGTTCGAGCTCTTCTGTGTTTTTTTTTTAGTTTTAACCCTCTAGCTGGCGTTGGGGTCAAGTTAAAAACAAAAATTTTTACTTTCAGCGCGATTTGACTGCAATTCAGAATGAACGTATGTTTCGTCATAAGAAATTTTTGTATGTATAAATGGACCCGATAGGTGGCGCTGGGTAAAGTTATTTCGAATATTCTTATTTATGGTGTGATTTTAATGAAACTAAGAATGTACATATATGTATGTTAGAAACATTTTTTTATTGGACCCGGTAGATGGCGCTGTCGTTCGAAAAATAATGAGTTGTCAAATTTATATAAATTTTAATAAATAAACTCACAAACGTTTTTATATATAAATATTCTAACGAAAAAGAAGGAAAAAGCCGCTACATTATTGCATGGTGGCCGCACTGCTCATTCAGCACTCAAATCACCGTTAAACGTACAAAAAAATGAGAATGCCGTCTGTAATATCAAAAAACATTCCGGTATGGCAAAAGTTCTGCAAAAATGCAGTATTTTTATTTGGGATGAATGTACCATGGCTCACAAACATTGTGATTTGATTTGATAAAAGATTTGAAAGGCAATGAAAGATTTTTTGGTGAAGCTCTCATTTTATTATCTGGAGATCTTCGTCACACATTTTATATAGGTATATACAGATTCTAACTAAAATAAAAATTCATTGAGGGCAAAACAACGTTTGCCGGGTCCAGCTAGTATAATATATAATATATAATATATAATATATAATATATAATATATAATATATAATATATAATATATAATATATAATATATAATATATAATATATAATATATAATATATAATATATAATATATAATATATAATATATAATATATAATATATAATATATAATATATAATATATAATATATAATATATAATATATAATATATAATATATATTATATAATATATATAATATATAATATATAGTATATAATATATAATATATAATATATAATATATAATATATAATATATAATATATAATATATAATATATAATATATAATATATAATATATAATATATAATATATAATATATAATATATAATATATAATATATAATATATAATATATAATATATAATATATAATATATAATATATAATATATAATATATAATATATAATATATAATATATAATATATAATATATAATATATAATATATAATATATAATATATAATATATAATATATAATATATAATATATAATATATAATATATAATATATAATATATAATATATAATATATAATATATAATATATAATATATAATATATAATATATAATATATAATATATAATATATAATATATAATATATAATATATAATATATAATATATAATATATAATATATAATATATAATATATAATATATAATATATAATATATAATATATAATATATAATATATAATATATAATATATAATATATAATATATAATATATAATATATAATATATAATATATAATATATAATATATAATATATAATATATAATATATAATATATAATATATAATATATAATATATAATATATAATATATAATATATATTATGTAATATATAATATATAATATATAATATATAATATATAAAATGTAATATATAATATATAATATATAATATATAATATATAATATATAATATATATAATATATAATATATAATATATAATATATAATATATAATATATAATATATAATATATAATATATAATATATAATATATAATATATAATATATAATATATAATATATAATATATAATATATAATATATAATATATAATATATAATATATAATATATAATATATAATATATAATATATAATATATAATATATAATATATAATATATAATATATAATATATAATATATAATATATAATATATAATATATAATATATAATATATAATATCTATATATATAAAATTGAATGTGTGTTTGTTTATTTGTTTGTTTGTTTGTTTGTGTGTACCTTATAGGAGACCAAACCTCTGGACCGATCTTCCTGAAATTTTCACAGCATTTAACTGGGACTCTGGCATGATTAATAGGGTACTTTTTTTTTGACCACGCCCACTTTTACGCCCACTTTTTTAAAATTATGTAATTGCTCCCATATATTTTTTAACAGATTTACTTCAAATTGTATACACATTATACTCCAAGCGAGGTATAAATAAACATTTCTTACGCCACGCCCCCTTTCACGCCCCTTTTCATGCCAAATTTTGTTTGAAAGTTTTAAACTTTTTTTTCTCTGTACAAATTTGTTCCTTCCAACGGATTTTTTTATTTGGTAGTATATTGCTCTTAATACTGTTAACGTCGCCATATAACTATGAACCACGCCCATTTCACCGCCCACTTTTTTTTTACTTATACCACTAACAATGTTTGCTATACAAAATAATTTTTTTGTAATATGTATTTATTTAAAGTTTTATACACTTTTTATCTACAGGTAAGGTAGCCATACATTTTTTTATTACCAAGTCCCCCTTTTTCGCCCCATTTTACCTTAAATCATAATTAATCTGCTTTCAATCTATCTATATATATAAAAATGAATGTGTGTTTGTTTGTGCTTTATAGGAGGCCAAACCAAAGAACCGATCTTCCTGAAATTTTCAGAGCGTGTTACTGTGACTCTGGAAGGAATAATATGCTATATAAATTTTTGATTGGACAAAGGGGCGGTGCCACGCCCATATAACCCAAAATTTGGAAAAGTCATATCACGGGAATTTTTTACCTACAGCAGTCATATTTGGTACATATGGTATTAGCATGAATAGAAATACATACAAGAAGAAAAGTGGGCGGGACCACGCCCCTTTTTAGAAAAATAAAAAATCGTAATATCTTCTAAACTACTGGAAGGATCGTCATGAAATTTTCACAAAAGGATATTTTTGCGAAATAATAAGACCTTAGATATATAAAGTTGTTAGTGGGCAAAGGGGCGTGGCGTATATATAAAAACGTTGATGCATTTGATTGTAACGAATGATCTCCGGAACCATAAGAGCTGTCGAGGTAGGATTTCCAGCATAGGTTCGGTTCGAGCTCTTCTGTGTTTTTTTTTAGTTTTAACCCTCTAGCTGGCGTTGGGGTCAAGTTAAAAACAAAAATTTTTACTTTCAGCGCGATTTGACTGCAATTCAGAATGAACGTATGTTTCGTCATAAGAAATTTTTGTATGTATAAATGGACCCGATAGGTGGCGCTGGGTAAAGTTATTTCGAATATTCTTATTTATGGTGTGATTTTAATGAAACTAAGAATGTACATATATGTATGTTAGAAACATTTTTTTATTGGACCCGGTAGATGGCGCTGTCGTTCGAAAAATAATGAGTTGTCAAATTTATATAAACTTTAATAAATAAACTCACCAACGTTTTTATATATAAATATTCTAACGAAAAAGAAGGAAAAAGCCGCTACATTACTGCATGGTGGCCGCACAGCTCATTCAGCACTCAAATCACCGTTAAACGTACAAAAAAATGAGAATGCCGTCTGTAATATCAAAAAACATTCCGGTATGGCAAAAGTTCTGCAAAAATGCAGTATTTTTATTTGGGATGAATGTACCATGGCTCACAAACATTGTGATTTGATTTGATAAAAGATTTGAAAGGCAATGAAAGATTTTTTGGTGAAGCTCTCATTTTATTATCTGGAGATCTTCGTCACACATTTTATATAGGTATATACAGATTCTAACTAAAATAAAAATTCATTGAGGGCAAAACAACGTTTGCCGGGTCCAGCTAGTATAATATATAATATATAATATATAATATATAATATATAATATATAATATCTATATATATAAAATTGAATGTGTGTTTGCTTTTTTGTTTGTTTGTTTGTTTGTGTGTACCTTATAGGAGACCAAACCTCTGGACCGATCTTCCTGAAATTTTTACAGCATTTAACTGGGACTCTGGCATGATTAATAGGGTACTTTTTTTTTGACCACGCCCACTTTTACGCCCACTTTTTTAAAATTATGTAATTGCTCCCATATAGTTTTTAACAGATTTACTTCAAATTGTATACACATTATACTCCAGGCGAGGTAGAAATAAACATTTCTTACGCCACGCCCCCTTTCACGCCCCTTTTCACGCCAAATTTTGTTTGAAAGTTTTAAACTTTTTTTTCTCTGTACAAATTTGTTCCTTCCAACGGATTTTTTTATTTGGTAGTATATTGCTCTTAATACTGTTAACGTCGCCATATAACTATGAACCACGCCCATTTCACCGCCCCCTTTTTTTTACTTATACCACTAACAATGTTTGCTATACAAAATAATTTTTTTGTAATATGTATTTATCTAAAGTTTTATACACTTTTTATCTACAGGTAAGGTAGCCATACATTTTTTTATTACCAAGTCCCCCTTTTTCGCCACATTTTATCTTAAATCATAATTAATCTGCTTTCAATCTATCTATATATATAAAAATGAATGTGTGTTTGTTTGTGCTTTATAGGAGGCCAAACCAAAGAACCGATCTTCCTGAAATTTTCAGAGCGTGTTACTGTGACTCTGGAAGGAATAATATGCTATATAAATTTTTGATTGGACAAAGGGGCGGTGCCACGCCCATATAACCAAAAATTTTAAAAAGTCATATCACGGGAATTTTTTTACCTACAGCAGTCATATTTGGTACATATGGTATTAGCATGAATAGAAATACATACAAGAAGAAAAGTGGGCGGGACCACGCCCCTTTTTAGAAAAATAAAAAATCGTAATATCTTCTAAACTACTGGAAGGATCGTCATGAAATTTTCACAAAAGGATATTTTTGCGAAATAATAAGACCTTAGCTATATAAAGTTGTTAGTGGGCAAAGGGGCGTGGCGTACATATAAAAACGTTGATGCATTCGATTGTAACGAATGATCTCCGGAACCATAAGAGCTGTCGAGGTAGGATTTCCAGCATAGGTTCGGTTCGAGCTCTTCTGTGTTTTTTTTTTAGTTTTAACCCTCTAGCTGGCGTTGGGGTCAAGTTAAAAACAAAAATTTTTACTTTCAGCGCGATTTGACTGCAATTCAGAATGAACGTATGTTTCGTGATAAGAAATTTTTGTATGTATAAATGGACCCGATAGGTGGCGCTGGGTAAAGTTATTTCGAATATTCTTATTTATGGTGTGATTTTAATGAAACTAAGAATGTACATATATGTATGTTAGAAACATTTTTTTATTGGACCCGGAAGATGGCGCTGTCGTTCGAAAAATAATGAGTTGTCAAATTTATATAAATTTTAATAAATAAACTCACAAACGTTTTTATATATAAATATTCTAACGAAAAAGAAGGAAAAAGCCGCTACATTATTGCATGGTGGCCGCACAGCTCATTCAGCACTCAAATCACCGTTAAACGTACAAAAAAATGAGAATGCCGTCTGTAATATCAAAAAACATTCCGGTATGGCAAAAGTTCTGCAAAAATGCAGTATTTTTATTTGGGATGAATGTACCATGGCTCACAAATATTGTGATTTGATTTGATAAAAGATTTGAAAGGCAATGAAAGATTTTTTGGTGAAGCTCTCATTTTATTATCTGGAGATCTTCGTCACACATTTTATATAGGTATATACAGATTCTAACTAAAATAAAAATTCATTGAGGGCAAAACAACGTTTGCCGGGTCCAGCTAGTATAATATATAATATATAATATATAATATATAATATATAATATATAATATATAATATATAATATATAATATATAATATATAATATATAATATATAAATTTGACAATGTGTGTTTGTTTGTGCTTTATAGGAGGCCAAACCAAAGAACCGATCTTCCTGAAATTTTCAGAGCGTGTTACTGTGACTCTGGAAGGAATAATATGCTATATAAATTTTTGATTGGACAAAGGGGCGGTGCCACGCCCATATAACCCAAAATTTGGAAAAGTCATATCACGGGAATTTTTTACCTACAGCAGTCATATTTGGTACATATGGTATTAGCATGAATAGAAATACATACAAGAAGAAAAGTGGGCGGGACCACGCCCCTTTTTAGAAAAATAAAAAATCGTAATATCTTCTAAACTACTGGAAGGATCGTCATGAAATTTTCACAAAAGGATATTTTTGCGAAATAATAAGACCTTAGATATATAAAGTTGTTAGTGGGCAAAGGGGCGTGGCGTATATATAAAAACGTTGATGCATTTGATTGTAACGAATGATCTCCGGAACCATAAGAGCTGTCGATGTAGGATTTCCAGCATAGGTTCGGTTCGAGCTCTTCTGTGTTTTTTTTTAGTTTTAACCCTCTAGCTGGCGTTGGGGTCAAGTTAAAAACAAAAATTTTTACTTTCAGCGCGATTTGACTGCAATTCAGAATGAACGTATGTTTCGTCATAAGAAATTTTTGTATGTATAAATGGACCCGATAGGTGGCGCTGGGTAAAGTTATTTCGAATATTCTTATTTATGGTGTGATTTTAATGAAACTAAGAATGTACATATATGTATGTTAGAAACATTTTTTTATTGGACCCGGTAGATGGCGCTGTCGTTCGAAAAATAATGAGTTGTCAAATTTATATAAACTTTAATAAATAAACTCACCAACGTTTTTATATATAAATATTCTAACGAAAAAGAAGGAAAAAGCCGCTACATTACTGCATGGTGGCCGCACAGCTCATTCAGCACTCAAATCACCGTTAAACGTACAAAAAAATGAGAATGCCGTCTGTAATATCAAAAAACATTCCGGTATGGCAAAAGTTCTGCAAAAATGCAGTATTTTTATTTGGGATGAATGTACCATGGCTCACAAACATTGTGATTTGATTTGATAAAAGATTTGAAAGGCAATGAAAGATTTTTTGGTGAAGCTCTCATTTTATTATCTGGAGATCTTCGTCACACATTTTATATAGGTATATACAGATTCTAACTAAAATAAAAATTCATTGAGGGCAAAACAACGTTTGCCGGGTCCAGCTAGTATAATATATAATATATAATATATAATATATAATATATAATATCTATATATATAAAATTGAATGTGTGTTTGTTTTTTTGTTTGTTTGTTTGTTTGTGTGTACCTTATAGGAGACCAAACCTCTGGACCGATCTTCCTGAAATTTTCACAGCATTTAACTGGGACTCTGGCATGATTAATAGGGTACTTTTTTTTGTGACCACGCCCACTTTTACGCCCACTTTTTTAAAATTATGTAATTGCTCCCATATAGTTTTTAACAGATTTACTTCAAATTGTATACACATTATACTCCAGGCGAGGTAGAAATAAACATTTCTTACGCCACGCCCCCTTTCACGCCCCTTTTCACGCCAAATTTTGTTTGAAAGTTTTAAACTTTTTTTTCTCTGTACAAATTTGTTCCTTCCAACGGATTTTTTTATTTGGTAGTATATTGCTCTTAATACTGTTAACGTCGCCATATAACTATGAACCACGCCCATTTCACCGCCCCCTTTTTTTTACTTATACCACTAACAATGTTTGCTATACAAAATAATTTTTTTGTAATATGTATTTATCTAAAGTTTTATACACTTTTTATCTACAGGTAAGGTAGCCATACATTTTTTTATTACCAAGTCCCCCTTTTTCGCCACATTTTATCTTAAATCATAATTAATCTGCTTTCAATCTATCTATATATATAAAAATGAATGTGTGTTTGTTTGTGCTTTATAGGAGGCCAAACCAAAGAACCGATCTTCCTGAAATTTTCAGAGCGTGTTACTGTGACTCTGGAAGGAATAATATGCTATATAAATTTTTGATTGGACAAAGGGGCGGTGCCACGCCCATATAACCAAAAATTTTAAAAAGTCATATCACGGGAATTTTTTTACCTACAGCAGTCATATTTGGTACATATGGTATTAGCATGAATAGAAATACATACAAGAAGAAAAGTGGGCGGGACCACGCCCCTTTTTAGAAAAATAAAAAATCGTAATATCTTCTAAACTACTGGAAGGATCGTCATGAAATTTTCACAAAAGGATATTTTTGCGAAATAATAAGACCTTAGCTATATAAAGTTGTTAGTGGGCAAAGGGGCGTGGCGTACATATAAAAACGTTGATGCATTCGATTGTAACGAATGATCTCCGGAACCATAAGAGCTGTCGAGGTAGGATTTCCAGCATAGGTTCGGTTCGAGCTCTTCTGTGTTTTTTTTTTAGTTTTAACCCTCTAGCTGGCGTTGGGGTCAAGTTAAAAACAAAAATTTTTACTTTCAGCGCGATTTGACTGCAATTCAGAATGAACGTATGTTTCGTGATAAGAAATTTTTGTATGTATAAATGGACCCGATAGGTGGCGCTGGGTAAAGTTATTTCGAATATTCTTATTTATGGTGTGATTTTAATGAAACTAAGAATGTACATATATGTATGTTAGAAACATTTTTTTATTGGACCCGGAAGATGGCGCTGTCGTTCGAAAAATAATGAGTTGTCAAATTTATATAAATTTTAATAAATAAACTCACAAACGTTTTTATATATAAATATTCTAACGAAAAAGAAGGAAAAAGCCGCTACATTATTGCATGGTGGCCGCACAGCTCATTCAGCACTCAAATCACCGTTAAACGTACAAAAAAATGAGAATGCCGTCTGTAATATCAAAAAACATTCCGGTATGGCAAAAGTTCTGCAAAAATGCAGTATTTTTATTTGGGATGAATGTACCATGGCTCACAAATATTGTGATTTGATTTGATAAAAGATTTGAAAGGCAATGAAAGATTTTTTGGTGAAGCTCTCATTTTATTATCTGGAGATCTTCGTCACACATTTTATATAGGTATATACAGATTCTAACTAAAATAAAAATTCATTGAGGGCAAAACAACGTTTGCCGGGTCCAGCTAGTATAATATATAATATATAATATATAATATATAATATATAATATATAATATATAATATATAATATATAATATATAATATATAATATATAATATATAATATATAATATATAATATATAATATATAATATATAATATATAATATATAATATATAATATATAATATATAATATATAATATATAATATATAATATATAATATATAATATATAATATATAATATATAATATATAATATATAATATATAATATATAATATATAATATATAATATATAATATATAATATATAATATATAATATATAATATATAATATATAATATATAATATATAATATATAATATATAATATATAATATATAATATATAATATATAATATATAATATATAATATATAATATATAATATATAATATATAATATATAATATATAATATATAATATATAATATATAATATATAATATATAATATATAATATATAATATATAATATATAATATATAATATATAATATATAATATATAATATATAATATATAATATATAATATATAATATATAATATATAATATATAATATATAATATATAATATATAATATATAATATATAATATATAATATATAATATATAATATATAATATATAATATATAATATATAATATATAATATATAATATATAATATATAATATATAATATATAATATATAATATATAATATATAATATATAATATATAATATATAATATATAATATATAATATATAATATATAATATATAATATATAATATATAATATATAATATATAATATATAATATATAATATATAATATATAATATATAATATATAATATATAATATATAATATATAATATATAATATATAATATCTTTATATATATAAAATTGAATGTGTGTTTGTTTTTTTGTTTGTTTGTTTGTTTGTGTGTACCTTATAGGAGACCAAACCTCTGGACGGATCTTCCTGAAATTTTCACAGCATTTAACTGGGACTCTGGCATGATTAATAGGGTACTTTTTTTTTGACCACGCCCACTTTTACGCCCACTTTTTTAAAATTATGTAATTGCTCCCATATAGTTTTTAACAGATTTACTTCAAATTGTATACACATTATACTCCAGGCGAGGTAGAAATAAACATTTCTTACGCCACGCCCCCTTTCACGCCCCTTTTCACGCCAAATTTTGTTTGAAAGTTTTAAACTTTTTTTTCTCTGTACAAATTTGTTCCTTCCAACGGATTTTTTTATTTGGTAGTATATTGCTCTTAATACTGTTAACGTCGCCATATAACTATGAACCACGCCCATTTCACCGCCCCCTTTTTTTTACTTATACCACTAACAATGTTTGCTATACAAAATAATTTTTTTGTAATATGTATTTATCTAAAGTTTTATACACTTTTTATCTACAGGTAAGGTAGCCATACATTTTTTTATTACCAAGTCCCCCTTTTTCGCCCCATTTTATCTTAAATCATAATTAATCTGCTTTCAATCTATCTATATATATAAAAATGAATGTGTGTTTGTTTGTGCTTTATAGGAGGCCAAACCAAAGAACCGATCTTCCTGAAATTTTCAGAGCGTGTTACTGTGACTCTGGAAGGAATAATATGCTATATAAATTTTTGATTGGACAAAGGGGCGGTGCCACGCCCATATAACCAAAAATTTGAAAAAGTCATATCACGGGAATTTTTTTACCTACAGCAGTCATATTTGGTACATATGGTATTAGCATGAATAGAAATACATACAAGAAGAAAAGTGGGCGGGACCACGCCCCTTTTTAGAAAAATAAAAAATCGTAATATCTTCTAAACTACTGGAAGGATCGTCATGAAATTTTCACAAAAGGATATTTTTGCGAAATAATAAGACCTTAGCTATATAAAGTTGTTAGTGGGCAAAGGGGCGTGGCGTATATATAAAAACGTTGATGCATTCGATTGTAACGAATGATCTCCGGAACCATAAGAGCTGTCGAGGTAGGATTTCCAGCATAGGTTCGGTTCGAGCTCTTCTGTGTTTTTTTTTAGTTTTAACCCTCTAGCTGGCGTTGGGGTCAAGTTAAAAACAAAAATTTTTACTTTCAGCGCGATTTGACTGCAATTCAGAATGAACGTATGTTTCGTCATAAGAAATTTTTGTATGTATAAATGGACCCGATAGGTGGCGCTGGGTAAAGTTATTTCGAATATTCTTATTTATGGTGTGATTTTAATGAAACTAAGAATGTACATATATGTATGTTAGAAACATTTTTTTATTGGACCCGGAAGATGACGCTGTCGTTCGAAAAATAATGAGTTGTCAAATTTATATAAATTTTAATAAATAAACTCACAAACGTTTTTATATATAAATATTCTAACGAAAAAGAAGGAAAAAGCCGCTACATTATTGCATGGTGGCCGCACAGCTCATTCAGCACTCAAATCACCGTTAAACGTACAAAAAAATGAGAATGCCGTCTGTAATATCAAAAAACATTCCGGTATGGCAAAAGTTCTGCAAAAATGCAGTATTTTTATTTGGGATGAATGTACCATGGCTCACAAACATTGTGATTTGATTTGATAAAAGATTTGAAAGGCAATGAAAGATTTTTTGGTGAAGCTCTCATTTTATTATCTGGAGATCTTCGTCACACATTTTATATAGGTATATACAGATTCTAACTAAAATAAAAATTCATTGAGGGCAAAACAACGTTTGCCGGGTCCAGCTAGTATAATATATATTATATAATATATAATATATAATATATAATATATAATATATAATATATAATATATAATATATAATATATAATATATAATATATAATATATAATATATAATATATAATATATAATATATAATATATAATATATAATATATAATATATAATATATAATATATAATATATAATATATAATATATAATATATAATATATAATATATAATATATAATATATAATATATAATATATAATATATAATATATAATATATAATATATAATATATAATATATAATATATAATATATAATATATAATATATAATATATAATATATAATATATAATATATAATATATAATATATAATATATAATATATAATATATAATATATAATATATAATATATAATATATAATATATAATATATAATATATAATATATAATATATAATATATAATATATAATATATAATATATAATATATAATATATAATATATAATATATAATATATAATATATAATATATAATATATAATATATAATATATAATATATAATATATAATATATAATATATAATATATAATATATAATATATAATATATAATATATAATATATAATATATAATATATAATATATAATATATAATATATAATATATAATATATAATATATAATATATAATATATAATATATAATTTATAATATATAATATATAATATATAATATATAATATATAATATATAATATATAATATATAATATATAATATATAATATATAATATATAATATATAATATATAATATATTATAGTGTAAAAGGCAGGATCGCCATATAGTGTTGGTGGGACGCCAGCTAGGATCACCAAATATTATAAAAATCGCTGGACCGTTATATAATGTATGCCTTGTAGCAATCTACGTACATAGTGGCATTTAAATTTAATATAGTGTATGTATGGGGGCAGGATCGACATATAGTGTAAGAGGGGGCACGATCGCCATGTAGTGTTAGCTTGGCAGGATCGCCATATAGTGTAATGAGGGGTGTACAAAAGGACACTAAGATTGGGTGAGAACCGGACCAATCTCAGGAGGAATTTTGTCAAGTGCTTTCCTCAAAGCAGTTCCCGCGTGCACGCTAGATGCACTTTTTTTATACAGCACGTAGGCAGATTATGCCAATGTTTGAACCCTTTGGCAGAATGTGCCAGTAAAAAGAGAAAAATCTCTGTTTGGTTTTAATTATAACCCTTTCAAATCAGAATTATAATTGATTATTTATTTTAAAATGCTGGTCTTTTATATCATTATAATTTAATATATTTTTACTTAATTTAAATAATAGTCTTCTCTTTTCTTTACATTCGCATATTACAAATTCATTGATTTTTGAACGTTGGACTCAATAGCCAATCAGAAAACGTTCAATAATCAATTTAAATTTTTCCCCTCAAAATTTGAGTGACATTCCTATTTGTCATGGGTTATTGACACAATTTGAATTTTCACAAATTTGTCATTCTGCATTCCAGTGATATTTAATTACACAATAATTTATTGTTTTGTAATTCAACCCTTTAACCAAGGTTAGTGTACTTTGTGGTATGTGTTGAATGAAAAGAAAAGATATGCAAAAAAAATAAATAAATGTAAACAAATAATTACAAATAAATATGTGCATGTGCATATAGTAAACAAAAATAAACAAAAAAAATATAAACAAATAAAGATGAATAAATGAAATAAATAAAGATAAATGAAGATGTGTGTAACATCATCACACCCCTACCCTTAAGATGAAATTTATGGGTTTTAGAAAATTCATGAATTTCATCACTTAAAATAAAAATGTTATTTTTGTTTCTCTTAAACTTAGTGGTTATTCTAATTTTGTTTTTGTGATATAATATTATATAAAAAAAAATGTAATAAGTAATTTCTATATCTATTTATTAACAATATAAATAAGTAAGTTTACTATGTGCTCTTATATGTAGTAATTAACAATCTATACAATTTTACATTTTCATTTACGTTTATATAATTTTAAAGTATTATTATGATATGATTTCATATTTCCTTTTACATCTAAAATTGAATTTTCATTTTCAGTATTTATAATTTCATATGGACCATGAGTACGTATTTTTTCTCCTACTTTCATATTTTACTAATACTAAATCTCCTTTTTTAAAGTTGCTAACATTAGTGTAATTATCATATTGTATTTTTCTTTTCTCTTTTGCTATTTTAATTAATTTTTTAGCTCTATCTAATGCCGATGCTATTCTAGCTTTGAACTCGTTTGCATAATTTTCTAGATTATAGACTGGCTTGTTATCTGTAATTTTGTCTGTGGGTAGTCTCGCTAATTTACCAAATACTAACTCAAAAGGTGTGTACCCTGTATCTACGTGTGGAGTTGTGTTATATGCAAATGTGTAGTATTGAATCCAACAATCCCATTCCTCATTTTCCGTAAAGTTCAATAAGTATTCGTTTAGGACTCTGTGATTTCTTTCTAAGGAACCTATTGTTTGGTGGTGATAGGGAGTGGAAAATTTCTGTTCTATTTTTAACATGTCGCATATTTCTTTCAGTAATTGGTTAGCAAATTCCGTACCTCTGTCAGATTTCAAGATTTTAAAAGTGCCATATTTAAGTATGCATTGTTCCACTAAAACTTGAGCGATGCTCTTAGCTTCCTTTGTTTCCATAGGATAGGCTATAATATATTTGCTTAAATCGCATTGTAGCGTGAGAATATATCTATAATTATTGGATAACCTAAGTGGACCTATCGTATCGATAGAAATTATTTCAAAAGTATTATCTGGTGTGTCAGTAATTCGCATTTTTTCTTTTATGTTTCTATACTGCTTATTCTTTAAGCATGAATCACAATTATTAATGTATCTCTTAACCATCTTGTTCATATTTTTCCAAATGTATCTTTGTTTTAATCTTAATATGGTCTTTCTGATTCCTTGATGTCCTCCAATTGGACTATCATGATATTCTTTAATTAAATTTAATTGCATGTCTTTATCTACTATTCTCTGCAAAGGCTTATATAAAATAATATTCAAATAAAGATTCTTTAATCTTTTCAACATTTTATTATAAATAGACGTGTAGGTTTCTTTAAACCTTTTCATTGACACGTGTTCAAATATTTCATTATCTACTGATAATGCGAGATCTCGTATCCGATTTTTATTCATGTAAGTAATTAATTTCTCCATAATCATGTCTAGACATGTAGGATTATCGTTAAAACCTATGATAAAATCATCTTGAACTTTATTAATTTGACCGAATTCTAACTTCATAGAAAACATCATTTTGTGCACATTGTTGACATCTGAAATGGACGTACATTCCCATATATGAATATCTTTGGTACTGTCTCTATTTTCAGGAATTAAATTTTGCCTTGCTTGCATACTTCTTGTGATGGGTAGTAATTTCTTGCTAACTGCCTCTTCATCACATGTGGTAATCATTGTTTTTAATATATCAGAATTAATTTGAATTCTCGATAAGGCATCTGCATTAGTGTTCATGCAGCCCTTTTTGTAAACTATATCAAAATCGTAATCACATAAATCCAATCTAATTCTCGTCAGTTTAGAAGATGGGTTTTTATGTGAAAATAGCGAAACGAGTGGTCTATGATCTGTTACTACTGTAAATTTTCTACCGTACAGGTATGGTCTGAAAAAATTTATGGACCAGTGAATAGCTAGTAGTTCTTTTTCTATTACGGATTTGTTTAAGTCGTGTTTTTGAAGAGATTTACTTGCGTATGATATTGGTAAATCGTTACCATTGTTATCTTGCGAAAGTACACTTCCTAATGCATAGTTTGATGCATCAGTGGTAAGCACAAATGTTTTTGAAAAATCTGGATATTGCAAAACAGGTGGGTTAATTAACTTCAATTTCAGTGTTTCAAATGATTTTTGGCATTCGTCAGACCAGACGAATATTTGACCTTTCTTTAACAGATTATTCAAACATTTAGTTAAATCTGCAAAATGAGGTATAAATCTTCTATAGTAATTACAGAATGCCACGAATCGTCGAACTTCATCCGCATCTTTTGGTACGGGATAATTTTCAATTGCCTTATGTTTTGCAGGATCGGTCTTTATGCCGTCTTTGGTTATTAAGTGACCTAAATAAACGACTTCAGATTTTAAAAATACACATTTACTTGCGTTTAGTTTCAGATTATATTTCCTCAATCTTTCAAAAACATTAATTAGGTTCTCATTATGATGTTTTAAACTACATCCAAAAATAATGATGTCATCTACGTAAAGAAAAGCTTTGCTATCTAAACCTGAGAGTGCGATAGTTAACATTCGCTGGAAACTATTCGATGAAATTTTTAATCCAAAAGGTAATCTTTTAAATTGATAGTGACCATCTGATGTTGAAAATGCAGTGTGATGTCTAGAATTTTCATCCAACATTATCTGATGAAAAGAGCTAGTCATATCTAAAGTTGAAAAATATTTCGCTCTACCCAGTTTGTCTAGTACATCTTCTGATTTTGTTAATGGAAATTTATCGTTTACTAATTTTTTGTTGAGTTGTCTAAAATCAACTACAAGTCGCCATTTCCCTTTATCTCCATCGTTCTTCTTTGGAACAACAAGCAATGGTGAGTTGTAGGCACTAGTAGAATTTTCTATTATATCGTCATCAAACAGTTTTTTAACCTGTTGATTAATTTCCTCTATTTGTGTCTGTGGCAAACGATAATTTTTTATATATACAGGTGTTTTATCTGATACAGTCAAATGTTGAGTATAAAAATTATTAGCTGATAGTTTGTCTCCTTCTAAATGAAAAATGTCAGAATATTCTTCAATTATTTCATTTAGAGAATTTTTAGCATAATTATCAATACTATCAATATTCAATGTGTCTAATAATTTCTCAAATCGTTTTCTATCTGTACTAGTAAAATTCCGTTTATTTCCAGTTACACAAATATAATTAGAAATTGGTTCGACGTTAAGTTCAATATTCCTAAGTTTTACATCTCTATCAGTTGCATTAAGTATTTTTACGTGAGCAATTCCTTCCTTTGGAATGATGCAATTACTTAGAAATACTCCTTCTTCTAATTGTTTGTTTAGAACCAAACTGTCTTCCGTTAAATCTACGTTAATTTGATGTATGACTTCGCTACGTTTGGGTATATTTATGTAAAAATCTCTTAAGACTTTTGATTTCATAGGTATGGTATATTCTTCATTCTCAACAACAAAAGTTATAGTAAAAGTTTCATAGTCTATTTTAGCTAATAGTTTATTTAAAATATCGCGACCTATTATTCCATCTGTTATAATTGGAAAATCGTCTTCTATTATTTGGAATTCGTGTGAAATACTTTTATTAAATATGCTAAAATGCATATCAAGTGTACCTAACGAGGTAATGGATTCATTTGAAATGCCTGACAACGTACAACAATTATTTTCATTAATTGTTTCACTTATATTAAGAACATTCTTTTTGCATAAAGATATGTCAGCGCCAGTGTCCACTAGGAAAGTTGAATATTTGTTATCTAATTTATATTTTAATTCTATATAATTTGTAATGTTATTCGTAATATTAAATATTTTATGTTTATTATTTCCGGAAGGTGCATTTAATTGTTCGCTTGAGTCCCCTCCGGACTCTGGGAGTTTTCCTGTAACACGTGTATGTTCCGTGAACTATTGTTATTGTTCCTTCGATTTTGGTTATTATGTCGATTTTGGTTACTTGAATTATAATTGCCATTATTGTTATTATTTCCATTCGAATTATTATTGTAACGGTAGTTGCTGTTGGAATTGTTTCTATTTGAATTATTATTACTGCTGTCTGAATAATTATTGTTAGGATGTCTATTTGAATTGTGGTAATCTCTACCCGTGTTATTGTTTCGTTGGTTATAATTGGAATTATTGCTTCCCTGATTGTTCCTTCTATTTGGATTGTTTCTGTTAGGATTGTTGTAGGAATTGTTCCTGTTTCTACTAAAAAACATAACTTGGTTTACTACTTGACCTTCTATATTTAATGCTAAAGTTACTGCTTCATTTAGTGTTTTTGGTTGTGCAGCAAATATTGTACTTATATATTTTTCATTCAAACCTTGTTTGAATATATTAAGAGAATATAGTTCATTTATTTTTTTCACGTTGTGTATTTCTGTTTCATTTTCTAACTTTAACTCTTGTATTTGCACTTCGTTTAGTTCGTCAATTAGTTTCAAAATTTTATCACTATAGGTTCTTATTGAGTCATTTCGTTGTTGAAATCTAGAAAGTAGATTTTGTATTTTACTCACTGTTCGATTATTCTTATACCTATTTGTGAGCAATGTTTTTAGGGAATTAAAATCTGTTAATGGGTCGGAACCAATTGCCGTTCTAACCGTTGAGCTACATTTTACGTTTATTACGAAATTTATTAAGACTGATTTAGATGTATCATTCAAGGTGTCGTATATTAATTTTATTATTGTCAGAAATGGTTTAAGTTCTTGAAAATTACCTTTGAATTCAGGGATTATCTTGAATGCCGTTTCTAGATTAAAAGACGCCATGTTCGTATTGTTTTCTATTTCTGGTTCTAATTCTGTTATATGTGCTTCTATTTTTTCTTCTCCCTCTGGTTGGGGTTCTTCTGTTTCCATTGGCCTTAATAGTTTTGTTATTTCCTTCTCTAGTTTTACTAATGTTTTCAAAATGTTTTCCCTTTCTTCTAATTTAGTTTCACTTATTATTTCCTGACTAATTTCCTTGACTACTTGTAATTTAGCTTTAATTGTTTTTTGTGTATATCTCCTATTTGGCTGTTTTTTTAAATTTCTTAAAAGTTCTTGTATAATATTAAATTTGTCCATTTAAGGTAAAATAAAATTTGTTTTATTTAACTAAAGTATCTAATTTTTAAACATTTGCGGCGCAAATCCTAGATGCCGTTTTAATAGCATATTTCTTATAGTGCTGTTGCACTTTGTATAAAATAATTGCAAAAAAAATACAAATTATTACTAATATTATATGTAAGGTGTGGTCATCTTCTTCGATTGCTGGAGTCGGTGTACGTATTGTCACGAATTTCTCGATGATTATGTGTTGTCTGTTTTCCGTTGTCTATTACGTTGTTTGCTTCATACCCTGCCAGCATGAGCATTATTGATGTTTCTAGCTTCTTCCAGAAACTCATCCTAGTCTAATAACCGTAATTGTTGATAAAATTTATTTTTCTGCTCCCCTTGGCTGATTGCGATAAGTCTTCTTAGCTCTTTTCGCTGTTTGTTTACCTTGGTTTTCTTGCCGCCCCTTGATCTTTTCTTTATTGGCTCTGGTGATAGATGAATTTGTTTTGTTGTTCGCCTTTTATATTCTTCTATGGTCAATGCCCTAGGACCATGACTTTTGGGTGTTGCTATGTACTCTGGTATGTTCTTTGAAATACCCTCTGGTACGTATTCTTCGTCCACAGCTTGGTTTAATAGTTCCTCATATTTTCTTACCATTCGGTCGATTTCTTCTTTTGATGGGACGTCCTTTAGTGTTGGAAGGATTTCAATGGTGGTGACAGACATTTAGCTAGTTGATGGTTCACCATTAAAGGGATCAGTTTTTTTCTTTTACAGGATTAATTGATTGATGATGGCAGTATTGGTTTTCGCACAATTTATCTTTGCAGGCATCTATATAGTGGTGTAGGTGTTTACAGGATTCGGAAAGTTCGTTGTCCAGGGTCTAATTTGCAAGGATCGGGCAACAGAAGTTTTTACCAGGATCAAATTTGCAGGATCGGTGTTTGCAGGATCGCCATATAGTGTAAAAGGCAGGATCGCCATATAGTGTTGGTGGGACGCCAGCTAGGATCACCAAATATTATAAAAATCGCTGGACCGTTATATAATGTATGCCTTGTAGCAATCTACGTACATAGTGGCATTTAAATTTAATATAGTGTATGTATGGGGGCAGGATCGACATATAGTGTAAGAGGGGGCACGATCGCCATGTAGTGTTAGCTTGGCAGGATCGCCATATAGTGTAATGAGGGGTGTACAAAAGGACACTAAGATTGGGTGAGAACCGGACCAATCTCAGGAGGAATTTTGTCAAGTGCTTTCCTCAAAGCAGTTCCCGCGTGCACGCTAGATGCACTTTTTTTATACAGCACGTAGGCAGATTATGCCAATGTTTGAACCCTTTGGCAGAATATGCCAGTAAAAAGAGAAAAATCTCTGTTTGGTTTTAATTATAACCCTTTCAAATCAGAATTATAATTGATTATTTATTTTAAAATGCTGGTCTTTTATATCATTATAATTTAATATATTTTTACTTAATTTAAATAATAGTCTTCTCTTTTCTTTACATTCGCATATTACAAATTCATTGATTTTTGAACGTTGGACTCAATAGCCAATCAGAAAACGTTCAATAATCAATTTAAATTTTTCCCCTCAAAATTTGAGTGACATTCCTATTTGTCATGGGTTATTGACACAATTTGAATTTTCACAAATTTGTCATTCTGCATTCCAGTGATATTTAATTACACAATAATTTATTGTTTTGTAATTCAACCCTTTAACCAAGGTTAGTGTACTTTGTGGTATGTGTTGAATGAAAAGAAAAGATATGCAAAAAAAAATAAATAAATGTAAACAAATAATTACAAATAAATATGTGCATGTGCATATAGTAAACAAAAATAAACAAAAAAAATATAAACAAATAAAGATGAATAAATGAAATAAATAAAGATAAATGAAGATGTGTGTAACATCATCACAATATAATATATAATATATAATAATATATAATATATAATATATAATATATAATATATAATATATAATATATAATATATAATATATAATATATAATATATAATATATAATATATAATATATAATATATAATATATAATATATAATATATAATATATAATATATAATATATAATATATAATATATAATATATAATATATAATATATAATATATAATATATAATATATAATATATAATATATAATATATAATATATAATATATAATATATAATATATAATATATAATATATAATATATAATATATAATATATAATATATAATATATAATATATAATATATAATATATAATATATAATATATAATATATAATATATAATATATAATATATAATATATAATATATAATATATAATATATAATATATAATATATAATATAATATATATAATATATAATATATAATATATAATATATAATATATAATATATAATATATAATATATAATATATAATATATAATATATAATATATAATATATAATATATAATATATAATATATAATATATAATATATAATATATAATATATAATATATAATATATAATATATAATATATAATATATAATATATAATATATAATATATAATATATAATATATAATATATAATATATAATATATAATATATAATATATAATATATAATATATAATATATAATATATAATATATAATATATAATATATAATATATAATATATAATATATAATATATAATATATAATATATAATATATAATATATAATATATAATATATAATATATAATATATAATATATAATATATAATATATAATATATAATATATAATATATAATATATAATATATAATATATAATATATAATATATAATATATAATATATAATATATAATATATAATATATAATATATAATATATAATATATAATATATAATATATAATATATAATATATAATATATAATATATAATATATAATATATAATATATAATATATAATATATAATATATAATATATAATATATAATATATAATATATAATATATAATATATAATATATAATATATAATATATAATATATAATATATAATATATAATATATAATATATAATATATAATATATAATATATAATATATAATATATAATATATAATATATAATATATAATATATAATATATAATATATAATATATAATATATAATATATAATATATAATATATAATATATAATATATAATATATAATATATAAACATGTAATATATAATATATAATATATAACATGTAATATATAATATATAATATATAATATATAATATATAATATATAATATATAATATATAATATATAATATATAATATATAATATATAATATATAATATATAATATATAATATATAATATATAATATATAATATATAATATATAATATATAATATATAATATATAATATATAATATATAATATATAATATATAATATATAATATATAATATATAATATATAATATATAATATATAATATATAATATATAATATATAATATATAATATATAATATATAATATATAATATATAATATATAATATATAATATATAATATATAATATATAATATATAATATATAATATATAATATATAATATATAATATATAATATATAATATATAATATATAATATATAATATATAATATATAATATATAATATATAATATATAATATATAATATATAATATATAATATATAATATATAATATATAATATATAATATATAATATATAATATATAATATATAATATATAATATATAATATATAATATATAATATATAATATATAATATATAATATATAATATATAATATATAATATATAATATATAATATATAATATATAATATATAATATATAATATATAATATATAATATATAATATATAATATATAATATATAATATATAATATATAATATATAATATATAATATATAATATATAATATATAATATATAATATATAATACTAGCTGGACCCGGCAAACGTTGTTTTGCCCTCAATGAATTTTTATTTTAGTTAGAATCTGTATATACCTATATAAAATGTGTGACGAAGATCTCCAGATAATAAAATGAGAGCTTCACCAAAAAATCTTTCATTGCCTTTCAAATCTTTTATCAAATCAAATCACAATGTTTGTGAGCCATGGTACATTCATCCCAAATAAAAATACTGCATTTTTGCAGAACTTTTGCCATACCGGAATGTTTTTTGATATTACAGACGGCATTCTCATTTTTTTGTACTTTTAACGGTGATTTGAGTGCTGAATGAGCTGTGCGGCCACCATGCAATAATGTAGCGGCTTTTTCCTTCTTTTTCGTTAGAATATTTATATATAAAAACGTTTGTGAGTTTATTTATTAAAATTTATATAAATTTGACAACTCATTATTTTTCGAACGACAGCGCCATCTACCGGGTCCAATAAAAAAATGTTTCTAACATACATATATGTACATTCTTAGTTTCATTAAAATCACACCATAAATAAGTATATTCGAAATAACTTTACCCAGCGCCACCTATCGGGTCCATTTATACATACAAAAATTTCTTATGACGAAACATACGTTCATTCTGAATTGCAGTCAAATCGCGCTGAAAGTAAAAATTTTTGTTTTTAACTTGACCCCAACGCCAGCTAGAGGGTTAAAACTAAAAAAAAAACACAGAAGAGCTCGAACCGAACCTATGCTGGAAATCCTACCTCGACAGCTCTTATGGTTCCGGAGATCATTCGTTACAATCGAATGCATCAACGTTTTTATATATACGCCACGCCCCTTTGCCCACTAACAACTTTATATAGCTAAGGTCTTATTATTTCGCAAAAATATCCTTTTGTGAAAATTTCATGACGATCCTTCCAGTAGTTTAGAAGATATTACGATTTTTATTTTTCTAAAAAGAGGCGTGGTCCCGCCCACTTTTCTTCTTGTATGTATTTCTATTCATGCTAATACCATATGTACCAAATATGACTGCTATAGGTAAAAAAATTCCCGTGATATGACTTTTTCAAATTTTTGGTTATATGGGCGTGGCACCGCCCCTTTGTCCAATCAAAAATTTATATAGCATATTATTCCTTCCAGAGTCACAGTAACACGCTCTGAAAATTTCAGGAAGATCGGTTCTTTGGTTTGGCCTCCTATAAAGCACAAACAAACACACATTCATTTTTATATATATAGATAGATTGAAAGCAGATTAATTATGATTTAAGATAAAATGGGGCGAAAAAGGGGGACTTGGTAATAAAAAAATGTATGGCTACCTTACCTGTAGATAAAAAGTGTATAAACTTTAGATAAATACATATTACAAAAAAATTATTTTGTATAGCAAACATTGTTAGTGGTATAAGTAAAAAAAAAGGGGGCGGTGAAATGGGCGTGGTTCATAGTTATATGGCGACGTTAACAGTATTAAGAGCAATATACTACCAAATAAAAAAATCCGTTGGAAGGAACAAATTTGTACAGAGAAAAAAAAGTTTAAAACTTTCAAACAAAATTTGGCGTGAAAAGGGGCGTGAAAGGGGGCGTGGCGTAAGAAATGTTTATTTCTACCTCGCCTGGAGTATAATGTGTATACAATTTGAAGTAAATCTGTTAAAAACTATATGGGAGCAATTACATAATTTTAAAAAAGTGGGCGTAAAAGTGGGCGTGGTCAAAAAAAAAGTACCCTATTAATCATGCCAGAGTCCCAGTTAAATGCTGTGAAAATTTCAGGAAGATCGGTCCAGAGGTTTGGTCTCCTATAAGGTACACACAAACAAACAAACAAATAAATAAACAAACACACATTCAATTTTATATATATAGATATAATATATAATATATAATATATAATATATAATATATAATATATAATATATAATATATAATATATAATATATAATATATAATATATAATATATAATATATAATATATAATATATAATATATAATATATAATATATAATATATAATATATAATATATAATATATAATATATAATATATAATATATAATATATAATATATAATATATAATATATAATATATAATATATAATATATAATATATAATATATAATATATAATATATAATATATAATATATAATATATAATATATAATATATAATATATAATATATAATATATAATATATAATATATAATATATAATATATAATATATAATATATAATATATAATATATAATATATAATATATAATATATAATATATAATATATAATATATAATATATAATATATAATATATAATATATAATATATAATATATAATATATAATATACTAGCTGGACCCGGCAAACGTTGTTTTGCCCTCAATGAATTTTTATTTTAGTTAGAATCTGTATATACCTATATAAAATGTGTGACGAAGATCTCCAGATAATAAAATGAGAGCTTCACCAAAAAATCTTTCATTGCCTTTCAAATCTTTTATCAAATCAAATCACAATGTTTGTGAGCCATGGTACATTCATCCCAAATAAAAATACTGCATTTTTGCAGAACTTTTGCCATACCGGAATGTTTTTTGATATTACAGACGGCATTCTCATTTTTTTGTACGTTTAACGGTGATTTGAGTGCTGAATGAGCTGTGCGGCCACCATGCAATAATGTAGCGGCTTTTTCCTTCTTTTTCGTTTGAATATTTATATATAAAAACGTTTGTGAGTTTATTTATTAAAATTTATATAAATTTGACAACTCATTATTTTTCGAACGACAGCGCCATCTACCGGGTCCAATAAAAAAATGTTTCTAACATACATATATGTACATTCTTAGTTTCATTAAAATCACACCATAAATAAGAATATTCGAAATAACTTTACCCAGCGCCACCTATCGGGTCCATTTATACATACAAAAATTTCTTATGACGAAACATACGTTCATTCTGAATTGCAGTCAAATCGCGCTGAAAGTAAAAATTTTTGTTTTTAACTTGACCCCAACGCCAGCTAGAGGGTTAACACTAAAAAAAACACAGAAGAGCTCGCACCGAACCTATGCTGGAAATCCTACCTCGACAGCTCTTATGGTTCCGGAGATCATTCGTTACAATCAAATGCATCAACGTTTTTATATATACGCCACGCCCCTTTGCTCACTAACAACTTTATATAGCTAAGGTCTTATTATTTCGCAAAAATATCCTTTTGTGAAAATTTCATGACGATCCTCCCAGTAGTTTAGAAGATATTACGATTTTTTATTTTTCTAAAAAGGGGCGTGGTCCCGCCCACTTTTCTTCTTGTATGTATTTCTATTCATGCTAATACCATATGTACCAAATAAAACTGCTGTAGGTAAAAAAATTCCCGTGATATGACTTTTTCAAATTTTGGGTTATATGCCTTTGTCCAATCAAAAATTTATATAGCATATTATTCCTTCCAGAGTCACAGTAACACGCTCTGAAAATTTCAGGAAGATCGGTTCTTTGGTTTGGCCTCCTATAAAGCACAAACAAACACACATTCATTTTTATATATATAGATAGATTGAAAGCAGATTAATTATGATTTAAGGTAAAATGGGGCGAAAAAGGGGGACTTGGTAATAAAAAAATGTATGGCTACCTTACCTGTAGATAAAAAGTGTATAAAACTTTAGATAAATACATATTACAAAAAAATTATTTTGTATAGCAAACATTGTTAGTGGTATAAGTAAAAAAAAGGGGGCGGTGAAATGGGCGTGGTTCATAGTTATATGGCGACGTTAACAGTATTAAGAGCAATATACTACCAAATAAAAAAATCCGTTGGAAGGAACAAATTTGTACAGAGAAAAAAAAGTTTAAAACTTTCAAACAAAATTTGGCGTGAAAAGGGGCGTGAAAGGGGGCGTGGCGCAAGAAATGTTTATTTCTACCTCGCCTGGAGTATAATGTGTATACAATTTGAAGTAAATCTGTTAAAAACTATATGGGAGCAATTACATAATTTTAAAAAAGTGGGCGTAAAAGTGGGCGTGGTCAAAAAAAAAGTACCCTATTAATCATGCCAGAGTCCCAGTTAAATGCTGTAAAAATTTCAGGAAGATCGGTCCAGAGGTTTGGTCTCCTATAAGGTACACACAAACAAATAAACAAACACACATTCAATTTTATATATATAGATAATATATAATATATAATATATAATATATAATATATAATATATATTATATAATATATAATATATAATATATAATATATAATATATAATATATAATATATAATATATAATATATAATATATAATATATAATATATAATATATAATATATAATATATAATATATAATATATAATATATAATATATAATATATAATATATAATATATAATATATAATATATAATATATAATATATAATATATAATATATAATATATAATATATAATATATAATATATAATATATAATATATAATATATAATATATAATATATAATATATAATATATAATATATAATATATAATATATAATATATAATATATAATATATAATATATAATATATAATATATAATATATAATATATAATATATAATATATAATATATAATATATAATATATAATATATAATATATAATATATAATATATAATATATAATATATAATATATAACATATATATATAATATATAATATATAACATATATATAATATATAACATGTAATATATAATATATAATATATAATATATAATATATAACATGTAATATATAATATATAATATATAATATATAAAATATAATATATAATATATAATATATAATATATAATATATAATATATAATATATAATATATAATATATAATATATAATATATAATATATAATATATAATATATAATATATAATATATAATATATAATATATAATATATAATATATAATATATAATATATAATATATAATATATAATATATAATATATAATATATAATATATAATATATAATATATAATATATAATATATAATATATAATATATAATATATAATATATAATATATAATATATAATATATAATATATAATATATAATATATAATATATAATATATAATATATAATATATAATATATAATATATAATATATAATATATAATATATAATATATAATATATAATATATAATATATAATATATAATATATAATATATAATATATAATATATAATATATAATATATAATATATAATATATAATATATAATATATAATATATAATATATAATATATAATATATAATATATAATATATAATATATAATATATAATATATAATATATAATATATAATATATAATATATAATATATAATATATAATATATAATATATAATATATAATATATAATATATAATATATAATATATAATATATAATATATAATATATAATATATAATATATAATATATAATATATAATATATAATATATAATATATAATATATAATATATAATATATAATATATAATATATAATATATAATATATAATATATAATATATAATATATAATATATAATATATAATATATAATATATAATATATAATATATAATATATAATATATAATATATAATATATAATATATAATATATAATATATAATATATAATATATAATATATAATATATAATATATAATATATAATATATAATATATAATATATAATATATAATATATAATATATAATATATAATATATAATATATAATATATAATATATAATATATAATATATAATATATAATATATAATATATAATATATAATATATAATATATAATATATAATATATAATATATAATATATAATATATAATATATAATATATAATATATAATATATAATATATAATATATAATATATAATATATAATATATAATATATAATATATAATATATAATATATAATATATAATATATAATATATAATATATAATATATAATATATAATATATAATATATAATATATAATATATAATATATAATATATAATATATAATATATAATATATAATATATAATATATAATATATAATATATTATATATTATATAATATATAATATAAGTAAAACACTTGGTTGTTGAATTTACGGGATCGAGGGGGATAGTTTAAGGGGTCAACAAACCTTGGGTATATAGGGATATTACCAGGTAAATAAAAGTCTTGCAATTAAAACTTTATAATATTTTATTTTGTTAACCTTTTGGTTTTATAATTATTTGTTATATGTATTTATTATATTTATTTATAATGAGTGTTTGTTCACTAGACTTATGTACGTTGTTTATGAGATGAAAAAATGTTGTGATGTCTATGACGATTACTTGTAGAAGTTTTCTTGTCTTTTTTGTTTTATGTTCTGTGACCGTTCGTTTATTGCTGCGTTGTGGGGCGTTAATGCATAGCAGGGTTCGGAATTTATGTTCATTGGCATGAACATTCTCCCGGCCTTGACATCTTGGTAGTGTAGGGTGATTTAACGGGAGAACGATCCCATAATTAGCCATCCCAAGGCCGAGTCCTGTGCAATTAGTGAAGAGCCTTCTATGTGAATGATGTTGGACCTTAATACTGTGGTGTAGAGGTCACCACCAATTTCCAAAACAATTGGCGAGTTAGAGTGGAACTCTGGGTCAGCCAGGGATATACGGCTAAATTTTTCCTTTAAATTGGCATTTAAAGGACTGTCGTAGAGGCTTCTGGGCAACTCGTCAGTAGATATCATGCAAACTTCGAATCGTTCCGAGGACGAAGTGTTTGCTGCGATGATCACTTTTGAGTATACCCTTGAGTCTATCTTGAAAGTCGCCAATCCGAGATCTCTGATGAGGGAGCTAGCTATCCGGGAGGTTGTGAGACTCGGATTCAATACGACTCGAGGGTAGCGGGTACCATTCTCCGATATCAGTTGTACCACGGCTGTTGGCACCAATGTTCTGGTCATCGGGGCGAGTGTAGATGAAGATGCCTGACAGTTGTCGCGTACCGAAGTGGTAAAGGTAGAGGTGGTCGTACGTAGCTTGGTTGACGATGAACGTTCGAGAGCTATACCCTTCAAAATGTTTTTATGTCCGTGTAACACTGTATGGTGTTTTGCACGACATATACGGCATCGCTCCTTGTTGGTGCATTTATCCAACAAATGGTTTCTTGCCAGGCAATTAACACAGTAGTGCAGCTTCACCACCGTTCGGTATTTTTCAGCTAAGTTCATCTGAGTGAACTTTTTGCAATTGGCCAGCTTGTGGTCAGCCTGGCAAATACCACAACCAAAGTGTCGTTTTGGATGAGAACGTTGCATGTTGTTGTTGTTGTTATTATTACGACCGGACCTTTTGCGGCTCTGCTGGTTAGTGGCTTGATTTTGACGGCGGTTTTGGCGGTTGTTGTTTCTTGGTGCCATTTTGCTGGGAAAGAAAATTTAAAAATGATAACTCAGTGAAAAGTATTATATGTATGAGTGAAGGGTTGATATATATATGGTGGATGACTATGATGAACATCAAAAAGTTGGGAGAAAATTTCGAAATTATTATTCTGGATTTCAAAAAATAAATGCTATTTAGAAGGGTTATAAGTGATCCAACCTTTATGCATGAAATTTAGTGAGTATGAGTTAATGTTAAGGGTTATTGAACAAGAGGTATTTAGTTATAAACTAGTTAGAGGGTAAAACTACAACTTTGGTTATAGGTCGAGTGCAATTTCCGGTTGCGGTTCTTAAGTCAACTACTCGAACTCGTCCGTCGGAACCTGGGTGTACCTTTATTACATGACCTAAAGACCATTCGTTAGGGGGTAGATTGTCTTGTCTTATAACAACAATATCGTTGACTTCAATCTGACGTTGAGGGGTTTTCCACTTGTATCGCTTGTGTAATTCTTTAAGGTATTCATCTTTCCATCTTCTACAGAAGTGATGGTGTTGAATCCTAAGCTTTTGCCATCTATTTGCTAAAGTTATGTTTTGATCATTAAGATCTGGTTCAGCAGGGGTGAGTAAAGCTGATCCAATTAAAAAATGACCTGGGGTTAAAGGGTTCAAATCTTGAGGGTTTTCACTTGATGGGCTGAGCGGTCTAGAATTGAGACATCCTTCAATCCGTGCAAGTAGGGTTGCTATCTCTTCAAAAGTGTATTTCTGGATGTTGGATTTTTTGAGATGAGCTTTGAAGCTTTTTACTCCAGCTTCCCATAATCCTCCCATGTGTGGAGCTCCTGGCGGAATAAAATGCCATATCAAGTTTTGAAAACTTTGGGTAGAAACTACAGAATCTCTGAGAGTTTTTAAAAATTCTTGCCGCTCTTTCTATGAAATTTGTGCCGTTGTCGGAATAAATAGCGGCAGGGCATCCCCGCCTCGAGAAAAATCGGGCAAATGCTGCCATAAATGCTTGGGTAGAGAGGTCTGAAGTGGGTTCCAGGTGGATGGCTTTTGTTGCAAAGCAAACAAAAACACATACATAACCTTTTGTGATTTTGCATGCTCGTCCAGTGTAATTTTTGATCTCAAACGGTCCAGCAAAATCAACTCCAACATTGTAAAATGGTCTCGATATTTGGGTACGTTCAGGAGGTAATGCTGCCATTAATTGGGTGGCTTGACGATTTTTATACCTCGTACAAGGTGAACATTTTCTGATGACACAGCTTATTAGATTTTGGAGCTTCGGAATCCAATAACCTGAACGAATTAATCTCAGCATTATTTGATTTCCTCCGTGTAGTGTTATTATATGAACGTGGTTCGTTAATAGTTTGGCAAAAAAGCTAGAGTAGGGTATTAAAATTGGGTGTCGTTCATCATACGACAAGCAATTAGAGCTTGCCAATCTTCCGTTTGCACGTATTATGCCTTTGGAGTCTAAAAAGGGTGTAAGGGTAAGAAGAGTACTTTTTCTGGGTATCGGGGTTTTCTTCTTTAAACATTCATACTCTTCTTTAAAATAAAGAGTTTGACATAAATTTATAAGTTTATTCTTTGTTGATTTTATCTCATGTGCTTCGAGTTGAATGCTTGGGTGGTTCAACAACATTTTCAGTCTTTCCTCGACTGAAGTGATCGTTTTACGATCAAGAGTAAGTCTTTCAATACGACTTGTGTTTTTACGGGTAAATGAGATGCGATCAACAAATCGATAAACATATGATGAGACTCGAAGGGCTCTAGACCATTTAGAAAATCTTTCAAGAATGTCTGGGTGGGTATGGATCGTATTATCCGAGGATTTATCTTTATTGGCTGGGTGCGTATTTACGGTAATAGTAAAAGTGTTTATAATTTTAGCTTCGGCTTGAGTAATAAAATTTTTTTCTGTTATTGGCCATTTTGACTCGGGTTCTTTAAGCCAAGCTGGTCCATTCCACCAAAGGGAGTTATCTTTCAATTCTTCAGCATTGCAGCCTCGACTAGCAACGTCAGCAGGATTGTCGTGGGAAACAACGTGGTTCCAGTTCTCCACTCCCACAGTGCGAGAAATAGCTGATATGCGATTTGCAACAAATGTGTTCCACGTGTTTGGTTGCTTATTGAGCCAAGCTAGAACAATTGACGAATCAGACCAAAAATATGTTTGGCATTTGGGTAAATCAAGCTGATCGAGTAAATTATGTACCATGGTTGCCAATAAAACAGCACCACAAAGTTCTAATTTGGGTAGTGACAGAACTTTGATGGGTGCAACTCTCGTCTTAGCGAAGAGTAGGGTTACGGATATTGGACCGTTTATGGGTGTAATTCGTGCATATAAAACTGCAGAGTATGCTTTTTCAGAAGCATCTGAAAAGCCATGGAATTCAATTTTAGTTGAAGGTGTGAATTGAATCCACCTCGGAATACGTATTTTACTTATGCTATCATAATATTTCAAAAAATTTTGCCATTTTATGAGGGTAAGGGGTTTGATACATTCATCCCAGGCTGTGTTATCTTGCCAGAATTGCTGCATAATAATCTTAGCAGAAATAACAATCGGCGCTAACCAACCAGCTGGGTCAAAAAGACGCGCAATATCAGATAAAACTGTGCGCTTTGTGTATCCTGGTTTTTTCTCTATTATGGGTGCATTGAAGAAAAATACATCTTCTTTCGCGTTCCAGTGAATTCCAAGAGTTTTAGCATTATTGGACTCTGGAAGTGTAAGTAAATCAACATCAAGTAAATGGTCTTTGGGTAATTGGGTTAATAGATCAGCAGTATTGGAAATCCATTTTCTTAATGGAAACCCAGCCGACTCTAATACTACGCTCAACTCCTTTTGAGCTTTTTTAGCATCGTTAAGGGTATGTGCTCCAGCTAAAACATCATCAACGTACATATAATTCTTCAAAATTTGTGAAGCAATTGGGTGGGTGATTTGTACGTCCTTAGCTAGCTCGTGTAGGGTACGAATTGCCAAATATGGCGCGCAATTAACTCCAAATGTAACTGTTTGAAGTTCATAATCTTTAATGGGTTCGTTGACACTTTTACGAAATAATATTCGCTGAAAGGGTGTGTGGGTAGTATTCAATAAGATCTGCCTGTACATTTTTGTAATATCGGCATTAAAAACGATCTTATAAAAGCGCCATTTTAATATCAAAACTACTAAGTCTTGTTGTAGGGTAGGACCAGTGTATATTGCATCATTTAAACTGTTGCCGTTCGAGGTTTTGCTTGATGCATTAAAAACAACTCGAACTTTTGTCGTAACACGATCAGGTTTTACAACTGCATAATGGGGTAGGTAATAATAATTGGTTGAAGAAGTATTTGGGTTGTAGGGTATATGTTTCATATGACCTAAGTCAATATATTCTTTTAGCACGTTATCATATTCTTGCTTTAATTCGGGTTTTTTCATTAAATTTTTCTCATTTCTTAGAAATTGCGCCATTGCCACATGGCGTGAGTTTCCTAACTCCACTTGAGTGGTTCGAAATGGAAGATCAACTTGATAACGGCCATTGGGTAAGCGACGGGTAGTCTTTGTATAAGTTTCTTCACAGAAAGAATCTTCAAAGGATTTAATGGGTACTTCTTCAACTTCCCAAAATTTGGTCAAAAATTTGTCGAGTGTGACCGAACTAAAATATGACACAACGGTTTGGGGTCTGTGCGATTCTTCAACGGGTCCTGTTAAGATCCAACCAAACTCCGTTTCTTGAGCTATTAGTGTGTTAAGAATACTTTTCTTAACACCAGATTTTAAAATCTGTGGGTATGAGTCGCTGCCAATTATGAAATCAATGGGTCTGCTTTCATAGAATATTTGGTCAGCCAGCTGAATATTTTCCAAGTCTTTAATAATGTCTGGGTCAATGTTTTGAGTGGGTAAGTTTCGAGTAAGGGTTTTTACGACAATTGCTTGGATTTTCAGACTAAACTCCTTATGGGTATTGGATCGCAAAGTAACTTCGCACATTTTATTTGATCGTGCTGAAACAACCTCATTCAGTCCAGAGATTTCAGCAACAATGGGTGTTGTGGGTAACCGTAATTTGCGTCTGAGCTGGTCAGAAATAAATGAAAAGTCTGACGCTGGGTCTATAAGAGCTCTTGCGGGAAACAGCGAACCGTGAATTTCTACTTTCAGAACTGCTGTCCCTAATAACTTTTTTCGGTCATCTAAATGGGTTTTACTCGATTGGGTAATTGTAGAGAAAGATTGTGACGATGTTGAGGGTAGAACATCATTTTGAATTTGGGTATTTGTGTTCGATAATGGTTTGTGTAAAAGGGTATTATGTCGTCCTCCACAATGTCTACATGTAAATGTACTTCGACATTCTTTAATAGAGTGAGCAATGGCTAGACAATTATAACAAAAACCGTTCTTTTTCACAAATTCAACTCTCTCACTTACTCCCATGGAGATAAATGATGAGCACTCTCTAAGGGTGTGTTTGTTTTTGCAAAGTTTGCAAATTGAGCCATCTGGCCTATCTGGTTTTGGGTGGGTTTGGGTTGGGTTCGAGAATTTGTGTTCCTTTTGAAATTTTTTGTGTGAACTATTGTCTTTCATGTGCTCTTGGGTTATATTGTGGAAAGTGTTGCCTTTTTTCTCAAAATGATTTCTGTTATCAGAGAACTGCTTGGGTTTAGGGTAAGAGTAGGAATTCTTGATATCATTCACTAATTCAAGTCCTTTATATTTATTTGTTAAAAACATGTTCATATCAGTCCAACAGGGTATAACTGAACTATCTCTAAGGGTTTTTTCGAAATCCTCTAGGGTTTCTCTGGGCAATTTCGACGAACAAATATATACAAAAATAGGGTCCCAATTATCTGTATCTACATCTAAAATATTTAGATTTGAAATACAACCATTTATCTTTCTCAGTAATTTTCTAATAGAAACTCCGCATTGGACAGTAACTGAGGGCAAATTGAAAAGTGTTTTCAGTTGTGCATTTACTTGCATTCTTTGATTCTCATATTAAGCAACCAATTGTGACCAGGCTACAACAAAGCCCTCATTGGTCAAGGGTGCGTTATCAACTATCTCTTTGGCCTCGCCTCGTGTTTTTTCTCTCAGATAAAATAGTTTTTCAACTCCACTCAATCGGGTATTGTTACCATACATGGCTTTAAACATGTCTCTAAAGGAAGCCCAGAATCTATAGTCGCCATTAAAAACCTGTAGATCGCAAGGAGCGACGCTAAAATTAACTGCGGTCGGGTTGGTAGGAGTTGAGGGTTTTTCCTGTTGTTTCTGAACGGCTTCAATTGCTTCCTCTATCGATATTGACCGAGTTCTGGAGCACTTTTTAGCCTTCATGTATTCTCCTGTAATATCGTCCATGCTAATCGTCGCTTCCTCTTTAGGCTCATCCATGAGTGGAGATTCTCTGATGCGCTCATATCGGTTACAAATCTTGTTATAAACTTCTTCCAGCTCTCTTTTTTGACACCTGAGAGTGGCCAATGAAGGGGTTTTCTTTTCCGAAGAAGATTTTTTAAATTCTTCCTCAAAAGACAGCAAATCAACTTTGATAATGCTGGAGAGACCGGCTGCCAAATTTTTTAAAGACATATTGTCGATAGTAAGGGTAATAAATTGGGCGAAATGTACTAAAAGGGTTAAAATGCGGTAAAGGGTTAAAAAAGGATTTAGCACAAAGAATGAACCGATATTGGGTAAATTTTCCAAATTACACTGCTTAGAACAGTTAAATGAAATGGTTTGTGGGTCAAATATAAACTTTTCCAAATAAAATTGGTAAAAGAATAAAATTTTGTACCAGCCGAAAAATTTCCTATTGGGTATTTTACACTATGTGATATGCGCTACACAATGTAAACGGTAATACCAATTTATATAATGAGTTATCAAAATAAAGTTTTCAAAAACTATGTAAAGGGTGGGTGGGTATTGAAAAAAAGTTTTCTTTATTATGATATATTTCTTTATAAATTTGGTTTAATGTGTAAAAAATTGTGAAATTTGTAATTAGGAAATTTTTAAGTAAGTTGTATAATGTTCAACTTACCTTGTTTGCTGGGGGTAGGGTACAAACCTTTACAAGAGTAACTTACGCTCTTGTGTCTTTTTACCGTCTCTTCTTTTCGCCAAGCCTCCCGCTATGTTACTTTGTGTGTTAATGGTACTGTGTGTTTTTTTTTTTTTTTGTTGTAATATTGTTACAATTTGTGTTATAGATGTTATGTATAATGTGTTATTGAACTCGCACGAAAGCCTTGAACAAGTTTTGTTAGTGTTTTGGGTAACTAAATACTTTAATGTCTATTGTTTTTGTTTCTTTTTAACTCAGTGAAGATTTTAATATTTATGTAACTGGCTTATGTTTGTAATCACTTTTATAATATAATAAATTTTAGTATTTTTTTAAAAAACTCTATATTATCTTTATTTAATTTAATTTTAGATTTAATTTGTGAAAATTGTGTTCTTTATTTTTTAACTTTATGTGTAGATTATTGTGCTGTATAGTTATACGTATTGTTAGTGTTATGATTTTATTGTCCAACAATATATTATTTTTAAGATGTTGCGAAATTTTTTCTTTTTTGTGTCACTGTTCACTTTTTTTCCTTGCTATGTTGTGTATTTAATATTTTTGTGGCTATTGTTCTTGTATTTAACAACTGAGTGTATGTCTTTTCTTTTATTTTTCAGTAAAATTTTAGCAAATTAATTAATAAAATGTTATTTGTTTTTATTATTGTTTCCAAGCTCCATAAATACTTTTGATCCAAATAACATTAAAAATTTCGATACAAGGGTAGAGTAAAAATTTTAAATTATTTTCTTTTTAAAAAAAAAATGTTTTAATATGTTTGTACGGATGTATTTTTTAAGTTTATTTTAAAACACTCTTTTATTTAACTTACATTTATCTCGCAATAATTTTTAAGGGTGGGTTTTTTATTTTATTGCTTTGAGTAGATGTATTTGTTGTTTTAAATTTTTTTTATTTTTGACGCAAATATTTTAGGAGATTCAAATTATATTTTTTTTTTGCACTGTTTCTTATTTTAATTTGTGGGTATAATTGTAATAGTTAGTTACTTCTTTTTTAAAAATTTTATATGTCCACTTTTTGAAACTGTTTTAAAAACCGTTATTTTTGCACATACATATATTTTAATTTTCTTTAACTTTATGTAAAGTCGCACTGTTTCATTTACGAAGGACCATGAATTTACGGGATCGAGGGGGATAGTTTAAGGGGTCAACAAACCTTGGGTATATAGGGATATTACCAGGTAAATGAAAGTCTTGCAATTAAAACTTTGTAATATTTTATTTTGGTAACCTTTTGGTTTTATAATTATTTGTTATATGTATTTATTATATTTATTTATAATGAGTGTTTGTTCACTAGACTTATGTACGTTGTTTATGAGATGAAAAAATGTTGTGATGTCTATGACGATTACTTGTAGAAGTTTTCTTGTCTTTTTTGTTTTATGTTCTGTGACCGTTCGTTTATTGCTGCGTTGTGGGGCGTTAATGCATAGCAGGGTTCGGAATTTATGTTCATTGGCATGAACAGTTGTTTTTTTTAATTGAAAGTTTATTATCATCAGCACTATGTGCTTTTTGTTTCTTAATACTGAAAATGAATTTTATTTTTATTGCTACGATCCAAAAAGACAAAAAGAACTGCTTTTATTTCTACATTATTATTATTTTTAAAGGCAACCAACAATTAGAATTTGCTGACTTTTAGAATGTGCCAATATTAATGAAATTGCCAAACTACCTGAAACCGCTGCTTTGACCATACGATTTTTGCATTTATGAAAATGCTGCAAAATTTATTTGACCCCAAAAAATATAATTCAGGCAAAAGGTAAACTATTTTGCAACTAATGCAGAAAATTTGAGTTGCTAAGGAACGAATACGGAAATATTGGTGTAAATTTAATTATGTTGAAATGTTGGGGGCGACGTGCCTTAACTTATATAATATATAATATATAATATATAATATATAATATATAATATATAATATATAATATATAATATATAATATATAATATATAATATATAATATATAATATATAATATATAATATATAATATATAATATATAATATATAATATATAATATATAATATATAATATATAATATATAATATATAATATATAATATATAATATATAATATATAATATATAATATATAATATATAATATATAATATATGATATATAATATATAATATATAATATATAATATATAATATATAATCTATAATATATAATATATAATATATAATATATAATATATAATATATAATATATAATATATAATATATAATATATAATATATAATATATAATATATAATATATAATATATAATATATAATATATAATATATAATATATAATATATGATATATAATATATAATATATAATATATAATATATAATATATAATATATGATATATAATATATAATATATAATATATAATATATAATATATAATATATAATATATAATATATAATATATAATATATAATATATAATATATAATATATAATATATAATATATAATATATAATATATAATATATAATATATAATATATAATATATAATATATAATATATAATATATAATATATAATATATAATATATAATATATAATATATAATATATAATATATAATATATAATATATAATATATAATATATAATATATAATATATAATATATAATATATAATATATAATATATAATATATAATATATAATATATAATATATAATATATCTTAATATATAAAAATGATTGTGCGTATGTACGTCTGACCATCACGGCTGAACCACTGAAGCTATCCACTTTATATTAACACCATGTGTACGTGTTATGCTCCGGATGGTTTTTGTTTGTGTTAGACCCCCGTAACCCCTCTGCGAGGGCGTGGTAAAAGAGGGGTGGTGGTCGAAAAATTTTCAAATATAGTCAATATGCGTGTCGTTTTTATATTTTTCGCGGTCGCTAATTCGAACGGTCATAATACCAGGTTGATAGAACCACTGGAAATGAGCGGGGCGAGTGGGCGGAAGTAAAAAATTTAGAATAATGCCTGTATTGGTGTAATTTTAATACTGCCTAAGGTATGCTTGAGTTTTTGACATTTTTACTTTCCGAAAATTCCAACTGGGCGGGGTAAAAAGGCGGGGCAAAATCTCCTCCTTGAAGTCCAGGCCATATGGTTAAACCAAATACTTGAAATTTTGAATAGAGATAGCTTAAGGTATGCTCAAACTTTTAACATTTTTACTTTCCGGAAATTCGAATAAGGGACTGAATAAGAGAAGTGATGGGGCAAATATTCCTGGCCATATGGATTAAGCTAGAGAATTGCAATTTGGTTCATACGTACTTTAAGGTATAGTACAACTCTTGACATTTTTACTTTACGGAAATTGGATAAATTAAAATTAATTTTCAATCAATTTATCTATATTTCATAAAAAAATATCAATTTTAAATTTCATAAAAATATTAATTGTCAAATTTCAATCACACGTTGGCTTTAGAATAAATTATCAATTACTACGATCAGATACAGATTGTAATATGTTTAAAAAATTGTATTTATTAAAGCGAAAATTTAATTCGCATTTAAAATGAAATAATTAATAGTATTTCATTTTTATTAAATAACTTCTTACTGAAATAAAAATATACTTCTAAAATAATCTTGATATTAAATAATTTTTTTAGGCTAAACAATGTTTGCCGGGTCAGCTAGTAATATATAATATATAATATATAATATATAATATATAATATATAATATATAATATATAATATATAATATATAATATATAATATATAATATATAATATATGATATATAATATATAATATATAATATATAATATATAATATATAATATATAATATATAATATATAATATATAATATATAATATATAATATATAATATCTATATATATAAAATTGAATGTGTGTTTGTTTATTTGTTTGTTTGTTTGTGTGTACCTTATAGGAGACCAAACCTCTGGACCGATCTTCCTGAAATTTTCACAGCATTTAACTGGGACTCTGGCATGATTAATAGGGTACTTTTTTTTTGACCACGCCCACTTTTACGCCCACTTTTTTAAAATTATGTAATTGCTCCCATATAGTTTTTAACATATTTACTTCAAATTGTATACACATTATACTCCAGGCGAGGTAGAAATAAACATTTCTTACGCCACGCCCCCTTTCACGCCCCTTTTCACGCCAATTTTGTTTGAAAGTTTTAAACTTTTTGTTCTCTGTACAAATTTGTTCCTTCCAACGGATTTTTTTTTACTTGGTAGTATAGTGCTCTTAATACTGTTAAAGTCGCCATATAACTATGAACCACGCCCACTTCACCGCCCCCTTTTTTTTAATTCAGATACTTACTTATACCACTAAAAATGTTTGCTATACAAAATACTTTTTTTGTAATATGTATTTACCTAAAGTTTTATATACTTTTTATTTACAGGTAAGGTAGCCATACATTTTTTTATTACCAAATCCCCCTTTTTCGCCCCATTTTACCTTAAATTATAATTAATCTGCTTTAAATCTATATATATAACATGAATGTGTGTTTGTTTGGGCTTGATAGGAGGCCAAACCCCTGAACCGATCTTCCTGAAATTTTCACAGCGTGTTACTGAGACTCTAGAAGGAATAATAGGCTATATAAATTTTTGATTGGACAAAGGGGCGGTGCCACGCTCACATAACCCAAAACTTTAAATCGTCATATCTCGGGAATTTTTTGACCTACAGCGGTCATATTTGGTACATATGGTATTGGCATGAATAGAAATACATACCAGGAGAAAAGTGGGCGGGACCACGCCCCTTTTTAGAAAAATAAAAAATCGTAATATCTTCTAAACCACTGGAAGGATCGTCATGAAATTTTCACAAAAGGATATTTTTGCGAAATACTAAGTCCTTAACTATATAAAGTTGTTAGTGCGCAAAGGGACGTGGTCCGGCCCATATAACCCAAAATTTAAAATCGTCATATCTCGGCCATTTTTAACCTACGGCGATGATATTTCGTATATATCGTATTGAAATTAATAGAAATAGTACTACAAGAAAACTGGGCGGGACCACGCCCTTTTTAGAAAAATTAAAATCCATAATAACTTCTATTAAGCCCTTGACTATATGAAGTTGTTAGTGGACAAAGGGGCGAGGCCCCGCCCATATAACTCAATATTTGGCATATAAGGTGTTTAATAAGGTGTTTTCTTAATAAGGTGTTTTCTTAAATAGGTACACATTCCATGCGAAAGTCGGCGGGCCACGTCCCTTTGTTTCCGATTTGTAGGAAGCCAGACCTGTACACCATTCTTCCTTAAACTTTCGCAGTGTGAAACTTTCACTCACTACACCCAATTTTTTATATTCGATTATTGATATGCCAGGCTTTCCACCACATGTGCTACAACTCAAAATTGGAGTGCCCATTATTTTACTGCGCAATATCGATTCACCACGGCTTTGCAATGGCACTCGACTTGCAGTAAAAAAATGCTAAATAATTTAATAGAAGCGACCATTATAACAGGAAAATATAAAGGAACAGATGTACTTTTGCCACGCTTTCCAATGATCCCAACTGATTTACCATTCGACTTCAAACGATTACAGTTTCCTGTTCGATTAGCGTTTGCGATGACTGTTAACAAAGCTCAAGGTCAATCTCTTCAAGTTTGCGGCTTAAATTTAGCAAATCCATGTTTCTCGCATGGACAGCTTTATGTTGCATGCTCACGTGTAGGGAAACCCACCGACTTATATGTTTATGCTCCAGATGGACAAACTAAAAATATTGTACATCCTAAAGCATTGCAATAATTAATTCTAAATTAAATAAATAATATTTTGTTAATGTATAAATATTTTTTTTTTATTTTGTTAGTTTTATCGTCATTTTTCAGACATATTGCAATTACTACTGTAATTAATATGCAATTTTTAATTTTTGTTTAAATGGTGCGTGGTAAAGAAGAAGAAAGCATATATTTCAAAAATTCATAACTGCACTGTATTCTTAATCGGACCGGTTTCTGGCATTTCAGCCTTCATCAGCGATTTATTGAACATTGTGATAATTGTTATGTTTTAATTGAATAGATTGTTTCTATATGAAAATTTTTTCTACTAAGGGCGGCCGTGAGGTTTTGAACCATGAACCTCACATACACTCGTACTTGCACTTTTTGGTCAGCGCTTTAACACACTCACCTAAAGTCAGGCCTACGAGCAGTGTGGTTAGTTTTCAGTTTTCGTACCATACAGCTTTACTTTGTATTAATTTCAGAAGATACAACTCTGTCCAAACAAACAATCGTTATTTTTGAATTTTGAATATTTTTTGCATTTATACTTCTAATTTCCACTATTCTCAGTTTTCGTAAGAGTTGTCATATGTGATGTACGGTTTTTGTACATAACTACATATGCACTTTACATATATTTGAGATGACGCTTTGAAGCGAAGAAAATTTTTTTTTGTTTTGTTAGTTTTATCGTCATTTTTCAGACATATTGCAATTACTACTGTAATTAATATGCAATTTTTAATTTTTGTTTAAATGGTGCGTGGTAAAGAAGAAGAAAGCATATATTTCAAAAATTCATAACTGCACTGTATTCTTAATCGGACCGGTTTCTGGCATTTCAGCCTTCATCAGCGATTTATTGAACATTGTGATAATTGTTATGTTTTAATTGAATAGATTGTTTCTATATGAAAATTTTTTCTACTAAGGGCGGCCGTGAGGTTTTGAACCATGAACCTCACATACACTCGTACTTGCACTTTTTGGTCAGCGCTTTAACACACTCACCTAAAGTCAGGCCTACGAGCAGTGTGGTTAGTTTTCAGTTTTCGTACCATACAGCTTTACTTTGTATTAATTTCAGAAGATACAACTCTGTCCAAACAAACAATCGTTATTTTTGAATTTTGAATATTTTTTGCATTTATACTTCTAATTTCCACTATTCTCAGTTTTCGTAAGAGTTGTCATATGTGATGTACGGTTTTTGTACATAACTACATATGCACTTTACATATATTTGAGATGACGCTTTGAAGCGAAGAAAATTTTTTTTGTTTTGTTAGTTTTATCGTCATTTTTCAGACATATTGCAATTACTACTGTAATTAATATGCAATTTTTAATTTTTGTTTAAATGGTGCGTGGTAAAGAAGAAGAAAGCATATATTTCAAAAATTCATAACTGCACTGTATTCTTAATCGGACCGGTTTCTGGCATTTCAGCCTTCATCAGCGATTTATTGAACATTGTGATAATTGTTATGTTTTAATTGAATAGATTGTTTCTATATGAAAATTTTTTCTACTAAGGGCGGCCGTGAGGTTTTGAACCATGAACCTCACATACACTCGTACTTGCACTTTTTGGTCAGCGCTTTAACACACTCACCTAAAGTCAGGCCTACGAGCAGTGTGGTTAGTTTTCAGTTTTCGTACCATACAGCTTTACTTTGTATTAATTTCAGAAGATACAACTCTGTCCAAACAAACAATCGTTATTTTTGAATTTTGAATATTTTTTGCATTTATACTTCTAATTTCCACTATTCTCAGTTTTCGTAAGAGTTGTCATATGTGATGTACGGTTTTTGTACATAACTACATATGCACTTTACATATATTTGAGATGACGCTTTGAAGCGAAGAAAATTTTTTTTGTTTTGTTAGTTTTATCGTCATTTTTCAGACATATTGCAATTACTACTGTAATTAATATGCAATTTTTAATTTTTGTTTAAATGGTGCGTGGTAAAGAAGAAGAAAGCATATATTTCAAAAATTCATAACTGCACTGTATTCTTAATCGGACCGGTTTCTGGCATTTCAGCCTTCATCAGCGATTTATTGAACATTGTGATAATTGTTATGTTTTAATTGAATAGATTGTTTCTATATGAAAATTTTTTCTACTAAGGGCGGCCGTGAGGTTTTGAACCATGAACCTCACATTTTTTTTTTATTTTGTTTTATTTTATAACGATGAGGGGTAGCGAAGTACACCGGGTTAAGCTAGTATAATATATAATATATAATATATAATATATAATATATAATATATAATATATAATATATAATATATAATATATAATATATAATATATAATATATAATATATAATATATAATATATAATATATAATATATAATATATAATATATAATATATAATATATAATATATAATATATAATATATAATATATAATATATAATATATAATATATAATATATAATATATAATATATAATATATAATATATAATATATAATATATAATATATAATATATAATATATAATATATAATATATAATATATAATATATAATATATAATATATAATATATAATATATAATATATAATATATAATATATAATATATAATATATAATATATAATATATAATACATAATATGTAATATATAATATATAATATATAATATATAATATATAATATATAATATATAATATATAATATATAATATATAATATATAATATATAATATATAATATATTATATATAATATATAATATATAATATATAATATATAATATATAATATATAATATATAATATATAATATATAATATATAATATATAATATATAATATATAATATATAATATATAATATATAATATATAATATATAATATATAATATATAATATATAATATATAATATATAATATATAATATATAATATATAATATATAATATATAATATATAATATATAATATATAATATATAATATATAATATATAATATATAATATATAATATATAATATATAATATATAATATATAATATATAATATATAATATATAATATATAATATATAATATATAATATATAATATATAATATATAATATATAATATATAATATATAATATATATCTTCTTATATATAAAATTCTTCTGTCGCAGTGTTTGTGGTAAAATTCCGCCGAAACGGCTCGACCGATTCTCATGAAATTTTGCGCGCGTATTGGGTAGGTCTGGGAATCGGCCAGCGTTTATTTTTTTTTTTTGATATGGCCACTGGGAGGGGTACCCCCCATACAAAGTGAACTTTTAAAATCAGATATCTGGAGTACTATGATAGCCATAAGTGCCACGCCCACTTGAGATATCAAAAAAAAAATACCTGTTGTACGTTTATGAGACCTCCGCAATATCCACACAAAATTTCATGAGAATCGGTCAAGCCGTTTCGGAGGAGTTCAATTACAGAGACCGCGACACGAGAATTTTATATATAAGAAGTTAAACTCCTCATTTTTGGTTTTTTTTTTATTTTTTTATTTAGTGCGATTTGACTGCAATTCAGAATGTATGTATGTTTTATCATAGGAAATTTTTGTATGTATAAATGGACCCGATAGATGGCGCTGGGGTAAAGTCATTTCGAATATTCTTATTTACGGTGCGATTTTATTGAAACTAAGAATATACATATATGTATGTTAGATGATGCCAAAAATTTTTTTGTTGGACCCGGTAGATGGCGCTGGCGCTCGAAAAATAATGAGTTGTCAAATTTATTTAAATTTTATAAGTTCCAAAATTCACAAACGTTTTTATATATAAGATATTCTAACTAAAAAGGAAGGAAAAATTGCATTGGCTATTGCTTTGTCCGGAATAGCCGCAACATTATTGCATGGTGGTCGTACAGCTCATTCAGCACTCAAATCACCGTTAAAAAAACATTCCGGTATGGCACAAGTTCTGCAAAAATGCAATATTATTATTTGGGATGAATATAACATGGCTTACAAACATTCCTTAGAAGCACTACATAGAACTTTAAAAGATTTGAAAGGCAATGAAAGACTTTTTGGTGGAGCTCTCATTTTATTATCCATGATCCAACGGCTTGGTTAAGTGAAAGAACTATTTAAACCGCAAAAAATTTCGATGTCAATAATATTAATGTTATTATTCAGGATGTTAGATGATGCAAAAATTTTTTTGTTGGACCCGGTAGATGGCGCTGGCGTTCAAAAAATAATGAGTTTGTCAAATTTATTTAAATTTTATAAGTTACAAAATTCACAAAAGTTTTTATATATAAACATTCTAACCAAAATGTAAGGAAAAATTGCATTGGCTAATGCTTCGTCCGGAATAGCCGCAAAATTATTGCATGGTGGTCGTACAGCTCATTCAGCTCTCAAATCATCGTCTGTAATATCAAAAAACATTCCGGTATGGCAAAAGTTCTGCAAAAATGCAGTATTATTATTTGGGATGAATGTACCATGGTTCACAAACATTCCTTAGAAGCATTACATCGAACTTTAAAAGATTTGAAAGGCAATGACTTTTTGGTGGAGCTCTTATTTTATTATCTGGAGATCTTCGTCAAACATTGCCAGTCATACCAAAATCAACATATGCTGACGAAATAAATGCCTGCTGAAAATCATCAACATTATGGAGTAGTGTTCAAACTATAAAATTAACAACAAACATGCGAGTACGATTACAAAATGATCAAATGGCTGACCAATTTTCAAAACATCTACTCGATCTTGGTAAAGGTAAAATCAATATTAACCCAACCAGTCAAACTATTAAACTATCCACAAGATTTTTGTCAATTTATATCGTCTCGCGATGAATTAATTGAAAATGTATTCCCCGGCATTCAAAATGAATATCGTAAATATGATTGCACACAGAAAAAAAAATTACAAACGGAATTGTTCTAAAGTTTAACAACTGTATTTTCGATTGTATTAATATAAATTTTATAGCCATATTTCATTTTCTATTGTGATAAAATATTTACTGTTAAGACGATAGAATTGTAATTGTCATGGACTCAAAATTCGGATATTTGCTTCATCGCAATTTGGTTGGCAATAAATTTGGTAGCCACAACGAATCAGTTTTCTGTGTGTGGTTAGGTGAAAGAGCTATTTTAGCCGCAACAATGTCGATGTCGATAACATGTTGTTATTCAGGACTTGATTGATTCCGAAACGTCTTCTTTCAAATCTATGGATAGTGTTGTTAAAGAAAATGAAGCAGTCAATTCTCCAACAGAATTTTTTGAATTCACTTGATGTGCCCGGTCTACCGCCACATTTATTAAAATTAAAAGTTGGTTCTCCAATAATTTTGCTACGTAACCTCAACGCTCCGAGAATATGTAATGGAACCAAGTTAATTGTTGAGAGAATAATGCCCAATGTTATTGAGGCCAAAATTCTCAAAGGAAAGTTTTATGGAAAACATGTTTTGCTGCCAAGAATTCCTATGATTCCTACCGACACACCGATAATATTCAAAAGATTACAATTTCCGATCAGATTGGGCTTTGCCATGACCATTAATAAATCTCAAGAACAATCATTGCAAATATGTGGTTTGGACCTCGAAAACAGTTGTTTTCCCATGAGCAACTATATATGGCATGTCCCTGTGTCGGAAAGCCAGCAAATGTTTTCATTTACAGCCAGAATAATGAAGCTAAAAATATTGTTCATTCTTTTTAGAATTACAATAATAGACATATATTGGTCATTATTATATGTATGTTGCAATAAATATTTATTTTTATTTTCATAAATAAAACATGGATTTTCTTTAACAGTTTTCAATTAATATTAACAAATGCAAAAACGTTTTTTTATATAGGTATGTATATACAGATTCTAACAAAAATAAAAAATTCATTGAGGGAAAAACAACGTTTGCCGGGTCCAGCTAGTATAATATATAATATATAATATATAATATATAATATATAATATATAATATATAATATATAATATATAATATATAATATATAATATATAATATATAATATATAATATATAATATATAATATATAATATATAATATATAATATATAATATATAATATATAATATATAATATATAATATATAATATATAATATATAATATATAATATATAATATATAATATATAATATATAATATATAATATATAATATATAATATATAATATATAATATATAATATATAATATATAATATATAATATATAATATATAATATATAATATATAATATATAATATATAATATATAATATATAATATATAATATATAATATATAATATATAATATATAATATATAATATATAATATATAATATATAATATATAATATATAATATATAATATATAATATATAATATATAATATATAATATATAATATATAATATATAATATATAATATATAATATATAATATATAATATATAATATATAATATATAATATATAATATATAATATATAATATATAATATATAATATATAATATATAATATATAATATATAATATATAATATATAATATATAATATATAATATATAATATATAATATATAATATATAATATATAATATATAATATATAATATATAATATATAATATATAATATATAATATATAATATATAATATATAATATATAATATATAATATATAATATATAATACTAGCTGGACCCGGCAAACGTTGTTTTGCCCTCAATGAATTTTTATTTTAGTTAGAATCTGTATATACCTATATAAAATGTGTAACGAAGATCTCCAGATAATAAAATGAGAGCTTCACCAAAAAATCTTTCATTGCCTTTCAAATCTTTTATCAAATCAAATCACAATGTTTGTGAGCCATGGTACATTCATCCCAAATAAAAATACAGCATTTTTGCAGAACTTTTGCCATACCGGAATGTTTTTTGATATTACAGACGGCATTCTCATTTTTTTGTACGTTTAACGGTGATTTGAGTGCTGAATGAGCTGTGCGGCCACCATGCAATAATGTAGCGGCTTTTTCCTTCTTTTTCGTTAGAATATTTATATATAAAAACGTTTGTGAGTTTATTTATTAAAATTTATATAAATTTGACAACTCATTATTTTTCGAACGACAGCGCCATCTACCGGGTCCAATAAAAAAATGTTTCTAACATACATATATGTACATTCTTAGTTTCATTAAAATCACACCATAAATAAGAATATTCGAAATAACTTTACCCAGCGCCACCTATCGGGTCCATTTATACATACAAAAATTTCTTATGACGAAACATACGTTCATTCTGAATTGCAGTCAAATCGCGCTGAAAGTAAAAATTTTTGTTTTTAACTTGACCCCAACGCCAGCTAGAGGGTTAAAACTAAAAAAAAAAACACAGAAGAGCTCGAACCGAACCTATGCTGGAAATCCTACCTCGACAGCTCTTATGGTTCCGGAGATCATTCTTTACAATCAAATGCATCAACGTTTTTATATATACGCCACGCCCCTTTGCCCACTAACAACTTTATATAGCTAAGGTCTTATTATTTCGCAAAAATATCCTTTTGTGAAACTTTCATGACGATCCTTCCAGTAGTTTAGAAGATATTACGAATTTTTATTTTTCTAAAAAGGGGCGTGGTCCCGCCCACTTTTCTTCTTGTATGTATTTCTATTCATGCTAATACCATATGTACCAAATATGACTGCTGTAGGTAAAAAAATTCCCGTGATATGACTTTTTCAAATTTTGGGTTATATGGGCGTGGCACCGCCCCTTTGTCCAATCAAAAATTTATATAGCATATTATTCCTTCCAGAGTCACAGTAACACGCTCTGAAAATTTCAGGAAGATCGGTTCTTTGGTTTGGCCTCCTATAAAGCACAAACAAACACACATTCATTTTTATATATATAGATAGATTGAAAGCAGATTAATTATGATTTAAGGTAAAATGGGGCGAAAAAGGGGGACTTGGTAATAAAAAAATGTATGGCTACCTTACCTGTAGATAAAAAGTGTATAAAACTTTAGATAAATACATATTACAAAAAAATTATTTTGTATAGCAAACATTGTTAGTGGTATAAGTAAAAAAAAAGGGGGCGGTGAAATGGGCGTGGTTCATAGTTATATGGCGACGTTAACAGTATTAAGAGCAATATACTACCAAATAAAAAAATCCGTTGGAAGGAACAAATTTGTACAGAGAAAAAAAAGTTTAAAACTTTCAAACAAAATTTGGCGTGAAAAGGGGCGTGAAAGGGGGCGTGGCGTAAGAAATGTTTATTTCTACCTCGCCTGGAGTATAATGTGTATACAATTTGAAGTAAATCTGTTAAAAACTATATGGGAGCAATTACATAATTTTAAAAAAGTGGGCGTAAAAGTGGGCAATTACATAATTTTAAAAAAGTGGGCGTAAAAGTGGGCGTGGTCAAAAAAAAGTACCCTATTAATCATGCCAGAGTCCCAGTTAAATGCTGTGAAAATTTCAGGAAGATCGGTCCAGGGGTTTGGTCTCCTATAAGGTACACACAAACAAACAAACAAATAAACAAACACACATTCAATTTTATATATATAGATATAATATATAATATATAATATATAATATATAATATATAATATATAATATATAATATATAATATATAATATATAATATATAATATATAATATATAATATATAATATATAATATATAATATATAATATATAATATATAATATATAATATATAATATATAATATATAATATATAATATATAATATATAATATATAATATATAATATATAATATATAATATATAATATATAATATATAATATATAATATATAATATATAATATATAATATATAATATATAATATATAATATATAATATATAATATATAATATATAATATATAATATATAATATATAATATATAATATATATATATACATAATATATAATATATAATATATAATATATACTATATAATATATAATATATAATATATAATATATAATATATAATATATAATATATAATATATAATATATAATATATAATATATAATATATAATATAATATAATATATAATATATAATATATAATATATAATATATAATATATAATATATAATATATAATATATAATATATAATATATAATATATAATATATAATATATAATATATAATATATAATATATAATATATAATATATAATATATAATATATAATATATAATATATAATATATAATATATAATATATAATATATATATATATAATATATAATATATAATATATAGTATATAATATATAATATATAATATATAATATATAATATATAATATATAATATATAATATATAATATATAATATATAATATATAATATATAATATATAATATATATAATATATAATATATAATATATAATATATAATATATAATATATAATATATAATATATAATATATAATATATAATATATAATAATATAATATATAATATATAATATATATAATATATAATATATAATATATAATATATAATATATAATATATAATATATAATATATAATATATAATATATAATATATAATATATAATATATAATATATAATATATAATATATAATATATAATATATAATATATATATAATATATAATATATAATAATATATAATATATAATATATAATATATAATATATAATATATAATATATAATATATAATATATAACATATAATATATAATATATAATATATAATATACTAGCTGGACCCGGCAAACGTTGTTTTGCCCTCAATGAATTTTTATTTTAGTTAGAATCTGTATATACCTATATAAAATGTGTGACGAAGATCTCCAGATAATAAAATGAGAGCTTCACCAAAAAATCTTTCATTGCCTTTCAAATCTTTTATCAAATCAAATCACAATGTTTGTGAGCCATGGTACATTCATCCCAAATAAAAATACTGCATTTTTGCAGAACTTTTGCCATACCGGAATGTTTTTTGATATTACAGACGGCATTCTCATTTTTTTGTACGTTTAACGGTGATTTGAGTGCTGAATGAGCTGTGCGGCCACCATGCAATAATGTAGCGGCTTTTTCCTTCTTTTTCGTTAGAATATTTATATATAAAAACGTTTGTGAGTTTATTTATTAAAATTTATATAAATTTGACAACTCATTATTTTTCGAACGACAGCGCCATCTACCGGGTCCAATAAAAAAATGTTTCTAACATACATATATGTACATTCTTAGTTTCATTAAAATCACACCATAAATAAGAATATTCGAAATAACTTTACCCAGCGCCACCTATCGGGTCCATTTATACATACAAAAATTTCTTATGACGAAACATACGTTCATTCTGAATTGCAGTCAAATCGCGCTGAAAGTAAAAATTTTTGTTTTTAACTTGACCCCAACGCCAGCTAGAGGGTTAAAACTAAAAAAAAAACACAGAAGAGCTCGAACCGAACCTATGCTGGAAATCCTACCTCGACAGCTCTTATGGTTCCGGAGATCATTCGTTACAATCGAATGCATCAACGTTTTTATATATACGCCACGCCCCTTTGCCCACTAACAACTTTATATAGCTAAGGTCTTATTATTTCGCAAAAATATCCTTTTGTGAAAATTTCATGACGATCCTTCCAGTAGTTTAGAAGATATTACGATTTTTTATTTTTCTAAAAAGGGGCGTGGTCCCGCCCACTTTTCTTCTTGTATGTATTTCTATTCATGCTAATACCATATGTACCAAATATGACTGCTGTAGGTAAAAAAATTCCCGTGATATGACTTTTTCAAATTTTTGGTTATATGGGCGTGGCACCGCCCCTTTGTCCAATCAAAAATTTATATAGCATATTATTCCTTCCAGAGTCACAGTAACACGCTCTGAAAATTTCAGGAAGATCGGTTCTTTGGTTTGGCCTCCTATAAAGCACAAACAAACACACATTCATTTTTATATATATAGATAGATTGAAAGCAGATTAATTATGATTTAAGATAAAATGGGGCGAAAAAGGGGGACTTGGTAATAAAAAAATGTATGGCTACCTTACCTGTAGATAAAAAGTGTATAAAACTTTAGATAAATACATATTACAAAAAAATTATTTTGTATAGCAAACATTGTTAGTGGTATAAGTAAAAAAAAAGGGGGCGGTGAAATGGGCGTGGTTCATAGTTATATGGCGACGTTAACAGTATTAAGAGCAATATACTACCAAATAAAAAAAATCCGTTGTAAGGAACAAATTTGTACAGAGAAAAAAAAGTTTAAAACTTTCAAACAAAATTTGGCGTGAAAAGGGGCGTGAAAGGGGGCGTGGCCTAAGAAATGTTTATTTCTACCTCGCCTGGAGTATAATGTGTATACAATTTGAAGTAAATCTGTTAAAAACTATATGGGAGCAATTACATAATTTTAAAAAAGTGGGCGTAAAAGTGGGCGTGGTCAAAAAAAAGTACCCTATTAATCATGCCAGAGTCCCAGTTAAATGCTGTGAAAATTTCAGGAAGATCGGTCCAGAGGTTTGGTCTCCTATAAGGTACACACAAACAAACAAACAAACAAAAAAACAAACACACATTCAATTTTATATATATAGATAATATATAATATATAATATATAATATATAATATATAATATATAATATATAATATATAATATATAATATATAATATATAATATATAATATATAATATATAATATATAATATATAATATATAATATATAATATATAATATATAATATATATTATATAATATATAATATATAATATATAATATATAATATATAATATATAATATATAATATATAATATATAATATATAATATATAATATATAATATATAATATATAATATATAAATAATATATAATATATAATATATAATATATAATATAATATATAATATATAATATATAATATATAATATATAATATATAATATATAATATATAATATATAATATATAATATATAATATATAATAATATATAATATATAATATATAATATATATATATAATATATAATATATAATATATAATATATAATATATAATATATAATATATAATATATAATATATAATATATAATATATAATATATAATATATAATATATAATATATAATATATAATATATAATATATAATATATAATATATAATATATAATATATAATATATAATATATAATATATAATATATAATATATAATATATAATATATAATATATAATATATAATATATAATATATAATATATAATATATAATATATAATATATAATATATAATATATAATATATAATATATAATATATAATATATAATATATAATATATAATATATAATATACTAGCTGGACCCGGCAAACGTTGTTTTGCCCTCAATGAATTTTTATTTTAGTTAGAATCTGTATATACCTATATAAAATGTGTGACGAAGATCTCCAGATAATAAAATGAGAGCTTCACCAAAAAATCTTTCATTGCCTTTCAAATCTTTTATCAAATCAAATCACAATGTTTGTGAGCCATGGTACATTCATCCCAAATAAAAATACTGCATTTTTGCAGAACTTTTGCCATACCGGAATGTTTTTTGATATTACAGACGGCATTCTCATTTTTTTGTACGTTTAACGGTGATTTGAGTGCTGAATGAGCTGTGCGGCCACCATGCAATAATGTAGCGGCTTTTTCCTTCTTTTTCGTTAGAATATTTATATATAAAAACGTTGGTGAGTTTATTTATTAAAGTTTATATAAATTTGACAACTCATTATTTTTCGAACGACAGCGCCATCTACCGGGTCCAATAAAAAAATGTTTCTAACATACATATATGTACATTCTTAGTTTCATTAAAATCACACCATAAATAAGAATATTCGAAATAACTATACCCAGCGCCACCTATCGGGTCCATTTATACATACAAAAATTTCTTATGACGAAACATACGTTCATTCTGAATTGCAGTCAAATCGCGCTGAAAGTAAAAATTTTTGTTTTTAACTTGACCCCAACGCCAGCTAGAGGGTTAAAACTAAAAAAAAAACACAGAAGAGCTCGAACCGAACCTATGCTGGAAATCCTACCTCGACAGCTCTTATGGTTCCGGAGATCATTCGTTACAATAAAATGCATCAACGTTTTTATATATACGCCACGCCCCTTTGCCCACTAACAACTTTATATATCTAAGGTCTTATTATTTCGCAAAAATATCCTTTTGTGAAAATTTCATGACGATCCTTCCAGTAGTTTAGAAGATATTACGATTTTTTATTTTTCTAAAAAGGGGCGTGGTCCCGCCCACTTTTCTTCTTGTATGTATTTCTATTCATGCTAATACCATATGTACCAAATATGACTGCTGTAGGTAAAAAATTCCCGTGATATGACTTTTCCAAATTTTGGGTTATATGGGCGTGGCACCGCCCCTTTGTCCAATCAAAAATTTATATAGCATATTATTCCTTCCAGAGTCACAGTAACACGCTCTGAAAATTTCAGGAAGATCGGTTCTTTGGTTTGGCCTCCTATAAAGCACAAACAAACACACATTCATTTTTATATATATAGATAGATTGAAAGCAGATTAATTATGATTTAAGGTAAAATGGGGCGAAAAAGGGGGACTTGGTAATAAAAAAATGTATGGCTACCTTACCTGTAGATAAAAAGTGTATAAAACTTTAGATAAATACATATTACAAAAAAATTATTTTGTATAGCAAACATTGTTAGTGGTATAAGTAAAAAAAAAGGGGGCGGTGAAATGGGCGTGGTTCATAGTTATATGGCGACGTTAACAGTATTAAGAGCAATATACTACCAAATAAAAAAATCCGTTGGAAGGAACAAATTTGTACAGAGAAAAAAAGTTTAAAACTTTCAAACAAAATTTGGCATGAAAAGGGGCGTGAAAGGGGGCGTGGCGTAAGAAATGTTTATTTATACCTCGCTTGGAGTATAATGTGTATACAATTTGAAGTAAATCTGTTAAAAAATATATGGGAGCAATTACATAATTTTAAAAAAGTGGGCGTAAAAGTGGGCGTGGTAAAAAAAAAGTACCCTATTAATCATGCCAGAGTCCCAGTTAAATGCTGTGAAAATTTCAGGAAGATCGGTCCAGAGGTTTGGTCTCCTATAAGGTACACACAAACAAACAAACAAATAAACAAACACACATTCAATTTTATATATATAGATAATATATAATATATAATATATAATATATAATATATAATATATAATATATAATATATAATATATAATATATAATATATAATATATAATATATAATATATAATATATAATATATAATATATAATATATAATATATAATATATAATATATAATATATAATATATAATATATAATATATAATATATAATATATAATATATAATATATAATATATAATATATAATATATAATATATAATATATAATATATAATATATAATATATAATATATAATATATAATATATAATATATAATATATAATATATAATATATAATATATAATATATAATATATAATATATAATATATAATATATAATATATAATATATAATATATAATATATAATATATAATATATAATATATAATATATAATATATAATATATAATATATAATATATAATATATAATATATAATATATAATATATAATATATAATATATAATATATAATATATAATATATAATATATAATATATAATATATAATATATAATATATAATATATAATATATAATATATAATATATAATATATAATATATAATATATAATATATAATATATAATATATAATATATAATATATAATATATAATATATAATATATAATATATAATATATAATATATAATATATAATATATAATATATAATATATAATATATAATATATAATATATCTATATATATAAAATTGAATGTGTGTTTGTTTTTTTGTTTGTTTGTTTGTTTGTGTGTACCTTATAGGAGACCAAACCTCTGGACGGATCTTCCTGAAATTTTCACAGCATTTAACTGGGACTCTGGCATGATTAATAGGGTACTTTTTTTTTGACCACGCCCACTTTTACGCCCACTTTTTTAAAATTATGTAATTGCTCCCATATAGTTTTTAACAGATTTACTTCAAATTGTATACACATTATACTCCAGGCGAGGTAGAAATAAACATTTCTTACGCCACGCCCCCTTTCACGCCCCTTTTCACGCCAAATTTTGTTTGAAAGTTTTAAACTTTTTTTTCTCTGTACAAATTTGTTCCTTCCAACGGATTTTTTTATTTGGTAGTATATTGCTCTTAATACTGTTAACGTCGCCATATAACTATGAACCACGCCCATTTCACCGCCCCCTTTTTTTTACTTATACCACTAACAATGTTTGCTATACAAAATAATTTTTTTGTAATATGTATTTATCTAAAGTTTTATACACTTTTTATCTACAGGTAAGGTAGCCATACATTTTTTTATTACCAAGTCCCCCTTTTTCGCCCCATTTTATCTTAAATCATAATTAATCTGCTTTCAATCTATCTATATATATAAAAATGAATGTGTGTTTGTTTGTGCTTTATAGGAGGCCAAACCAAAGAACCGATCTTCCTGAAATTTTCAGAGCGTGTTACTGTGACTCTGGAAGGAATAATATGCTATATAAATTTTTGATTGGACAAAGGGGCGGTGCCACGCCCATATAACCAAAAATTTGAAAAAGTCATATCACGGGAATTTTTTTACCTACAGCAGTCATATTTGGTACATATGGTATTAGCATGAATAGAAATACATACAAGAAGAAAAGTGGGCGGGACCACGCCCCTTTTTAGAAAAATAAAAAATCGTAATATCTTCTAAACTACTGGAAGGATCGTCATGAAATTTTCACAAAAGGATATTTTTGCGAAATAATAAGACCTTAGCTATATAAAGTTGTTAGTGGGCAAAGGGGCGTGGCGTATATATAAAAACGTTGATGCATTCGATTGTAACGAATGATCTCCGGAACCATAAGAGCTGTCGAGGTAGGATTTCCAGCATAGGTTCGGTTCGAGCTCTTTTAGTTTTAACCCTCTAGCTGGCGTTGGGGTCAAGTTAAAAACAAAAATTTTTACTTTCAGCGCGATTTGACTGCAATTCAGAATGAACGTATGTTTCGTCATAAGAAATTTTTGTATGTATAAATGGACCCGATAGGTGGCGCTGGGTAAAGTTATTTCGAATATTCTTATTTATGGTGTGATTTTAATGAAACTAAGAATGTACATATATGTATGTTAGAAACATTTTTTTATTGGACCCGGAAGATGGCGCTGTCGTTCGAAAAATAATGAGTTGTCAAATTTATATAAATTTTAATAAATAAACTCACAAATGTTTTTATATATAAATATTCTAACGAAAAAGAAGGAAAAAGCCGCTACATTATTGCATGGTGGCCGCACAGCTCATTCAGCACTCAAATCACCGTTAAACGTACAAAAAAATGAGAATGCCGTCTGTAATATCAAAAAACATTCCGGTATGGCAAAAGTTCTGCAAAAATGCAGTATTTTTATTTGGGATGAATGTACCATGGCTCACAAACATTGTGATTTGATTTGATAAAAGATTTGAAAGGCAATGAAATATTTTTTGGTGAAGCTCTCATTTTATTATCTGGAGATCTTCGTCACACATTTTATATAGGTATATACAGATTCTAACTAAAATAAAAATTCATTGAGGGCAAAACAACGTTTGCCGGGTCCAGCTAGTAATATATAATATATAATATAATATATAATATATAATATATAATATATAATATATAATATATAATATATAATATAATATATAATATATAATATATAATATATAATATATAATATATAATATATAATACTAGCTGGACCTGGCAAACGTTGTTTTGCCCTCAATGAATTTTTATTTTAGTTAGAATCTGTATATACCTATATAAAATGTGTGACGAAGATCTCCAGATAATAAAATGAGAGCTTCACCAAAAAATCTTTCATTGCCTTTCAAATCTTTTATCAAATCAAATCACAATGTTTGTGAGCCATGGTACATTCATCTATATATATAAAATTGAATGTGTGTTTGTTTTTTTGTTTGTTTGTTTGTTTGTGTGTACCTTATAGGAGACCAAACCTCTGGACGGATCTTCCTGAAATTTTCACAGCATTTAACTGGGACTCTGGCATGATTAATAGGGTACTTTTTTTTTGACCACGCCCACTTTTACGCCCACTTTTTTAAAATTATGTAATTGCTCCCATATAGTTTTTAACAGATTTACTTCAAATTGTATACACATTATACTCCAGGCGAGGTAGAAATAAACATTTCTTACGCCACGCCCCCTTTCACGCCCCTTTTCACGCCAAATTTTGTTTGAAAGTTTTAAACTTTTTTTTCTCTGTACAAATTTGTTCCTTCCAACGGATTTTTTTATTTGGTAGTATATTGCTCTTAATACTGTTAACGTCGCCATATAACTATGAACCACGCCCATTTCACCGCCCCCTTTTTTTTTACTTATACCACTAACAATGTTTGCTATACAAAATAATTTTTTTGTAATATGTATTTATCTAAAGTTTTATACACTTTTTATCTACAGGTAAGGTAGCCATACATTTTTTTATTACCAAGTCCCCCTTTTTCGCCCCATTTTATCTTAAATCATAATTAATCTGCTTTCAATCTATCTATATATATAAAAATGAATGTGTGTTTGTTTGTGCTTTATAGGAGGCCAAACCAAAGAACCGATCTTCCTGAAATTTTCAGAGCGTGTTACTGTGACTCTGGAAGGAATAATATGCTATATAAATTTTTGATTGGACAAAGGGGCGGTGCCACGCCCATATAACCAAAAATTTGAAAAAGTCATATCACGGGAATTTTTTTACCTACAGCAGTCATATTTGGTACATATGGTATTAGCATGAATAGAAATACATACAAGAAGAAAAGTGGGCGGGACCACGCCCCTTTTTAGAAAAATAAAAAATCGTAATATCTTCTAAACTACTGGAAGGATCGTCATGAAATTTTCACAAAAGGATATTTTTGCGAAATAATAAGACCTTAGCTATATAAAGTTGTTAGTGGGCAAAGGGGCGTGGCGTATATATAAAAACGTTGATGCATTCGATTGTAACGAATGATCTCCGGAACCATAAGAGCTGTCGAGGTAGGATTTCCAGCATAGGTTCGGTTCGAGCTCTTCTGTGTTTTTTTTTTAGTTTTAACCCTCTAGCTGGCGTTGGGGTCAAGTTAAAAACAAAAATTTTTACTTTCAGCGCGATTTGACTGCAATTCAGAATGAACGTATGTTTCGTCATAAGAAATTTTTGTATGTATAAATGGACCCGATAGGTGGCGCTGGGTAAAGTTATTTCGAATATTCTTATTTATGGTGTGATTTTAATGAAACTAAGAATGTACATATATGTATGTTAGAAACATTTTTTTATTGGACCCGGTAGATGGCGCTGTCGTTCGAAAAATAATGAGTTGTCAAATTTATATAAATTTTAATAAATAAACTCACAAACGTTTTTATATATAAATATTCTAACGAAAAAGAAGGAAAAAGCCGCTACATTATTGCATGGTGGCCGCACAGCTCATTCACCGTTAAACGTACAAAAAAATGAGAATGCCGTCTGTAATATCAAAAAACATTCCGGTATGGCAAAAGTTCTGCAAAAATGCAGTATTTTTATTTGGGATGAATGTACCATGGCTCACAAACATTGTGATTTGATTTGATAAAAGATTTGAAAGGCAATGAAAGATTTTTTGGTGAAGCTCTCATTTTATTATCTGGAGATCTTCGTCACACATTTTATATAGGTATATACAGATTCTAACTAAAATAAAAATTCATTGAGGGCAAAACAACGTTTGCCGGGTCCAGTTAGTAATATATAATATATAATATATAATATATAATATATAATATATAATATATAATATATAATATATAATATATAATATATAATATATAATATATAATATATAATATATAATATATAATATATAATATATAATATATAATATATAATATATAATATATAATATATAATATATAATATATAATATATAATATATAATATATAATATATAATATATAATATATAATATATAATATATAATATATAATATATAATATATAATATATAATATATAATATATAATATATAATATATAATATATAATATATAATATAAAATATATTATATATAATATATAATATATAATATATAATATATAATATATAATATATAATATATAATATATAATATATAATATATAATATATAATATATAATATATAATATATAATATATAATATATAATATATAATATATAATATATAATATATAATATATAATATATAATATATAATATATAATATATAATATATAATATATAATATATAATATATAATATATAATATATAATATATAATATATAATATATAATATATAATATATAATATATAATATATAATATATAATATATAATATATAATATATAATATATAATATATAATATATAATATATAATATATAATATATAATATATAATATATAATATATAATATATAATATATAATATATAATATATAATATATAATATATAATATATAATATATAATATATAATATATAATATATAATATATAATATATAATATATAATATATAATATATAATATATAATATATAATATATAATATATAATATATAATATATAATATATAATATATAATATATAATATATAATATATAATATATAATATATAATATATAATATATAATATATAATATATAATATATAATATATAATATATAATATATAATATATAATATATAATATATAATATATAATATATAATATATAATATATAATATATAATATATAATATATAATATATAATATATAATATATAATATATAATATATAATATATCTTATATATAAAATTCTTCTGTCGCAGTGTTTGTGGTAAAATTCCGCCGAAACGGCTCGACCGATTCTCATGAAATTTTGTGCGCGTATTGGGTAGGTCTGAGAATCGGACAACGTTTATTTTTTTTTTTTTTGATATGGCCACTGGGAGGGGTACCCCCCATACAAAGTGAACTTTTAAAATCAGATATCTGGAGTACTATGATAGCCATAAGTGCCACGCCCACTTGAGATATCAAAAAAAAAATACCTGTTGTACATTTCTGAGACCTACGCAATATCCACACAAAATTTCATGAGAATCGGTCAAGCCGTTTCGGAGGAGTTCAATTACAGAGACCGCGACACGAGAATTTTATATATAAGAAGTTAAACTCCTCATTTTTGGTTTTTTTTTTATTTTTTTATTTAGTGCGATTTGACTGCAATTCAGAATGTATGTATGTTTTATCATAGGAAATTTTTGTATGTATAAATGGACCCGATAGATGGCGCTGGCGTAAAGTCATTTCGAATATTCTTATTTACGGTGCGATTTTACTGAAACTAAGAATATACATATATGTATGTTAGATGATGCCAAATTTTTTTGTTGGACTCGGTAGATGGCGCTGGCGCTCGAAAAATAATGAGTTGTCAAATTTATTTAAATTTTATAAGTTCCAAAATTCACAAACGTTTTTATATATAAGATATTCTAACTAAAAAGGAAGGAAAAATTGCATTGGCTATTGCTTTGTCCGGAATAGCCGCAACATTATTGCATGGTGGTCGTACAGCTCATTCAGCACTCAAATCACCGTTAAAAAAACCTTCCGGTATGGCACAAGTTCTGCAAAAATGCAATATTATTATTTGGGATGAATATAACATGGCTTACAAACATTCCTTAGAAGCACTACATAGAACTTTAAAAGATTTGAAAGGCAATGAAAGACTTTTTGGTGGAGCTCTCATTTTATTATCCATGATCCAACGGCTGACCAGTTTTCAAAACAACTACTTGGTTAAGTGAAAGAACTATTTAAACCGCAAAAAATTTCGATGTCGATAATATTAATGTTATTATTCAGGATGTTAGATGATGCAAAAATTTTTTTGTTGGACCCGGTAGATGGCGCTGGCGTTCAAAAAATAATGAGTTTGTCAAATTTATTTAAATTTTATAAGTTACAAAATTCACAAAAGTTTTTATATATAAACATTCTAACCAAAATGTAAGGAAAAATTGCATTGGCTAATGCTTCGTCCGGAATAGCCGCAACATTATTGCATGGTGGTCGTACAGCTCATTCAGCTCTCAAATCATCGTCTGTAATATCAAAAAACATTCCGGTATGGCAAAAGTTCTGCAAAAATGCAGTATTATTATTTGGGATGAATGTACCATGGTTCACAAACATTCCTTAGAAGCATTACATCGAACTTTAAAAGATTTGAAAGGCAATGACTTTTTGGTGGAGCTCTTATTTTATTATCTGGAGATCTTCGTCAAACATTGCCAGTCATACCAAAATCAACCTATGCTGACGAAATAAAGGCCTGCTGAAAATCATCAACATTATGGAGTAGTGTTCAAACTATAAAATTAACAACAAACATGCGAGTACGATTACAAAATGATCAAATGGCTGACCAATTTTCAAAACAACTACTCGATCTTGGTAAAGGTAAAATCAATATTAACCCAACCAGTCAAACTGTTAAACTATCCACAAGATTTTTGTCAATTTATATCGTCACGCGATGAATTAATTGAAAATGTATTCCCCGGCATTCAAAATGAATATCGTAAATATGATTGCACACAGAAAAAAAAATTACAAACGGAATTGTTCTAAAGTTTAACAACTATATTTTCGATTGTATTAATATAAATTTTATAGCCATATTTCATTTTCTATTGTGATAAAATATTTACTGTTAAGACGATAGAATTGTAATTGTCATGGACTCAAAATTCGGATATTAGCTTCATCGCAATTTGGTTGGCAATAAATTTGGTAGCCACAACGAATCAGTTTTCTGTGTGTGGTTAGGTGAAAGAGCTATTTTAGCCGCAACAATGTCGATGTCGATAACATGTTGTTATTCAGGACTTGATTGATTCCGAAACGTCTTCTTTCAAATCTATGGATAGTGTTGTTAAAGAAAATGAAGCAGTCAATTCTCCAACAGAATTTTTTGAATTCACTTGATGTGCCCGGTCTACCGCCACATTTATTAAAATTAAAAGTTGGTTCTCCAATAATTTTGCTACGTAACCTCAACGCTCCGAGAATATGTAATGGAACCAAGTTAATTGTTGAGTGAATAATGCCCAATGTTATTGAGGCCAAAATTCTCAAAGGAAAGTTTTATGGAAAACATGTTTTGCTGCCAAGAATTCCTATGATTCCGACCGACACACCGATAATATTCAAAAGATTACAATTTCCGATCAGATTGGGCTTTGCCATGACCATTAAGGTGCTATTACATGAAGTGTTTTTTACATATGTACTGTCACTTTTTTTATCCATATGAAATTCTTTATGTCTGTCAAAATTGTCTTTTACATACGATTCATAATTTTTGCTATCACACGTGCGTATGTATTTCCGTATGACATAACCTCTAAATGTAAACAACAGCTGATTTAATTTGTGAATTTAAAAAATTTGTTGTTAAAAAAAGGTTATGTATATTTTAATTGTTAATTAATACTAAACAATTTATTTTTCTTTCAATATTAATCTTTAAAATGTACTCTGTTTTTCTTTCGCCACAAGCAGTGTTGTATTTTCATTTGTTTGTCATGCAAAAATAGAACCTGTTCTAATTGAAAAATGTACATGTGACTTTCCTGATGTATTGTACATAAACAATGTTTAATATGTATCACACGATGTGTACAACTTTTGTTGTGGGAAAATTTGACAGTACGTATGTAAAAAACACATCATGTAATAGCACCTTTAATAAATCTCAAGAACAATCATTGCAAATATGTGGTTTGGACCTCGAAAACAGTTGTTTTCCCATGAGCAACTATATATGGCATGTCCCTGTGTCGGAAAGCCAGCAAATGTTTTCATTTACTGCCAGAATAATGAAGCTAAAAATATTGTTCATTCTTTTTAGAATTACAATAATAGACATATATTGGTCATTATTATATGTATGTTGCAATAAATATTTATTTTCATTTTCATAAATAAAACATGGATTTTCTTTAACAGTTTTCAATTAATATTAACAAATGCAAAAACGTTTTTTTATATAGGTATGTATATACAGATTCTAACTAAAATAAAAAATTCATTGAGGGCAAAACAACGTTTGCCGGGTCCAGCTAGTAATATATAATATATAATATATAATATATAATATATAATATATAATATATAATATATAATATATAATATATAATATATAATATATAATATATAATATATAATATATAATATATAATATATAATATATAAAATATAATATATAATATATAATATATAATATATAATATATAATATATAATATATAATATATAATATATAATATATAATATATAATATATAATATATAATATATAATATATAATATATAATATATAATATATAATATATAATACTAGCTGGACCCGGCAAACGTTGTTTTGCCCTCAATGAATTTTTATTTTAGTTAGAATCTGTATATACCTATATAAAATGTGTGACGAAGATCTCCAGATAATAAAATGAGAGCTTCACCAAAAAATCTTTCATTGCCTTTCAAATCTTTTATCAAATCAAATCACAATGTTTGTGAGCCATGGTACATTCATCCCAAATAAAAATACTGCATTTTTGCAGAACTTTTGCCATACCGGAATGTTTTTTGATATTACAGACGGCATTCTCATTTTTTTGTACGTTTAACGGTGAATGAGCTGTGCGGCCACCATGCAATAATGTAGCGGCTTTTTCCTTCTTTTTCGTTAGAATATTTATATATAAAAACGTTTGTGAGTTTATTTATTAAAATTTATATAAATTTGACAACTCATTATTTTTCGAACGACAGCGCCATCTACCGGGTCCAATAAAAAAATGTTTCTAACATACATATATGTACATTCTTAGTTTCATTAAAATCACACCATAAATAAGAATATTCGAAATAACTTTACCCAGCGCCACCTATCGGGTCCATTTATACATACAAAAATTTCTTATGACGAAACATACGTTCATTCTGAATTGCAGTCAAATCGCGCTGAAAGTAAAAATTTTTGTTTTTAACTTGACCCCAACGCCAGCTAGAGGGTTAAAACTAAAAAAAAAACACAGAAGAGCTCGAACCGAACCTATGCTGGAAATCCTACCTCGACAGCTCTTATGGTTCCGGAGATCATTCGTTACAATCGAATGCATCAACGTTTTTATATATACGCCACGCCCCTTTGCCCACTAACAACTTTATATAGCTAAGGTCTTATTATTTCGCAAAAATATCCTTTTGTGAAAATTTCATGACGATCCTTCCAGTAGTTTAGAAGATATTACGATTTTTTATTTTTCTAAAAAGGGGCGTGGTCCCGCCCACTTTTCTTCTTGTATGTATTTCTATTCATGCTAATACCATATGTACCAAATATGACTGCTGTAGGTAAAAAAATTCCCGTGATATGACTTTTTCAAATTTTTGGTTATATGGGCGTGGCACCACCCCTTTGTCCAATCAAAAATTTATATAGCATATTATTCCTTCCAGAGTCACAGTAACACGCTCTGAAAATTTCAGGCCTCCTATAAAGCACAAACAAACACACATTCATTTTTATATATATAGATAGATTGAAAGCAGATTAATTATGATTTAAGATAAAATGGGGCGAAAAAGGGGGACTTGGTAATAAAAAAATGTATGGCTACCTTACCTGTAGATAAAAAGTGTATAAAACTTTAGATAAATACATATTAAAAAAAAATTATTTTGTATAGCAAACATTGTTAGTGGTATAAGTAAAAAAAAAGGGGGCGGTGAAATGGGCGTGGTTCATAGTTATATGGCGACGTTAACAGTATTAAGAGCAATATACTAACAAATAAAAAAATCCGTTGGAAGGAACAAATTTGTACAGAGAAAAAAAAGTTTAAAACTTTCAAACAAAATTTGGCGTGAAAAGGGGCGTGAAAGGGGGCGTGGCCTAAGAAATGTTTATTTCTACCTCGCCTGGAGTATAATGTGTATACAATTTGAAGTAAATCTGTTTAAAACTATATGGGAGCAATTACATAATTTTAAAAAAGTGGGCGTAAAAGTGGGCGTAGTCAAAAAAAGTACCCTATTAATCATGCCAGAGTCCCAGTTAAATGCTGTGAAAATTTCAGGAAGATCGGTCCAGAGGTTTGGTCTCCTATAAGGTACACACAAACAAACAAACAAACAAAAAAACAAACACACATTCAATTTTATATATATAGATATAATATATAATATATAATATATAATATATAATATATAATATATAATATATAATATATAATATATAATATATAATATATAAAATATAATATATAATATATAATATATAATATATAATATATAATATATAATATATAATATATAATATATAATATATAATATATAATATATAATATATAATATATAATATATAATATATAATATATAATATATAATATATAATATATAATATATAATATATAATATATAATATATAATATATAATATATAATATATAATATATAATATATAATATATAATATATAATATATAATATATAATATATAATATATAATATATAATATATAATATATAATATATAATATATAATATATAATATATAATATATAATATATAATATATAATATATAATATATAATATATAATATATAATATATAATATATAATATATAATATATAATATATAATATATATAATATATAATATATAATATATAATATACTAGCTGGACCCGGCAAACGTTGTTTTGCCCTCAATGAATTTTTATTTTAGTTAGAATCTGTATATACCTATATAAAATGTGTGACGAAGATCTCCAGATAATAAAATGAGAGCTTCACCAAAAAATCTTTCATTGCCTTTCAAATCTTTTATCAAATCAAATCACAATGTTTGTGAGCCATGGTACATTCATCCCAAATAAAAATACTGCATTTTTGCAGAACTTTTGCCATACCGGAATGTTTTTTGATATTACAGACGGCATTCTCATTTTTTTGTACGTTTAACGGTGATTTGAGTGCTGAATGAGCTGTGCGGCCACCATGCAATAATGTAGCGGCTTTTTCCTTCTTTTTCGTTAGAATATTTATATATAAAAACGTTTGTGAGTTTATTTATTAAAATTTATATAAATTTGACAACTCATTATTTTTCGAACGACAGCGCCATCTTCCGGGTCCAATAAAAAAATGTTTCTAACATACATATATGTACATTCTTAGTTTCATTAAAATCACACCATAAATAAGAATATTCGAAACAACTTTACCCAGCGCCACCTATCGGGTCCATTTATACATACAAAAATTTCTTATGACGAAACATACGTTCATTCTGAATTGCAGTCAAATCGCGCTGAAAGTAAAAATTTTTGTTTTTAACTTGACCCCAACGCCAGCTAGAGGGTTAAAACTAAAAAAAAACACAGAAGAGCTCGAACCGAACCTATGCTGGAAATCCTACCTCGACAGCTCTTATGGTTCCGGAGATCATTCGTTACAATCGAATGCATCAACGTTTTTATATATACGCCACGCCCCTTTGCCCACTAACAACTTTATATAGCTAAGGTCTTATTATTTCGCAAAAATATCCTTTTGTGAAAATTTCATGACGATCCTTCCAGTAGTTTAGAAGATATTACGATTTTTTATTTTTCTAAAAAGGGGCGTGGTCCCGCCCACTTTTCTTCTTGTATGTATTTCTATTCATGCTAATACCATATGTACCAAATATGACTGCTGTAGGTAAAAAAATTCCCGTGATATGACTTTTTCAAATTTTTGGTTATATGGGCGTGGCACCGCCCCTTTGTCCAATCAAAAATTTATATAGCATATTATTCCTTCCAGAGTCACAGTAACACGCTCTGAAAATTTCAGGAAGATCGGTTCTTTGGTTTGGCCTCCTATAAAGCACAAACAAACACACATTCATTTTTATATATATAGATAGATTGAAAGCAGATTAATTATGATTTAAGATAAAATGGGGCGAAAAAGGGGGACTTGGTAATAAAAAAATGTATGGCTACCTTACCTGTAGATAAAAAGTGTATAAAACTTTAGATAAATACATATTACAAAAAAATTATTTTGTATAGCAAACATTGTTAGTGGTATAAGTAAAAAAAAAGGGGGCGGTGAAATGGGCGTGGTTCATAGTTATATGGCGACGTTAACAGTATTAAGAGCAATATACTACCAAATAAAAAAATCCGTTGGAAGGAACAAATTTGTACAGAGAAAAAAAAGTTTAAAACTTTCAAACAAAATTTGGCGTGAAAAGGGGCGTGAAAGGGGGCGTGGCGTAAGAAATGTTTATTTCTACCTCGCCTGGAGTATAATGTGTATACAATTTGAAGTAAATCTGTTAAAAACTATATGGGAGCAATTACATAATTTTAAAAAAGTGGGCGTAAAAGTGGGCGTGGTCAAAAAAAAGTACCCTATTAATCATGCCAGAGTCCCAGTTAAATGCTGTGAAAATTTCAGGAAGATCCGTCCAGAGGTTTGGTCTCCTATAAGGTACACACAAACAAACAAACAAACAAAAAAACAAACACACATTCAATTTTATATATATAGATAATATATAATATATAATATATAATATATAATATATAATATATAATATATAATATATATAATATATAATATATAATATATAATATATATAATATATAATATATAATATATATATAATATATAATATATATATAATATATATAATATATAATATATAATATATAATATATAATATATAATATATAATATATAATATATAATATATAATATATAATATATAATATATAATATATAATATATAATATATAATATATAATATATAATATATAATATATAATATATAATATATAATATATAATATATAATATATAATATATAATATATAATATATAATATATAATATATAATATATAATATATAATATATAATATATAATATATAATATATAATATATAATATATAATATATAATATATAATATATAATATATAATATATAATATATAATATATAATATATAATATATAATATATAATATATAATATATAATATATAATATATAATATATAATATATAATATATAATATATAATATATAATATATAATATATAATATATAATATATAATATATAATATATAATATATAATATATAATATATAATATATAATATATAATATATAATATATAATATATAATATATAATATATAATATATAATATATAATATATAATATATAATATATAATATATAATATATAATATATAATATATAATATATAATATATAATATATAATATATAATATATAATATATAATATATAATATATAATATATAATATATAATATATAATATATAATATATAATATATAATATATAATATATAATATATAATATATAATATATAATATATAATATATAATATATAATATATAATATATAATATATAATATATAATATATAATATATAATATATAATATATAATATATAATATATAATATATAATATATAATATATAATATATAATATATAATATATAATATATAATATATAATATATAATATATAATATATAATATATAATATATAATATATAATATATAATATATAATATATAATATATAATATATAATATATAATATATAATATATAATATATAATATATAATATATAATATATAATATATAATATATAATATATAATATATAATATATAATATATAATATATATAATATATAATATATAATATATAATATATAATATATAATATATAATATATAATATATAATATATAATATATAATATATAATATATAATATATAATATATAATATATAATATATAATATATAATATATAATATATAATATATAATATATAATATATAATATATAATATATAATATATAATATATAATATATAATATATAATATATAATATATAATATATAATATATAATATATAATATATAATATATAATATATAATATATAATATATAATATATAATATATAATATATAATATATAATATATAATATATAATATATAATATATAATATATAATATATAATATATAATATATAATATATAATATATAATATATAATATATAATATATAATATATAATATATCTTATATATAAAATTCTTCTGTCGCAGTGTTTGTGGTAAAATTCCGCCGAAACGGCTCGACCGATTCTCATGAAATTTTGTGCGCGTATTGGGTAGGTCTGAGAATCGGACAACGTTTATTTTTTTTTTTTTTGATATGGCTACTGGGAGGGGTACCCCCCATACAAAGTGAACTTTTAAAATCAGATATCTGGAGTACTATGATAGCCATAGGTGCCACGCCCACTTGAGATATCAAAAAAAAAAATACCTGTTGTACGTTTCTGAGACCTACGCAATATCCACACAAAATTTCATGAGAATCGGTCAAGCCGTTTCGGAGGAGTTCAATTACAGAGACCGCGACACGAGAATTTTATATATAAGAAGTTAAACTCCTCATTTTTGGTTTTTTTTTATTTTTTTATTTAGTGCGATTTGACTGCAATTCAGAATGTATGTATGTTTTATCATAGGAAATTTTTGTATGTTTAAATGGACCCGATAGATGGCGCTGGGGTAAAGTCATTTCGAATATTCTTATTTACGGTGCGATTTTACTGAAACTAAGAATATACATATATGTATGTTAGATGATGCCAAAAATTTTTTTGTTGGACCCGGTAGATGGCGCTGGCGCTCGAAAAATAATGAGTTGTCAAATTTATTTAAATTTTATAAGTTCCAAAATTCACAAACGTTTTTATATATAAGATATTCTAACTAAAAAGGAAGGAAAAATTGCATTGGCTATTGCTTTGTCCGGAATAGCCGCAACATTATTGCATGGTGGTCGTACAGCTCATTCAGCACTCAAATCACCGTTAAAAAAACATTCCGGTATGGCACAAGTTCTGCAAAAATGCAATATTATTATTTGGGATGAATATAACATGGCTTACAAACATTCCTTAGAAGCACTACATAGAACTGTAAAAGATTTGAAAGGCAATGAAAGACTTTTTGGTGGAGCTCTCATTTTATTATCCATGATCCAACGGCTGACCAGTTTTCAAAACAACTACTTGGTTAAGTGAAAGAACTATTTAAACCGCAAAAAATTTCGATGTCGATAATATTAATGTTATTATTCAGGATGTTAGATGATGCAAAAATTTTTTTGTTGGACCCGGTAGATGGCGCTGGCGTTCAAAAAATAATGAGTTTGTCAAATTTATTTAAATTTTATAAGTTACAAAATTCACAAAAGTTTTTATATATAAACATTCTAACCAAAATGTAAGGAAAAATTGCATTGGCTAATGCTTCGTCCGGAATAGCCGCAACATTATTGCATGGTGGTCGTACAGCTCATTCAGCTCTCAAATCGTCGTCTGTAATATCAAAAAACATTCCGGTATGGCAAAAGTTCTGCAAAAATGCAGTATTATTATTTGGGATGAATGTACCATGGTTCACAAACATTCCTTAGAAGCATTACATCGAACTTTAAAAGATTTGAAAGGCAATGACTTTTTGGTGGAGCTCTTATTTTATTATCTGGAGATCTTCGTCAAACATTGCCAGTCATACCAAAATCAACCTATGCTGACGAAATAAATGCCTGCTGAAAATCATCAACATTATGGAGTAGTGTTCAAACTATAAAATTAACAACAAACATGCGAGTACGATTACAAAATGATCAAATGGCTGACCAATTTTCAAAACAACTACTCGATCTTGGTAAAGGTAAAATCAATATTAACCCAACCAGTCAAACTATTAAACTATCCACAAGATTTTTGTCAATTTATATCGTCACGCGATGAATTAATTGAAAATGTATTCCCCGGCATTCAAAATGAATATCGTAAATATGATTGCACACAGAAAAAAAAATTACAAACGGAATTGTTCTAAAGTTTAACAACTGTATTTTCGATTGTATTAATATAAATTTTATAGCCATATTTCATTTTCTATTGTGATAAAATATTTACTGTTAAGACGATAGAATTGTAATTGTCATGGACTCAAAATTCGGATATTTGCTTCATCGCAATTTGGTTGGCAATAAATTTGGTAGCCACAACGAATCAGTTTTCTGTGTGTGGTTAGGTGAAAGAGCTATTTTAGCCGCAACAATGTCGATGTCGATAACATGTTGTTATTCAGGACTTTATTGATTCCGAAACGTCTTCTTTCAAATCTATGGATAGTGTTGTTAAAGAAAATGAAGCAGTCAATTCTCCAACAGAATTTTTTGAATTCACTTGATGTGCCCGGTCTACCGCCACATTTATTAAAATTAAAAGTTGGTTCTCCAATAATTTTGCTACGTAACCTCAACGCTCCGAGAATATGTAATGGAACCAAGTTAATTGTTGAGAGAATAATGCCCAATGTTATTGAGGCCAAAATTCTCAAAGGAAAGTTTTATGGAAAACATGTTTTGCTGCCAAGAATTCCTATGATTCCTACCGACACACCGATAATATTCAAAAGATTACAATTTCCGATCAGATTGGGCTTTGCCATGACCATTAATAAATCTCAAGAACAATCATTGCAAATATGTGATTTGGACCTCGAAAACAGTTGTTTTCCCATGAGCAACTATATATGGCATGTCCCTGTGTCGGAAAGCCAGCAAATGTTTTCATTTACTGCCAGAATAATGAAGCTAAAAATATTGTTCATTCTTTTTAGAATTACAATAATAGACATATATTGGTCATTATTATATGTATGTTGCAATAAATATTTATTTTTATTTTCATAAATAAAACATGGATTTTCTTTAACAGTTTTCAATTAATATTAACAAATGCAAAAACGTTTTTTTATATAGGTATGTATATACAGATTCTAACTAAAATAAAAACTTCATTGAGGGAAAAACAACGTTTGCCGGGTCCAGCTAGTATAATATATAATATATAATATATAATATATAATATATAATATATAATATATAATATATAATATATAATATATAATATATAATATATAATATATAATATATAATATATAATATATAATATATAATATATAATATATAATATATAATATATAATATATAATATATAATATATAATATATAATATATAATATATAATATATAATATATAATATATAATATATAATATATAATATATAATATATAATATATAATATATAATATATAATATATAATATATAATATATAATATATAATATATAATATATAATATATAATATACAATATATAATATATAATATATAATATATAATATATAATATATAATATATAATATATAATATATAATATATAATATATAATATATAATATATAATATATAATATATAATATATAATATATAATATATAATATATAATATATAATATATAATATATAATATATAATATATAATATATAATATATAATATATAATATATAATATATAATATATAATATATAATATATAATATATAATATATAATATATAATATATAATATATAATATATAATATATAATATATAATATATAATATATAATATATAATATATAATATATAATATATAATATATAATATATAATATATAATATATAATATATAATATATAATATATAATATATAATATATAATATATAATATATAATATATAATATATAATATATAATATATAATATATAATATATAATATATAATATATAATATATAATATATAATATATAATATATAATATATAATATATAATATATAATATATAATATATAATATATAATATATAATATATAATATATAATATATAATATATAATATATAATATATAATATATAATATATAATATATAATATATAATATATAATATATAATATATAATATATAATATATAATATATAATATATAATATATAATATATAATATATAATATATAATATATAATATATAATATATAATATATAATATATAATATATAATATATAATATATAATATATAATATATAATATATAATATATAATATATAATATATAATATATAATATATAATATATAATATATAATATATAATATATAATATATAATATATAATATATAATATATAATATATAATATATAATATATAATATATAATATATAATATATAATATATAATATATAATATATAATATATAATATATAATATATAATATATAATATATAATATATAATATATAATATATAATATATAATATATAATATATAATATATAATATATAATATATAATATATAATATATAATATATAATATATAATATATAATATATAATATATAATATATAATATATAATATATAATATATAATATATAATATATAATATATAATATATAATATATAATATATAATATATAATATATAATATATAATATATAATATATAATATATAATATATAATATATAATATATAATATATAATATATAATATATAATATATAATATATAATATATAATATATAATATATAATATATAATATATAATATATAATATATAATATATAATATATAATATATAATATATAATATATAATATATAATATATAATATATAATATATAATATATAATATATAATATATAATATATAATATATAATATATAATATATAATATATAATATATAATATATAATATATAATATATAATATATAATATATAATATATAATATATAATATATAATATATAATATATAATATATAATATATAATATATAATATATAATATATAATATATAATATATAATATATAATATATAATATATAATATATAATATATAATATATAATATATAATATATAATATATAATATATAATATATAATATATAATATATAATATATAATATATAATATATAATATATAATATATAATATATAATATATAATATATAATATATAATATATAATATATAATATATAATATATAATATATAATATATAATATATAATATATAATATATAATATATAATATATAATATATAATATATAATATATAATATATAATATATAATATATAATATATAATATATAATATATAATATATAATATATAATATATAATATATAATACTAGCTGGACCCGGCAAACGTTGTTTTGCCCTCAATGAATTTTTATTTTAGTTAGAATCTGTATATACCTATATAAAATGTGTGACGAAGATCTCCAGATAATAAAATGAGAGCTTCACCAAAAAATCTTTCATTGCCTTTCAAATCTTTTATCAAATCAAATCACAATGTTTGTGAGCCATGGTACATTCATCCCAAATAAAAATACTGCATTTTTGCAGAACTTTTGCCATACCGGAATGTTTTTTGATATTACAGACGGCATTCTCATTTTTTTGTACGTTTAACGGTGATTTGAGTGCTGAATGAGCTGTGCGGCCACCATGCAATAATGTAGCGGCTTTTTCCTTCTTTTTCGTTAGAATATTTATATATAAAAACGTTTGTGAGTTTATTTATTAAAATTTATATAAATTTGACAACTCATTATTTTTCGAACGACAGCGCCATCTACCGGGTCCAATAAAAAAATGTTTCTAACATACATATATGTACATTCTTAGTTTCATTAAAATCACACCATAAATAAGAATATTCGAAATAACTTTACCCAGCGCCACCTATCGGGTCCATTTATACATACAAAAATTTCTTATGACGAAACATACGTTCATTCTGAATTGCAGTCAAATCGCGCTGAAAGTAAAAATTTTTGTTTTTAACTTGACCCCAACGCCAGCTAGAGGGTTAAAACTACAAAAAAAAACACAGAAGAGCTCGAACCGAACCTATGCTGGAAATCCTACCTCGACAGCTCTTATGGTTCCGGAGATCATTCGTTACAATCGAATGCATCAACGTTTTTATATATACGCCACGCCCCTTTGCCCACTAACAACTTTATATAGCTAAGGTCTTATTATTTCGCAAAAATATCCTTTTGTGAAAATTTCATGACGATCCTTCCAGTAGTTTAGAAGATATTACGATTTTTATTTTTCTAAAAAGGGGCGTGGTCCCGCCCACTTTTCTTCTTGTATGTATTTCTATTCATGCTAATACCATATGTACCAAATATGACTGCTATAGGTAAAAAAATTCCCGTGATATGACTTTTTCAAATTTTTGGTTATATGGGCGTGGCACCGCCCCTTTGTCCATAACACGCTCTGAAAATTTCAGGAAGATCGGTTCTTTGGTTTGGCCTCCTATAAAGCACAAACAAACACACATTCATTTTTATATATATAGATAGATTGAAAGCAGATTAATTATGATTTAAGATAAAATGGGGCGAAAAAGGGGGACTTGGTAATAAAAAAATGTATGGCTACCTTACCTGTAGATAAAAAGTGTATAAACTTTAGATAAATACATATTACAAAAAAATTATTTTGTATAGCAAACATTGTTAGTGGTATAAGTAAAAAAAAAGGGGGCGGTGAAATGGGCGTGGTTCATAGTTATATGGCGACGTTAACAGTATTAAGAGCAATATACTACCAAATAAAAAAATCCGTTGGAAGGAACAAATTTGTACAGAGAAAAAAAAGTTTAAAACTTTCAAACAAAATTTGGCGTGAAAAGGGGCGTGAAAGGGGGCGTGGCGTAAGAAATGTTTATTTCTACCTCGCCTGGAGTATAATGTGTATACAATTTGAAGTAAATCTGTTAAAAACTATATGGGAGCAATTACATAATTTTAAAAAAGTGGGCGTAAAAGTGGGCGTGGTCAAAAAAAAGTACCCTATTAATCATGCCAGAGTCCCAGTTAAATGCTGTGAAAATTTCAGGAAGATCGGTCCAGAGGTTTGGTCTCCTATAAGGTACACACAAACAAACAAACAAACAAATAAACAAACACACATTCAATTTTATATATATAGATATAGATATAGATATAATATATAATATATAATATATAATATATAATATATAATATATAATATATAATATATAATATATAATATATAATATATAATATATAATATATAATATATAATATATAATATATAATATATAATATATAATATATAATATATAATATATAATATATAATATATAATATATAATATATAATATATAATATATAATATATAATATATAATATATAATATATAATATATAATATATAATATATAATATATAATATATAATATATAATATATAATATATAATATATAATATATAATATATAATATATAATATATAATATATAATATATAATATATAATATATAATATATAATATATAATATATAATATATAATATATAATATATAATATATAATATATAATATATAATATATAATATATAATATATAATATATAATATATAATATATAATATATAATATATAATATATAATATATAATATATAATATATAATATATAATATATAATATATAATATATAATATATAATATATAATATATAATATATAATATATAATATATAATATATAATATATAATATATAATATATAATATATAATATATAATATATAATATATAATATATAATATATAATATATAATATATAATATATAATATATAATATATAATATATAATATATAATATATAATATATAATATATAATATATAATATATAATATATAATATATAATATATAATATATAATATATAATATATAATATATAATATATAATATATAATACTAGCTTAACCCGGTGTACTTCGCTACCCCTCATCGTTATAAAATAAAACAAAATAAAAAAAAAATATTTATACATTAACAAAATATTATTTATTTAATTTAGAATTAATTTTTGCAATGCTTTAGGATGTACACTATTTTTAGTTTGTCCATCTGGAGCATAAACATATAAGTCGGTGGGTTTCCCTACACGTGAGCATGCAACATAAAGCTGTCCATGCGAGAAACATGGATTTGCTAAATTTAAGCCGCAAACTTGAAGAGATTGACATTGAGCTTTATTAACAGTCATCGCAAACGCTAATCGAACAGGAAACTGTAATCGTTTGAAGTCGAATGGTAAATCAGTTGGGATCATTGGAAAGCGTGGCAAAAGTACATCTGTTCCTTTATATTTTCCTGTTATAATGGTCGCTTCTATTAAATTATTTAGCATTTTTTTACTGCAAGTCGAGTGCCATTGCAAAGCCGTGGTGAATCGATATTGCGCAGTAAAATAATGGGCACTCCAATTTTGAGTTGTAGCACATGTGGTGGAAAGCCTGGCATATCAATAATCGAATATAAAAAATTGGGTGTAGTGAGTGAAAGTTTCACACTGCGAAAGTTTAAGGAAGAATGGTGTACAGGTCTGGCTTCCTACAAATCGGAAACAAAGGGACGTGGCCCGCCGACTTTCGCATGGAATGTGTACCTATTTAAGAAAACACCTTATTAAGAAAACACCTTATTAAACACCTTATATGCCAAATATTGAGTTATATGGGCGGGGCCTCGCCCCTTTGTCCACTAACAACTTCATATAGTCAAGGGCTTAATAGAAGTTATTATGGATTTTAATTTTTCTAAAAAGGGCGTGGTCCCGCCCAGTTTTCTTGTAGTACTATTTCTATTAATTTCAATACGATATATACGAAATATCATCGCCGTAGGTTAAAAATGGCCGAGATATGACGATTTTAAATTTTGGGTTATATGGGCCGGACCACGTCCCTTTGCGCACTAACAACTTTATATAGTTAAGGACTTAGTATTTCGCAAAGATATCCTTTTGTGAAAATTTCATGACGATCCTTCCAGTGGTTTAGAAGATATTACGATTTTTTATTTTTCTAAAAAGGGGCGTGGTCCCGCCCACTTTTCTCCTGGTATGTATTTCTATTCATGCCAATACCATATGTACCAAATATGACCGCTGTAGGTCAAAAAATTCCCGAGATATGACGATTTAAAGTTTTGGGTTATGTGAGCGTGGCACCGCCCCTTTGTCCAATCAAAAATTTATATAGCCTATTATTCCTTCTAGAGTCACAGTAAAACGCTGTGAAAATTTCAGGAAGATCGGTTCAGGGGTTTGGCCTCCTATGAAGCCCAAACAAACACACATTCATGTTATATATATATAGATTTAAAGCAGATTAATTATAATTTAAGGTAAAATGGGGCGAAAAAGGGGGATTTGGTAATAAAAAAATGTATGGCTACCTTACCTGTAAATAAAAAGTGTATAAAACTTTAGGTAAATGCATATTACAAAAAAAGTATTTTGTATAGCAAACATTTTTAGTGGTATAAGTAAGTATCTGAATTAAAAAAAAGGGGGCGGTGAAGTGGGCGTGGTTCATAGTTATATGGCGACTTTAACAGTATTAAGAGCACTATACTACCAAGTAAAAAAAAATCCGTTGGAAGGAACAAATTTGTACAGAGAACAAAAAGTTTAAAACTTTCAAACAAAATTGGCGTGAAAAGGGGCGTGAAAGGGGGCGTGGCGTAAGAAATGTTTATTTCTACCTCGCCTGGAGTATAATGTGTATACAATTTGAAGTAAATCTGTTAAAAACTATATGGGAGCAAATACAATTTGAAGTAAATCTGTTAAAAACTATATGGGAGCAATTACATAATTTTAAAAAAGTGGGCGTAAAAGTGGGCGTGGTCAAAAAAAAAAAGTACCCTATTAATCATGCCAGAGTCCCAGTTAAATGCTGTGAAAATTTCAGGAAGATCGGTCCAGAGGTTTGGTCTCCTATAAGGTACACACAAACAAACAAACAAACAAATAAACAAACACACATTCAATTTTATATATATAGATATAATATATAATATATAATATATAATATATAATATATAATATATAATATATAATATATAATATATAATATATAATATATAATATATAATATATAATATATAATATATAATATATAATATATAATATATAATATATAATATATAATATATAATATATAATATATAATATATAATATATAATATATAATATATAATATATAATATATAATATATAATATATAATATATAATATATAATATATAATATATAATATATAATATATAATATATAATATATAATATATAATATATAATATATAATATATAATATATAATATATAATATATAATATATAATATATAATATATAATATATAATATATAATATATAATATATAATATATAATATATAATATATAATATATAATATATAATATATAATATATAATATATAATATATAATATATAATATATAATATATAATATATAATATATAATATATAATATATAATATATAATATATAATATATAATATATAATATATAATATATAATATATAATATATAATATATAATATATAATATATAATATATAATATATAATATATAATATATAATATATAATATATAATATATAATATATAATATATAATATATAATATATAATATATAATATATAATATATAATATATAATATATAATATATAATATATAATATATAATATATAATATATAATATATAATATATAATATATAATATATAATATATAATATATAATATATAATATATAATATATAATATATAATATATAATATATAATATATAATCTTATATATAAAATTCTTCTGTCGCAGTGTTTGTGGTAAAATTCCGCCGAAACGGCTCGACCGATTCTCATGAAATTTTGTGCGCGTATTGGGTAGGTCTGAGAATCGGACAACGTTTATTTTTTTTTTTGATATGGCCACTGGGAGGGGTACCCCCCATACAAAGTGAACTTTTAAAATCAGATATCTGGAGTACTATGATAGCCATAAGTGCCACGCCCACTTGAGATATCAAAAAAAAAAATACCTGTTGTACGTTTCTGAGATCTACGCAATATCCACACAAAGTTTCATGAGAATCGGTCAAGCCGTTTCGGAGGAGTTCAATTACAGAGACCGCGACACGAGAATTTTATATATAAGAAGTTAAACTCCTCATTTTTTGTTTTTTTTTTTATTTTTTTATTTAGTGCGATTTGACTGCAATTCAGAATGTATGTATGTTTTATCATAGGAAATTTTTGTATGTATAAATGGACCCGATAGATGGCGCTGGGGTAAAGTCATTTCGAATATTCTTATTTACGGTGCGATTTTACTGAAACTAAGAATATACATATATGTATGTTAGATGATGCCAAACATTTTTTTGTTGGACCCGGTAGATGGCGCTGGCGCTCGAAAAATAATGAGTTGTCAAATTTATTTAAATTTTATAAGTTCCAAAATTCACAAACGTTTTTATATATAAGATATTCTAACTAAAAAGGAAGGAAAAATTGCATTGGCTATTGCTTTGTCCGGAATAGCCGCAACATTATTGCATGGTGGTCGTACAGCTCATTCAGCACTCAAATCACCGTTAAAAAAACATTCCGGTATGGCACAAGTTCTGCAAAAATGCAATATTATTATTTGGGATGAATATAACATGGCTTACAAACATTCCTTAGAAGCACTACATAGAACTTTAAAAGATTTGAAAGGCAATGAAAGACTTTTTGGTGGAGCTCTCATTTTATTATCCATGATCCAACGGCTGACCAGTTTTCAAAACAACTACTTGGTTAAGTGAAAGAACTATTTAAACCGCAAAAAATTTCGATGTCGATAATATTAATGTTATTATTCAGGATGTTAGATGATGCCAAAAATTTTTTGTTGGACCCGGTAGATGGCGCTGGCGTTCAAAAAATAATGAGTTGTCAAATTTATTTAAATTTTATAAGTTACAAAATTCACAAAAGTTTTTATATATTTACATTCTAACCAAAATGTAAGGAAAAATTGCATTGGCTAATGCTTCGTCCGGAATAGCCGCAACATTATTGCATGGTGGTCGTACAGCTCATTCAGCTCTCAAATCATGGTCTGTAATATCAAAAAACATTCCGGTATGGCAAAAGTTCTGCAAAAATGCAGTATTATTATTTGGGATGAATGTACCATGGTTCAGAAACATTCCTTAGAAGCTTTACATCGAACTTTAAAAGATTTGAAAGGCAATGAAAGACTTTTTGGTGGAGCTCTTATTTTATTATCTGGAGATCTTCGTCAAACATTGCCAGTCATACCAAAATCAACCTATGCTGACGAAATAAATGCCTGCTGAAAATCATCAACATTATGGAGTAGTGTTCAAACTATAAAATTAACAACAAACATGCGAGTACGATTACAAAATGATCAAATGGCTGACCAATTTTCAAAACAACTACTCGATCTTGGTAAAGGTAAAATCAATATTAACCCAACCAGTCAAACTATTAAACTATCCACAAGATTTTTGTCAATTTATATCGTCACGCGATGAATTAATTGAAAATGTATTCCCCGGCATTCAAAATGAATATCGTAAATATGATTGCACACAGAAAAAAAATTACAAACGGAATTGTTCAAAAGTTTAACAACTGTATTTTCGATTGTATTAATATAAATTTTATAGCCATATTTCATTTTCTATTGTGATGAAATATTTACTGTTAAGACGATAGAATTGTAATTGTCATGGACTCAAAATTCGGATATTTGCTTCATCGCAATTTGGTTGGCAATAAATTTGGTAGCCACAACGAATCAGTTTTCTGTGTGTGGTTAGGTGAAAGAGCTATTTTAGCCGCAACAATGTCGATGTCGATAACATGTTGTTATTCAGGACTTGATTGATTCCGAAACGTCTTCTTTCAAATCTATGGATAGTGTTGTTAAAGAAAATGAAGCAGTCAATTCTCCAACAGAATTTTTTGAATTCACTTGATGTGCCCGGTCTACCGCCACATTTATTAAAATTAAAAGTTGGTTCTCCAATAATTTTGCTACGTAACCTCAACGCTCCGAGAATATGTAATGGAACCAAGTTAATTGTTGAGAGAATAATGCCCAATGTTATTGAGGCCACAATTCTCAAAGGAAAGTTTTATGGAAAACATGTTTTGCTGCCAAGAATTCCTATGATTCCTACCGACACACCGATAATATTCAAAAGATTACAATTTCCGATCAGATTGGGCTTTGCCATGACCATTAATAAATCTCAAGAACAATCATTGCAAATATGTGGTTTGGACCTCGAAAACAGTTGTTTTCCCATGAGCAACTATATGTGGCATGTCCCTGTGTCGGAAAGCCAGCAAATGTTTTCATTTACTGCCAGAATAATGAAGCTAAAAATATTGTTCATTCTTTTTAGAATTACAATAATAGACATAAGTATATTGGTCATTATTATATGTATGTTGCAATAAATATTTATTTTCATTTTCATAAATAAAACATGGATTTTCTTTAACAGTTTTCAATTAATATTAACAAATGCAAAAACGTTTTTTTATATAGGTATGTATATACAGATTCTAACTAAAATAAAAAATTCATTGAGGGCAAAACAACGTTTGCCGGGTCCAGCTAGTATATAATATATAATATATAATATATAATATATAATATATAATATATAATATATAATATATATTATATAATATATAATATATAATATATAATATATAATATATAATATATAATATATAATATATAATATATATTATATAATATATAATATATAATATATAATATATAATATATAATATATAATATATAATATATAATATATAATATATAATATATAATATATAATATATAATATATAATATATAATATATAATATATAATATATAATATATAATATATAATATATAATATATAATATATAATATATAATATATAATATATAATATATAATATATAATATATAATATATAATATATAATATATAATATATAATATATAATATATAATATATAATATATAATATATAATATATAATATATAATATATAATATATAATATATAATATATAATATATAATATATAATATATAATATATAATATATAATATATAATATATAATATATAATATATAATATATAATATATAATATATAATATATAATATATAATATATAATATATAATATATAATATATAATATATAATATATAATATATAATATATAATATATAATATATAATATATAATATATAATATATAATATATAATATATAATATATAATATATAATATATAATATATAATATATAATATATAATATATAATATATAATATATAATATATAATATATAATATAAGTTATTTCATTCTAAGTTTTATTAATGAAACACGTTGAGTTAATTCGAATGTTCAATATCAACTGAGTCTTTATTTTTATTTGTTTCCTCTTATAAACTTAAAACTAGTGGTTATAATGATTATTGCCCAATTTACAAATTTGGGTCTTTCTTTTACTTTCATACTTAAAATTAAATAGTTTATTGCCCACTTGACAAATTTTGGGTCTTTTCTCATTTTATGTTAAAAACCAATAAAATAACTAATTTATTGCCCACTTGACATTCTTGGGTCTTTCTTTTTTTTAAAAACAACAAAATAACTAATTTATTGCCCACTTGACATTCTTGGGTCTTTCTTTAAAAAATAGCAAAATCAGTAACCTAATTTACCAATCGAAAGAACAAACTATTGTTGCCACACATAGTGTAATATGAGACGCAACAATTATTGTTTACAATGGATTTTGTTCTTTCGCCTACAAATCATATTATCGATTGGTTTCTGATAAAATATTTTACTGTTGCGACACAATGCAATTTGAGTCGCAACATAATTTATTGAACCCAAACAAATCGATCAGCAAAACGAACACAGCAAAATTATCAAAAGAAAAGAAATGGGAGGGAGTATCCAGAATTAACTAAACAAAATGTTTTGTTTGTTAACTCTTCCCCACTAAAATTTTGATTGTCCTCAATCAAAAATAGGGTATTTGAGAGATCCTCGATACAGGGTATTCTCTCGGTTCGTTTCCATTCAAGGTAATATTCTGCGGTGGTGGTGGAGTATTGATATTAATAATTTCCGACCGCTTAAGCCCATATCCATTGCACAATTTTTTCAAACAGACGGACAGTATTATGCTGGTTATGAGAACCGCTAAAATGTAGGTAATGGCATCACCTATTTTGCTTTCCATACTCAGGAGCTCTATGGCCTCTGTATTGTTTGCATGCATCTCCTTAATTAGTTCCAGCGTGAGAATTTCTTCCACGTGTGGATTCCCTATAATTGGTTGTACCACTGCTGGGAGAACGTTAGAAAAATTAATTTCAGAATATGAAAAGGTTTTATCACCGATTGTTACGGTTTCATTATGGAATTTAATGATGAAAGTGCCATTTAAATCATATGGCTTATCAGAATCGTCCCACTAAATTGATTCAATAAGAGCGTTCCAGGAAATATTTCCTGTATTGTGGGTATATGGAAGTTACTTGTCAATGTACAATTAGAGGGTTTACTGTGTATTAAATTGGGGAGGCATTCAGATTCGCTAATATCCTCGATATCTTCGTCTTTGCATATGGTCAACTTGTTGTAGTTCTTACAATTATTTTTTAATCCGAAATTTTTTTTATCACAAACCAATATTTCGTCAAACACAATCTTAGTTACAACCCTATCAATCTTTACAGGTTTAGTAAGTAATTTGGTACATGAAACATTGTGGGTTGTGGGTACACTAACAATATAGATCAGGGAATTATCGTTAGAAGCAATTTTGACCTCGCTCTGGACAAAGGGCAACAAGATTGCACTAAAAAAAAAGAAAGTGAAAGTGAAAGCAAGGCAGAAATTCTTTTATTTACGGATGTTGTTTTTGTGTACTATTCTACCATTATTTGTTAGAACAGTGGTGTGTCTGTTTTCCTTAACTATCTCTTGTTTATAATTTCTGCTCAACTTAGTCCCTAACCTTTTATTTTGTTTGACGAAAATCACTTCCCCCTCTTTGTAGTTCTTCGGTTCTTCCCTATGGTGATTATGATACTTCAAATCGGATAATTGCCGATTCTTGAAGTCTTCTATCATTTTAATCATATCTTTTTCCCGTTCCGCAGGGTCGCTCGATGACCTTTTACAGAAAAATGCATCGTATGGTTTTCTTCCCAAGGTTGAATGAACAGTGTTGTTATATTCGTAAGTAGATTTATCCAAGAGTTCGGATAAGTTACTATGAGCTCCCTTTGATTTGATACATCTCATAATTTCGGAAAGAGTGGAGTGGAACCTTTCTATCTGTCCATTAACTGTGCTAGCGTATGGTGGGATTCGGAAAACCTTCACGTTAAATTGATTTTCCAGCATAAATGTAATAGCTTTAGAAGCAAAGGACCTCTCGTTATCCATCACAACCATTTCTGGCATACCGAAGTTTAAAAGTGTTTCTCTTAGTGGTTGTTTAATATCCTCTGTCGCTCTTGATTTAAGTATCCTCGTCTGGGCGTATTTCGTCAACTTATCGATTGATGTCAGGATAGAAGTACCTTCCGTAATATAGATATCGATATGTATTATTTGGCCAGGATACTGTGGGATAGGGGTCTCTTGTAGATAAATATTATTGGGGTGTCTCTCGTATTTATTCTCTTTACAGACCTTACATGATGCCACTATTTTCTTAATTTTCGTGGTCATTTGTGGGAAATAGCATCTCTCAAGAAGTTGAGCTTTATTCTCGTTGGCACCTCTATGAGCCCTATTGTGCTCATTTATGATTTCTATCTCTTGATCCGACTCACTAAGGATGTCGGTTACCATGTTTCTAGTATAAAGGAGTTTATATTTGTGAAAGTCAGAAGAATATGTTTCCTGAGCCTTTCCCAATATTTCGTTGGTTGTTTTCACACAGTTTGTTACCGAAGGATTTAAATATTTAGTAAAGATTTCCTTCAATCTTTTCTCGGAAAGATTTGGTTCCAATATGACATGCCTATGATACGTTGGGAACACAATTTGGAATTCATAGGACTGAGTTTCACTCGGTTCTATGATAAGTTGGTTCTTGAATGCGTTTATTGGAGTATTTGTATGTTGGATGAGATTTCGAGGTAAGCTCTGGTTACTATGCTGTGTAGCATCTGTCGAGATAATCTCAAATATTTCCTGTGGAGGTCTTGAAAGTGCGTCTGCCACAGCATTGGTGTTGCCAGGTTTGTACAATAGTTCGTAATTATACTCCTCTAGTATTGCTTTCCATCGCCTGAGCTTGCTGTTTGTATTTCCGTTGCTCAGGGCATGTGTCAGAGGTTGGTGATCCGTAAAGATTTTTATTTTCGTTGCTCCGTAAAGGTAGTTCCTTAAGCTTTTAAGGGCCCAAACAATTGCTAACATTTCCTTTTCGTTTGTAGCGTAGTGTTCTTCGGCCTTACTGAGAGTTCTTGAGATAAATGTCACGGGTCTACCATCCTGTTCCAATACAGCTCCGATCACATAGTTCGATGCATCTGTTGTCAGTCGGAATTCTCTTTCAAAGTTAGGGTAAGATAACATAACATCCGCCGATGTTAATGTTCTTTTGATTTTATTTAGTGCTTCTATGGCGTTGTCATCTAGCGTGACAATTACTTTTTTTGAAACGTTCTTGGACATTCGTCCCTCCTCCCCTCTCAAAAGAGCCGTTAAAGGTTTTGCCAGCTTGGCATAATCCTTGATAAAACGGCGATAGAAGCCTGCCATACCAAGGAAGGACCTAAGGTCTTTAAGCGTTCTTGGTATCGGGAAGTTGTTGATTGCTTCTACCTTTTTAGGGTTAGCCTGTATTCCTGTTGTAGATATCAAGAACCCCAAAAATTCGACTTCCGACTTTAAAAACTCGCATTTGTCGAGCTGGACCTTCATGTTAGCCATCTCCAAGGTGTGGAATACCTGTTCTATATTTTCCAGGTGGGATTTTTCATCATTGCCGAATATAATAATATCGTCTATATAAAAATAGCAGATTTTTCCGATGTGCTCACGCAATATGTCATCGAGGGCTCTTTGAAATATCGATGGTGCATTTCTCAATCCGAACGGAAGTCTAGTAAATTCGTATTTGCCGTTGTTGATCGAGAACGCGGTTTTTTCTATGTCCCTTTCATTTAAGGAAATTTGGTGAAATCCACTTTTTAAATCCAAAACGGAGAAATATTTATTTTCACCTAGCTGAGAGAGTACCTCATTTATTTCCGGGATGGGGTATCGGTCGGCGATTGTGACCGCATTTAATTTTCTATAATCGATGACGACTCGGTATTTCTTTTTACCTGAAGCGTCTACTTTTTTTGGGACCACCCATACCGGTGAATTATAAGGTGATTTTGAAGGTCTTATAATACCCTGATCCAACAATTCTTTAATTTGGATTTCCACTTCATCTTTCAAATGCATAGGGTATGGGTAACATCTAGAATATACGGGGTTGTCGGTGGTGGTTCTAATTTCACCTTTTACAGAAGTTGTGTAGGTCAGGCTCTCATTTGGTTCTGAGAATAGGTTGGGATATTTTTTTATAATTTTTTCAATTTTGTTTTCTTGTTCGGCTGTCATGTGTTCTGTCCTAATATCTATCGAATTGACTGATTGAGAAACCTTCTGTTTTAATTTTATTTTGATATGATCTTTAACAATCATATAACTTCCTGCTGCGTGGATAATCGCTGATAATTCCTTGAGGCTATCGTTACCTAACATTGCGTGGAATGATTTTAATGAAGGCAATGAGAAAAATTTAATGTCCGATCCAAAAAGTTTAATAAATGTGTGGTGTGTTACCGGGGTCTTGCCTCCAATGGAGTTAGCATAGAAGTTGATGTCGTTGGGTATTGATTTTTTTATCAGAGATTTTTGTACGTAATTTTTGTTCGACCCGGTGTCGACAAGTATTTTTAGTATTTTTCCAGAGCTCGTCTTAGCATCGAAATACGGCAAAGACGAGTTCGCTAATCTAAAAAATGAATGTCAGCGAATTGTTGATCTTCATTAAGGGATTCGTCGACATGTTCTCCGGCTTGACCGTCAAGGTAGTCTTGCATGTCCTGGAGGTCTTCTTCTTTGCCACTAGCTAGTAAGTGGTTGTTATAGGCTTCGTAGTCGTCTTCATTGTAAGCATTATTGCTTTGGTTGTCTGTCTCCCATTCGCCAGCATTTATATGGAAGTTTCTTTGAAATTTTAAAGGTTGTTGATATGTGTTATCCGGGGGCCTTTTTCCTGAGAAATCGGTATTTGGTCGTGGTCTATTCATGTAGTTGACTGCTTTGGATTGCATTGAGCGGTCCACGTCCATGGGTTCTGGTCTCGGTAGTGGTTTGGGACCAAACGGTCTTTGTGGTGGATTATTTGGACGAAAATTTCTAGGTTGGTTAAAAGGATTTGATGGTGTGAATTGTTGTGGTTGTCTGTTGAGGTTTTGATGAGGGTTATACTGCTGTTGTGATTGTCTGTAGAAATTTTGATGAGGGTTATATTGTTGGTGTGGTTGTCTGTAGAAATTTTGGGCTGTTGAAGGCATGTGTGCGAGGTGTGGATAAAATTGAGGTCTTGTAAATGTTGATTGTGGGAATTGTGGTCTGAAGTTTTTCGGAGGCAAATGTGGTTGGGCTTTCGTTACCTTATGGGTATAAGCATGTTGAGCCCTATAGTTTTGGTTTTCTAGTTTGAGACATAAGTGCAATGCTTGTGGAAGATCTGCTGGTTCTCGAATTCCTAACAAACGCGGGAGGTCTCCTTTGAGTCCACGAACGAAGGTGTCTAATGCCTTGTCTCGGTATGTCTGTGTCAAAAGGTCCATAGCCTCTCTGCCAATGTCCATACAGGCGAGTTTGTTCATTATGAGTGAAAGGTGAGAATAAACCTGTTGGTAAAATTCCTGGATTGTGGCACCTGCTTGAATCAAAGTTGTCATTTGGTATTCCAATGATCCGAGATCCCGTTTATCCGCGTAGTGCAGAGTGAGGCATTTTGATATGCAAGTCCAGTTAAGGGGAGTATTGTATGACTCTAAAGCAGCGTCTGCTGGGCCTATGATTTTATTTCTTACTACGTTGAGAATTCCGTAGTATTTTGGTGTCCCTCTGCTTGATTCATACAATTTAAGTACACGTTCTACACTTTTTTTCCATGAGCTAAATTCGGAAGGATTGCCTGAAAATTCCCTTAAACATCGTACTACATCTGGCACCTTGTCCAGGTCAGTCAAATTTTCCAAAAATCTGTCTTCGATAACTTGGTCTACACCCAGTATTGATGCGCCAGGATTTAAAAGTTCCCTAACCAGGTTACCACATTGTTCTCTACATACCCTAGTCACCATATCCGCTACAGCGGCTTCTAATTGTGGATTCATGTTGGGAGGATTGATTTCGGGATTGTGAACTAAGACTGGTGGTCTAATCAGATTATTTTGGTTGGCCATAATATGTTTTTCTTCAGAATTAACTAGGTATTAATTTTTTACTTTTAAAAATATAATGTATTTTCTTTCTTATTTCTTTAACTAAACAATAAATTGTGTGTGTTTTGTTTATAATTAAACTTAGATTGATTGTAATTTCTTTGTTATTTGTTCAATAATATAAATAATTTGACAAACAAAAAAAATATAAATTAAACAAAATACAAAACTATTTTTATAGAGTAAATGATTTGTTGTTTTAAGATTTATTTTTACTTTTATAATTATTTCTTTCGACTTACATTAGAATGTTAGGTAAATACTTCATTTTTTTTGTTGATGAAGGTGTTGAATTTTGATGTCGGTGTTTAGTCCTTTTTTCTTCCTTGCTGCCCAGGCAAAATCGTTGCTTGGTGACGATGTTGTTCTTCTCTTTTAAGTTGCAATTAAATTTTTTGTTCTTTTTAAAAAAATTTCGTATAAAAATTTATCAGAATTTTAAAATTTATTGGTTTTGAAAGTTTTGAATATTTTAGGTATTTTATAAAAATTTATCAAAGTTCTTCTTTAAGTTGTAATTAATCTTAAAATTTATCAGTTTTTTTTTTTATTAACTTTAGAATTTATTATTTTTAAAAGTTTTCTATATTTTGGGTAAAAATTTATCAAAGTTTTTCTTTTATTTTGAGTTCTTTTTTTATTTTAAATTATAATTTATTAAATTCAAGAAATTTATCAGAGTTCTTTTTTTTTTTAACTTTAGAATTTATTATTTTAGGTAAAAATTTATCAAAGTTTTTTTTTTTATTTTGAGTTCTTTTTTATTTTAAATTATAATTTATTAAATTCAAGAAATTTATCAGAGTTCTTTTTTTTTTTTTTTTTTTTTTTTGGTTAGTTTTATATTTAACTATATTAAAAGTTTTCACTTAGGTTAATGTTCTTAAATTTTTGAGAAAATATTTAGTTTAGAGTTTTAGGTTGATTTTTTTAACTTTATCTTTTGTGCACTTCTTGAGGACTTCGTTTTTAATTATTTTAGTTGCACTTCTTGAGGGCTTCACTTTTAATTATTTTATTTTTTGCACTTCTTGAGGGCTTCACTTTTTAATTTAATTTTTTGCACTACTTTAGGGCTTTTTGTTTTTAATTAATTTCACCTCTTTAAATACTATAATTCTTTGCACTACTTTAGGGCTTTTAGATATTAAGTATTAAGTGAGTTTTTTTTGTTGGGCGCCAGTTATTTCATTCTAAGTTTTATTAATGAAACACGTTGAATTAATTCGAATGTTCAATATCAACTGAGTCTTTATTTTTACTTGTTTCCTCTTATAAACTTAAAACTGGTGGTTATAATGATTATTGCCCAATTTACAAATTTGGGTCTTTCTTTTACTTTCATACTTAAAATTAAATAGTTTATTGCCCACTTGACAAATTTTGGGTCTTTTCTCATTTTATGTTAAAAACCAATAAAATAACTAATTTATTGCCCACTTGACATTCTTGGGTCTTTCTTTTTTTTTAAAACAACAAAATAACTAATTTATTGCCCACTTGACATTCTTGGGTCTTTCTTTAAAAAATAGCAAAATCAGTAACCTAATTTACCAATCGAAAGAACAAACTATTGTTGAGACACATATGCCCGTTTTCTCAATAGGCAATTATCTTTTATCCCAACGAGAAACTGCCTATTAAAGAAATTTGGTTTTCTCAATGTCTGGTTTGTTTCTATTTTGTCGCAAAGCTAACCGGCACTCATCTGCCAGTTATTTATTTATCGTACAGATAAATTATTCTCCCAATTTTCATATCAATTTTGAGAGGCATTGCCAACTGAAAATAATTCTCCCAACTTTTATACGTATTTTGAGAGGCATTGCCAACTGAAAATAATGTTTTTGTCGGTACATTGAGAAAACCAAAATTGCTAACCGGCAGTTTATCGGCCCAATAAATTTATGTCCTGGTTAAGTAACAGGCAGTTTGACGACACATTGAGAAAACCGGCAATAGTGTAATATGAGACGCAACAATTATTGTTTACAATGGATTTTGTTCTTTCGCCTACAAATCATATTATCGATTGGTTTCTGATAAAATATTTTACTGTTGCGACACAATGCAATTTGAGTCGCAACATAATTTATTGAACCCAAACAAATCGATCAGCAAAACGAACACAGCAAAATTATCAAAAGAAAAGAAATGGGAGGGAGTATCCAGAATTAACTAAACAAAATGTTTTGTTTGTTAACTTATATAATATATAATATATAATATATAATATATAATATATAATATATAATATATAATATATAATATATAATATATAATATATAATATATAATATATAATATATAATATATAATATATAATATATAATATATAATATATAATATATAATATATAATATATAATATGTAATATATAATATATAATATATAATATATAATATATAATATATAATATATAATATATAATATATAATATATAATATATAATATATAATATATAATATATAATATATAATATATAATATATAATATATAATATATAATATATAATATATAATATATAATATATAATATATAATATATAATATATAATATATAATATATAATATATAATATATAATATATAATATATAATATATCTATATATATAAAATTGAATGTGTGTTTGTTTATTTGTTTGTTTGTTTGTGTGTACCTTATAGGAGACCAAACCTCTGGACCGATCTTCCTGAAATTTTCACAGCATTTAACTGGGACTCTGGCATGATTAATAGGGTACTTTTTTTTTGACCACGCCCACTTTTACGCCCACTTTTTTAAAATTATGTAATTGCTCCCATATAGTTTTTAACAGATTTACTTCAAATTGTATACACATTATACTCCAGGCGAGGTAGAAATAAACATTTCTTACGCCACGCCCCCTTTCACGCCCCTTTTCACGCCAATTTAGTTTGAAAGTTTTAAACTTTTTGTTCTCTGTACAAATTTGTTCCTTCCAACGGATTTTTTTTTACTTGGTAGTATAGTGCTCTTAATACTGTTAAAAGTCGCCATATAACTATGAACCACGCCCACTTCACCGCCCCCTTTTTTTAATTCAGATACTTACTTATACCACTAAAAATGTTTGCTATACAAAATACTTATTTTGTAATATGTATTTACCTAAAGTTTTATACACTTTTTATTTACAGGTAAGGTAGCCATACATTTTTTTATTACCAAATCCCCCTTTTTCGTCCCATTTTACCTTAAATTATAATTAATCTGCTTTAAATCTATATATATAACATGAATGTGTGTTTGTTTGGGCTTCATAGGAGGCCAAACCCCTGAACCGATCTTCCTGAAATTTTCACAGCGTGTTACTGTGACTCTAGAAGGAATAATAGGCTATATAAATTTTTGATTGGACAAAGGGGCGGTGCCACGCTCACATAACCCAAAACTTTAAATCGTCATATCTCGGGAATTTTTTGACCTACAGCGGTCATATTTGGTACATATGGTATTGGCATGAATAGAAATACATACCAGGAGAAAAGTGGGCGGGACCACGCCCCTTTTTAGAAAAATAAAAAATCGTAATATCTTCTAAACCACTGGAAGGATCGTCATGAAATTTTCACAAAAGGATATTTTTGCGAAATACTAAGTCCTTAACTATATAAAGTTGTTAGTGCGCAAAGGGACGTGGTCCGGCCCATATAACCCAAAATTTAAAATCGTCATATCTCGGCCATTTTTAACCTACGGCGATGATATTTCGTATATATCGTATTGAAATTAATAGAAATAGTACTACAAGAAAACTGGGCGGGACCACGCCCTTTTTAGAAAAATTAAAATCCATAATAACTTCTATTAAGCCCTTGACTATATGAAGTTGTTAGTGGACAAAGGGGCGAGGCCCCGCCCATATAACTCAATATTTGGCATATAAGGTGTTTAATAAGGTGTTTTCTTAATAAGGTGTTTTCTTAAATAGGTACACATTCCATGCGAAAGTCGGCGGGCCACGTCCCTTTGTTTCCGATTTGTAGGAAGCCAGACCTGTACACCATTCTTCCTTAAACTTTCGCAGTGTGAAACTTTCACTCACTACACCCAATTTTTTATATTCGATTATTGATATGCCAGGCTTTCCACCACATGTGCTACAACTCAAAATTGGAGTGCCCATTATTTTACTGCGCAATATCGATTCACCACGGCTTTGCAATGGCACTCGACTTGCAGTAAAAAAATGCTAAATAATTTAATAGAAGCGACCATTATAACAGGAAAATATAAAGGAACAGATGTACTTTTGCCACGCTTTCCAATGATCCCAACTGATTTACCATTCGACTTCAAACGATTACAGTTTCCTGTTCGATTAGCGTTTGCGATGACTGTTAACAAAGCTCAAGGTCAATCTCTTCAAGTTTGCGGCTTAAATTTAGCAAATCCATGTTTCTCGCATGGACAGCTTTATGTTGCATGCTCACGTGTAGGGAAACCCACCGACTTATATGTTTATGCTCCAGATGGACAAACTAAAAATATTGTACATCCTAAAGCATTGCAATAATTAATTCTAAATTAAATAAATAATATTTTGTTAATGTATAAATATTTTTTTTTATTTTGTTTTATTTTATAACGATGAGGGGTAGCGAAGTACACCGGGTTAAGCTAATAATATATAATATATAATATATAATATATAATATATAATATATAATATATAATATATAATATATAATATATAATATATAATATATAATATATAATATATAATATATAATATATAATATATAATATATAATATATAATATATAATATATAATATATAATATATAATATATAATATATAATATATAATATATAATATATAATATATAATATATAATATATAATATATAATATATAATATATAATATATAATATATAATATATAATATATAATATATAATATATAATATATAATATATAATATATAATATATAATATATAATATATAATATATAATATATAATATATAATATATAATATATAATATATAATATATAATATATAATATATAATATATAATATATAATATATAATATATAATATATAATATATAATATATAATATATAATATATAATATATAATATATAATATATAATATATAATATATAATATATAATATATAATATATAATATATAATATATAATATATAATATATAATATATAATATATAATATATAATATATAATATATAATATATAATATATAATATATAATATATAATATATAATATATAATATATAATATATAATATATAATATATAATATATAATATATAATATATAATATATAATATATAATATATAATATATAATATATAATATATAATATATAATATATAATATATAATATATAATATATAATATATAATATATAATATATAATATATAATATATAATATATAATATATAATATATAATATATAATATATAATATATAATATATAATATATAATATATAATATATAATATATAATATATAATATATAATATATAATATATAATATATAATATATAATATATAATATATAATATATAATATATAATATATAATATATAATATATAATATATAATATATAATATATAATATATAATATATAATATATAATATATAATATATAATATATAATATATAATATATAATATATAATATATAATATATAATATATAATATATAATATATAATATATAATATATAATATATAATATATAATATATAATATATAATATATAATATATAATATATAATATATAATATATAATATATAATATATAATATATAATATATAATATATAATATATAATATATAATATATAATATATAATATATGATATATAATATGTAATATGTAATATATAATATATAATATATAATATATAATATATAATATATAATATATAATATATAATATATAATATATAATATATGATATATAATATGTAATATGTAATATATAATATATAATATATAATATATAATATATAATATATAATATATAATATATAATATATAATATATAATATATAATATATAATATATAATATATAATATATAATATATAATATATAATATATAATATATAATATATAATATATAATATATAATATATAATATATAATATATAATATATAATATATATTATATAATATATAATATATAATATATAATATATAATATATAATATATAATATATAATACATAATATATAATATATAATATATAAAATATAATATATAATATATAATACATAATATATAATATATAATATATAATATATAATATATAATATATAATATATAATATATAATATATAATATATAATATATAATATATAATATATAATATATAATATATAATATATAATATATAATATATAATATATAATATATAATATATAATATATAATATATAATATATAATATATAATATATAATATATAATATATAATATATAATATATAATATATAATATATAATATATAATATATAATATATGATATATAATATATAATATATAATATATAATATATAATATATAATATATAATATATAATATATAATATATAATATATAATATATAATATATAATATATAATATATAATATATAATATATAATATATAATATATAATATATAATATATAATATATAATATATAATATATAATATATAATATATAATATATAATATATAATATATAATATATAATATATAATATATAATATATAATATATAATATATAATATATAATATATAATATATAATATATAATATATAATATATAATATATAATATATAATATATAATATATAATATATAATATATAATATATAATATATAATATATAATATATAATATATAATATATAATATATAATATATAATATATAATATATAATATATAATATATAATATATAATATAATATATAATATATAATATATAATATATAATATATAATATATAATATATAATATATAATATATAATATATAATATATAATATATAATATATAATATATAATATATAATATATAATATATAATATATAATATATAATATATAATATATAATATATAATATATAATATATAATATATAATATATAATATATAATATATAATATATAATATATAATATATAATATATAATATATAATATATAATATATAATATATAATATATAATATATAATATATAATATATAATATATAATATATAATATATAATATATAATATATAATATATAATATATAATATATAATATATAATATATAATATATAATATATAATATATAATATATAATATATAATATATAATATATAATATATAATATATAATATATAATATATAATATATAATATATAATATATAATATATAATATATAATATATAATATATAATATATAATATATAATATATAATATATAATATATAATATATAATATATAATATATAATATATAATATATAATATATAATATATAATATATAATATATAATATATAATATATAATATATAATATATAATATATAATATATAATATATAATATATAATATATAATATATAATATATAATATAAGTAAAACACTTGGTTGTTTTTTTTAATTGAAAGTTTATTATCATCAGCACTATGTGCTTTTTGTTTCTTAATACTAAAAATTAATTTTATTTTTATTGCTACGATCCAAAAAGACAAAAAGAACTGCTTTTATTTCTACATTATTATTATTTTTAAAGGCAACCAACAATTAGAATTTGCTGACTTTTAGAATGTGCCAATATTAATGAAATTGCCAAACTACCTGACACCGCTGCTTTGACCATACGATTTTTGCATTTATGAAAATGCTGCAAAATTTATTTGACCCCAAAAAATATAATTCAGACAAAAGGTAAACTATTTTGCAACTAATGCAGAAAATTTGAGTTGCTAAGGAACGAATACGGAAATATTGGTGTAAATTTAATTATGTTGAAATGTTGGGGGCGACGTGCCTTAACTGCTCCCCCCCTTGAGATCCAGACGTCCCCGGCTGGTCGTAATTTTTGAGGATATTACTTATTTCGATTTTTCGGTTCCTCTTGGCGACAAAGTATGCAGCGCAAAGTGCCAAAATCAGGGCAAAAAGAGAAGCGGAGATATAACAAGTTCCTCTGACTTTGGAATGCGAATGGGAAATATGGTCCATATTTTTAATATTCAGCTCGTGTAAGTATGGGAGTGATAGTATGGAGGTATGGTCAGCAATACTGACAGAGTGAGCTATGGGAGTTTCCGGACTTTTTAAAGCAATTTTGCGCAGATTTTCGAACTTTGTAGAATTAATAAATATTTCACTCTCGAAAGTTACTAGAAAAGTCCCTTTTTGGACGATTGTGGTTTCATTTCTGTCCATTAGTTTAAAATATTGGTCATTGATAATGACGATCCCATCATCGATTTCTGAGATGGATGGCATGTTATGAGCCGAAAGAGTATCGCAAGTAGCCGTGTAGTTATTTAGCAAGTCATTAAGGCATGAGCTGTTTCCATAGTTTAGTTCTTGGCAAAATGAAATTGTTGATTTCCTTTTACAATTCGTCAAAATCGAATATTTAGAATCACATTTTACAACATTTTCACTTTCGAAAATGGAAGTGAATCTTAATTATTTTATATTACTTAAATACTTTGACAAATTAGCCATTATATTGGCTGTTTAATTCTTACATCTAGAACTTACAAAAAATGAACATGTTGAAAATTGAAGCTGCAGCGGCAAAGTGTTGAATCCTTAAAAGTGTTGAATCCTTTTCCGGAGAAAGTTGAAGTTGATTTCGGCCGTTGAATTGATTTTTGGTCTTCTTTATTGGTAAATATGATTTATATTTGATTTGATTTGTCTTTTGGTATAGATGATTACGTCGGTTTTTTTGAATATGTGTGGCACTTCTGACTGCCTTTTCATTAACCTTGTGCACTTTTTGCTATATTATGTTTCTTCTCAGGTTTGAAAGTTTTATTTATTTCATTATTTTTCACAACGTTTTTGTGCTTTTGCGAACAACTTTTTACTTTTTTTAGAAAGAATTTATTATTCTTAGGTTCAATATTTCTTATGAATTTTGTTTTAATTTATTTATTTCTATAATGATAGTCACTGCTTCACTATGTGAACTTGTTCAATAAGATTTATCTTCTATGAAGATTGTCACTTTTTCACACTATGGTGAACCGTTTTTTGATCCTTAAAAGGATATCACGTTGGGCGCCAGTAAAACACTTGGTTGTTTTTTTTTTAATTGAAAGTTTATTATCATCAGCACTATGTGCTTTTTGTTTCTTAATACTAAAAATGAATTTTATTTTTATTGCTACGATCCAAAAAGACAAAAAGAACTGCTTTTATTTCTACATTATTATTATTTTTAAAGGCAACCAACAATTAGAATTTGCTGACTTTTAGAATGTGCCAAAATTAATGAAATTGCCAAACTACCTGACACCGCTGCTTTGACCATACGATTATTGCATTTATGAAAATGCTGCAAAATTTATTTGACCCAAAAAAATATAATTCAGACAAAAGGTAAACTATTTTGCAACTAATGCAGAAAATTTGAGTTGCTAAGGAACGAATACGGAAATATTGGTGTAAATTTAATTATGTTGAAATGTTGGGGGCGACGTGCCTTAACTTATATAATATATAATATATAATATATAATATATAATATATAATATATAATATATAATATATAATATATAATATATAATATATAATATATAATATATAATATATAATATATAATACATAATATATAATATATAATATATAATATATAATATATAATATATAATATATAATATATAATATATAATATATAATATATAATATATAATATATAATATATAATATATAATATATAATATATAATATATAATATATAATATATAATATATAATATATAATATATAATATATAATATATAATATATAATATATAATATATAATATATAATATATAATATATAATATATAATATATAATATATAATATATAATATATAATATATAATATATAATATATAATATATAATATATAATATATAATATATAATATATAATATATAATATATAATATATAATATATAATATATAATATATAATATATAATATATAATATATAATATATAATATATAATATATAATATATAATATATAATATATAATATATAATATATAATATATAATATATAATATATAATATATAATATATAATATATAATATATAATATATAATATATAATATATAATATATAATATATAATATATAATATATAATATATAATATATAATATATAATATATAATATATAATATATAATATATAATATATAATATATAATATATAATATATAATATATAATATATAATATATAATATATAATATATAATATATAATATATAATATATAATATATAATATATAATATATAATATATAATATATAATATATAATATATAATATATAATATATAATATATAATATATAATATATAATATATAATATATAATATATAATATATAATATATAATATATAATATATAATATATAATATATAATATATAATATATATTATATATTATATATTATATAATATATTATATATATTATATTATATATTATATAATAATATATAATATATAATATATATTATATAATATATTATATATATTATATTATATATTATATAATAATATATAATATATAATATATAATATATAATATATAATATATAATATATAATATATAATATATAATATATAATATATAATATATAATATATAATATATAATATATAATATATAATATATAATATATAATATATAATATATAATATATAATATATAATATATAATATATAATATATAATATATAATATATAATATATAATATATAATATATAATATATAATATATAATATATAATATATAATATATAATATATAATATATAATATATAATATATAATATATAATATATAATATATAATATATAATATATAATATATAATATATAATATATAATATATAATATATAATATATAATATATAATATATAATATATAATATATAATATATAATATATAATATATAATATATAATATATAATATATAATATATAATATATAATATATAATATATAATATATAATATATAATATATAATATATAATATATAATATATAATATATAATATATAATATATAATATATAATATATAATATATAATATATAATATATAATATATAATATATAATATATAATATATAATATATAATATATAATATATAATATATAATATATAATATATAATATATAATATATAATATATAATATATAATATATAATATATAATATATAATATATAATATATAATATATAATATATAATATATAATATATAATATATAATATATAATATATAATATATAATATATAATATATAATATATAATATATAATATATAATATATAATATATAATATATAATATATAATATATAATATATAATATATAATATATAATATATAATATATAATATATAATATATAATATATAATATATAATATATAATATATAATATATAATATATAATATATAATATATAATATATAATATATAATATATAATATATAATATATAATATATAATATATAATATATAATATATAATATATAATATATAATATATAATATATAATATATAATATATAATATATAATATATAATATATAATATATAATATATAATATATAATATATCTATATATATAAAATTGAATGTGTGTTTGTTTTTTTGTTTGTTTGTTTGTTTGTGTGTACCTTATAGGAGACCAAACCTCTGGACCGATCTTCCTGAAATTTTCACAGCATTTAACTGGGACTCTGGCATGATTAATAGGGTACTTTTTTTTTGACCACGCCCACTTTTACGCCCACTTTTTTAAAATTATGTAATTGCTCCCATATAGTTTTTAACAGATTTACTTCAAATTGTATACACATTATACTCCAGGCGAGGTAGAAATAAACATTTCTTACGCCACGCCCCCTTTCACGCCCCTTTTCACGCCAAATTTTGTTTGAAAGTTTTAAACTTTTTTTTCTCTGTACAAATTTGTTCCTTCCAACGGATTTTTTTATTTGGTAGTATATTGCTCTTAATACTGTTAACGTCGCCATATAACTATGAACCACGCCCATTTCACCGCCCCCTTTTTTTTTACTTATACCACTAACAATGTTTGCTATACAAAATAATTTTTTTGTAATATGTATTTATCTAAAGTTTTATACACTTTTTATCTACAGGTAAGGTAGCCATACATTTTTTTATTACCAAGTCCCCCTTTTTCGCCACAATTTATCTTAAATCATAATTAATCTGCTTTCAATCTATCTATATATCTATATATATAAAAATGAATGTGTGTTTGTTTGTGCTTTATAGGAGGCCAAACCAAAGAACCGATCTTCCTGAAATTTTCAGAGCGTGTTACTGTGACTCTGGAAGGAATAATATGCTATATAAATTTTTGATTGGACAAAGGGGCGGTGCCACGCCCATATAACCAAAAATTTGAAAAAGTCATATCACGGGAATTTTTTTACCTACAGCAGTCATATTTGGTACATATGGTATTAGCAT